>CABFVZ010000445.1:34464-64490 GCA_902151445.1 Timema monikensis | reverse complement strand
CCCCGAGTTCCAAAAAGTTTTTTTGAATTTCTGTCTGTCTGTCTGTACATCGGAATAAAACCTAACTATGTTACCGATCGGGCTAAGACTTGGTATGTAGGGTTTTTATAGGGTTGCCACAAAGGTTTTTTGTAATTGGATATCTAGCTTTAAAATTAAGGGTAGTTTACTGTAGGGCAAAAGGAAAAAAAAAATCGATTTTCTCAAAACCAGCTCGAACAGTTTTGATCAAATTTCATTTATAAGCATTAATAAATATTACAAACAAAATTGATACTCTCAATTTTTCGGCAAAATAAATTAAATAAAAGTGCCGGTCTGATGCGTAAATTATAATTATTTTTTACCATATCTCCGGAAATATTTGAGATATGAAATTACTCATCATTTCAAATATGTCGGTCTAACTATAAAACAAATATTTTATCTGAAACATATTTTTATAAAATCAATAATTTTCAAGATAAACACATATATAGTTTTTAACTTTTCGAACACAAGGGTAAAGTATTGAGACCGTTAACAAAAATCTAACCAAAGATGTTGATGGATGTCAACGTTTCATGACCCCCTAACCCTACAAAGGCGTTTTTGCAATGCCGCCTGTCTGTGTGTCTGTTTAACCATAAAATTAAGAGTAGTTTAATAAAGGTCGAAAAAAAAATCAATTTTCTCAAAATCAGCTGTAACGAATTTGATTAACGTGCGTATCAAGGCTTTGATTAAGATTATAAACCAAATTGATATTTTCATTTTTCTATTAAAAAAATGCTTTTAGGGTACGTTACAGAAGCGGAAATTTCCTTATCTCCGCAACTAATTAAGATACTAAATAGCTTATTTAAAAATGGTAGTATTATTAAAAATAAAAAACTTTAATGCAAAATATGTATTTATAAAACTAATAGCTATGGAGATATTGGCAATTATATTAATACAAATTTGTGAGCTTTAGTTATAGAGTTATACTAAAGTTGTATGCAATAATTCCATAGAGTAAGTAGATGTATATAAGTCTTTCAAAAATGTTATGTTCTGTTTTCTTTAACCTTTTAGGGGAAATGTTTGTACAGCAATGATTTATCTCTATCATTTTAGACTCAATAGTCAATATTTACCTTTTTTATTGGTCAAAATTTATAAATGAGGAATTTAATAAAAAATTGATAGCCATACGATGTGTAACTCCTAATAAAATGTCGAAAATTCTAACCGGAAGTCGAAATGTTAATAATAAATTGACCCTTCTGAACCCAATATCGATATTTTTTTGTTTTGGTCCAAATATACTAGTGAGGACTTTAATTATTTAAAAATAAAATAATAAAATTTAAATCCCGGAGTCAATAAATGTTTAACGTAAGTATAACGCAACTTTTTCTTGGGTTTGCTAATGTATATTATTTCGTTTCCCATATATCACGAGTTTTGATTAAGTATCTCCATTTTTAAACACTGGAGTGAGAAAGTCCATGTGGAGTTCCGTACCATTTATATATTAATGTTTTAAAGATATGGTGACCTGGCGCTCTAGGGGTAAGTTGTCAGACTTCTGTGTTGGGGGTCCGGGATTCAATCCTCAGTCCTGGCACAGATTTATCTGATTACCAAACCCTTCCTTCACCTCTGACCAGACGTGTATTAATCACAACTTGTGAATGTGTGGAATTCCAGGCCTCCACTAAACTGTATGTCCACCATTTAAACTTACAATCACCCTTCCATTATAAATTAGCGTAAGTGCGTACAACCCAAACGGGTAGTTAGACGTGGTGCTAGTAGTAATAATAATAATTTTTAAGACCTTAATACTTGCTATCTATAATATCTTACTAATCAATATGCTTAAGCTAATTAACGTTATTATAATCCTTTATTTCCACAATTTTTTAATACAAAGCATAGCTATAAGTTTGTATAAACTCTTATGTTCAATGTTTCACTTCAAACGAAAGTTCATTTGTTGAAGTTTTTATGATAAAAATTGGTCATATATTAAAATATAGAGTGTTAAAATGTAAATTTAAATATATTAGTATGTTTTATTTTAATAATTATTCTTTAGTTGCTATTTAGGTGCTGCATTTATACTCAGTATCTATATTCTAGCACATCTAACAAAAGTTATTATTTGTTTACATTAGTGAGTGAATGGATGAGTGGGTGAGTGAGAGAGCTTTAGTGTGATTGACAAAGTCATTGATTTAGTTAGAGAGTGAGTGATTGAAAGATGAGCAATAAAGTTAGTAAATAAAGGATGTTCCACGATTAAATAGCCAAATTTGAGAAGGGGTAAGGTATCGAAAACATAATTCAAAATTTCATTTGGTTACTAGCTCGTTTTCATTTCCTTTTAGAGAAAATTGCAAAAAATTTAAAAAATCAAAATATAGGTGTTAAATAAAATGTTAAATTATTATTTAAATAAATTATTTGATTCACAATAATGTCCCACAACCCGTAAACAAGCATTGCACCTATAAATGACAGAACGAGAGGTTGAATGACATTGCGTTTTTGTAATTTCTTCACAAGCTTGGGCTATCCTTTGTTGTAAAGATTGAAGGTCATTAACCGACACTTTATAAATTTTTGATTGAGAGCATCCAATACAAAATGATCAGATGGCGTTAAAACAGATGAACATAGAGGCCAAGCCACAGGTCCAGTAAAACAGGCCGATTCAGCTTCCAGGATAGTTATTATAAAGCCACTGGCTTAGTAATCCAGTTTCATGCCTGATTACTCCTAAACTAAACATAACATTTTTACAGTTATTTCACTTTGTATGCAGAAAAATGTAATTTTATATTGTAATTTTTTGCTGTTTGCTTGAAAAGGAGGTGAAAATAAGCTAATCACCAACTAGCGTTTTGTGTTTAGTTTTTTGATGCATTACAACTTCCCAGAGTTTGATTGTTTGATCTTGGAACATCCTACAGAATGAATGATATAGTCAAGAGATTTAAATTTTCAATCGTAACATTTTCCTCATTGGCAGAACAAGTTTGCGGCCTACTAAGTGGAGAGAATCAGTTAGAGGAGAGGGTGCCTAGAGTCTTATTACATAATACAGTGAAGTTACCATCAAATAGTGTGTTGGTAAACGAGTGTGTGCGAGTTTGGGAAAGGGAGTGGGGGCAAAAGTTATTTGCAAATACTTAAGCCAACCTAAAAATATCTTTAATTATCTTATTTACATACTTTATATAAAATATAAACTAATAAAGTCAATTAGAGACGAAAATTTCTAAGATTTTCATATAATTAAATACCTGGGGGAAAGGATATGTATTAAAAAATTAAAGTAATGGAGTGTCTACTGTACAGCAGATCTAACGTTAGTGACACATTCAACCACTAAGCGCTGTATTAGATACGTGAATGGGATAAGAGTATTGATATTGTTTTGATGTTATCATCCTTGGAAGGAATTAAATCGAAGTGTTGATCTTTAAAAAATTAGGATATTACGATTGCAATAATTTCCTTCAAATAGCAGGATTTTTTTTTTTTTACCAGGACGAAAAGCTTTCCAGTAAATTCTCCAAAAAGGAAAATTTTCTCTGGAATGAATTTTATATCACATTTGTAGCTTGATTGAGTAAGTAATCAAGAAGGGAATGAAAGGGAGTGAATTAGTGAATGAAAGGGAGTGAATTAGTGAATGAAAGGGAGTGAATTAGTGAATGAATGGGCTTAAGTGATAGAGAAAGTGGGTGAGAGAGAAAATGAATGAGTTTTTTATTATTATTATTATTATTATTATTTTTATTTTAAGTATTCAACCTGCACATTCTGACTGATTATATCAGCGCTCGATACTTTCTATGAGCGAGAGTGAAAGGGCTTGCAAATTTTCCCGGGAAAGGTATTTTCACATACCTTCCATGGTTCTTTAACATGCCCCAATTGATATGGGACCGATGGTTTCACTTCCTTTGCGAAATAAATTGTGCTGCGGATTTTTATAGCTCAAGAAAAATCTATCAACCCTGGTTGGGTTTAAACCCACGAACATTAAGCCCTGAGGTGATCACTTTACCCCAAGACCAGTGAGATCAAATTAGTGTGAATTTTTGAGAGAGTGAAGTTTATGTAGGTTTGACTCGCATATATAGATGGGACTAAATGGGACTTAATGCATGTTTGATCACGACTAAACACCCACAATCCACGCGTCACCCACTGGGGACCCAATTAGCAAAGAGCTAGTCCCGCTTCAGTCCACCAGAACAAACACGAACCCCCTTAAGATTTTCACCTCGTGATTTAGAACGTCTGCCCGGCCTATTATCTTGTAGCGGACTCAATTAGGGGTGGTGGTATCGACAGGCCCGGGGTGAGGGGATTAATTGCCACCCTCAGCTGGCGCCTGAATCCAGTGCTTGTGGGGAGGGAAATCGTAGCCCTTCCCCCCAATGGGCGGGTGGGTAGATTTATTAAGACCTAGTCGACCACAAGTCCGGACAAATGGCTGGATATAAAAATAAACAGGCGCTAGAAGGAGGAGTGTGTGTGCCTGTGATTCATGTAAGGTTTATCGAGGAGGTACGTAACTCACCTGAGAGTATAGGCTGGTGCAATAAACACCCACACCCACAAGGGGTTATAACTACCCTCTCTTCTAGCCGATAAACATATAATATTCACTCGAGAGTGACACGAGATATTGCTCGGCTTGACTCTACACAATGTTCTATTGACGGGGCTTAGATTCAGGAAAAACCAACTACCAGGTCAGGGGACTCTGGATCGATACCAACTGGTTATTAAGGAACATATTAAATGTTCAAGACTGCATCTTAATACAATTTTTTATTTCCAAATAGTTACACTAATATGGTTAGTAGAAAAAGGTAGGATTTGGAAGAAGTGTGACAGCATTTTAAAGAAGAGACATTGGGGAATTATCTAGGTAAAAAAAAGGATTCAATGCAACAAACAGTATTCAAACCTTAGGCAATCCAGACAAGACAAGAATGGCGCCTTCGTCCATGTACCACGCAAATGGTGTGGGTGTCTTTACTATGTTTAAGTTAAGTGCTAATAAAAACCTGATTTTAGAAAGTAAACGTAAGCAGCACATCTAGTGGGCGAGGTCTTCTTGAAGTGCTAGAAGACACCGTCAATATTCGTGAACAGACGCCGGACACTCAATAACTGTGATGGGATTCAATTATTTCGATCATGACCAGACAACTTGGTTCTCGGGGGGCTGGGAGGGTAGGGCCCATTCGATATTAATTTCGAAGCTTAACCAAGGCAAATGCTAGGCCATTGTTGTGTTGCAGCATATTTAATAGCATCGATCAAGATACTTAAAAGGATCATGGTAAGCAATAGTGATATAGTTGCCATGGCACAAACAATGTTCCCATCAGATGAACAGCCAAAGTCTAAGAGAGGATGGCTGGAAACTCTACAAATCTCTAAGATGCTTTCAAGCTTAAGCAATGTGTACCACCACATCTGCTATCAGTATGTTGAATCCGTGGGAACTATGGTTACATTTCAGGAAGATGTTTTATTTGTCAAAGTTAGAAATCATTGACTAGTATTTGTTATGTTCCAGAAGTTTCCATTGCGAGTTTCTTAATAAAATGGTAACGAGATGAAGAATCCCCTCTTTAGTAATTTATATTTGGTCACTTTTGTTCTTACTCTGCTGTGATTTATTTTGGCCACTTTTTTTCCAAATTACAATTTGGAGACACTTCTTATATCTTTCTGACACGATTCTAAGGCAATAAAATTGACATCCAAGTTAAGTTTTATAGTATTAACTAACAAAGTACTAGGTAATGGTCTCATTTTAGAAACCTAGAGCGTCTAGGTGTTTGATGTAACAGTGAATAATAAAGGTATAATATAAAAAGTACCGTTTTACTTATTTAAATTATCATGTTTACCTTGCATAACCTTTGTTTAACCTGTAAGGTAACACAACCTGACCTTTCACTATTTCACTATGGTATGGTTTGTTAGAGAGGGTCATAGCATAATGTGTCAAGGTAAGACTGTTACTTTTCATGGTATATGGAGTCCACGTGAGATAGCGGTCACTAGTTACAACAGCAGATACCAGTGACGAAATAACTTTGACTATAAAAAAACAACAGGCCGCATACACTATAAGGTCAGCATGACTATATTATTTAAATTAACATAATATACTAAGTAACACCCCTCACTTTCTTTTGTTACGCCCTTACGGCTAAATACAGACTTAAGGTGCCATTAATGGGTAGCCGAGAGCGTTTTAGTACGTGGCAGTGTACTCAGGGTAGATTATTTAATTAAGTGATGTTCGGTGTTAATATCGCTCCTTTTCGTAATTCTGTTGTTTTGGACCAACTTGTTAATACTCGGTACTTACAACCCCAACCTTCCTCAATCTATTCCGTTTGGGAAGGTATGGTCTGAGAGTCAACTCTTAAGGTGAGAGTGTAGGGTACGTGAGAAAAGGGCTGTGATTTTGCAGGTTTTAAAGCAAAATAATTTTTTGGCCATACTAAATAAAATAATTCTCCAGTAGAAATATAGTGTTTAATTTTCTTCACGTGGTGATATCGACAGTTGTTGAATATCTGTCATGAGCATAGCAGCATTAGATGGTAAACTTTTTAAATGAAAAAAAGTTATCATTCTAGGACACCCTTATATTTAAAAACTGTTGAGGTCACCATGGGAATAAAATTCAACTCTATGTTTCTATTGGAGCAATATTCGATTTATTTAGACCCAAAAAATGTTATAAAAGAACTGTTAAAACACTTACCTTTTCTAGTGACCCCTACACTCCAACCTTAAAATAGAGCAGGGGTTGGCAATTTATTTTTGGCCCCGATCGTGTTACAAACCTATCAAAAATTGTGTGATCCCCATTGTGTGTCCACCCTGATCTATTATTTCCTGTATTCCTCTTATATTTATTCTATAAATTATTTTTTTCTCCTTGGTAATTATGTCCGATCATATCTAGAAAAATATATAAAATGAATAAATTGTGTATTTTTATATTAAACCACTTATTATCTAAGAAATATTATAAAGCTGCACGGTAAATATATATTTATTATGAAACATAAGAAATTCGGATAATTTTGAACACTGGCTATTTTAAAAAGGCAGAGTGTTTTAAGTTCAACATCATTTTACCTTGTGATGATTTTTATTTTAAATGTAGCAGAATTGAGAGGACTAAAGATATAATGAACATCTTGCAATTTATCTTCAACATACAAGGAGTAGATGAGCTTAAAAAAGTCTTGCAAATAGTTATAATTTTCCTAACACCGTGAATCTTCGAGCAAACTCAGCTCTCAGAGGATCGAAGATGTTGATTGTTTTATCCTGTTTGAAATTTTTGAAATCAAAATCAGTTAACACCCTTTTGAAGTAAATAAAATATTTAAAATCTCTTTTATGAAAATTGGTCTACCAAAATATAGATTTTCCTCGAAATGTTTGAACTGCAGAAATAATGTTTAAATATTTTTTTCATTTACCTGGCAGTTTCAAATGTAATACATTAAACAATGTTATTACAATAATATTGACATTTATGACTATTCAAGTTTTTTTTTGTCAATATTTAAAATTATGTAAAATAATTTGATATATTTTCAAGTTTAGAAGACTCAAATATCAACTTTTAACTACGATGTAGTTTTATTACACGATTGACTGAAAATTGCTACGTTAGATTGGTTGTCGACCCCTGATCTAGAGCATGGAAATAAAATGTAAATACTCCCAGGTTCCATGAAGGTTGGTCATCAACACGAACACAATATCCTTATGCACGTAATAAAACAAGAAGAAATATTTATTACAGGCTCTATGTATCTTTCCGTGTTGAAACCAATTCTTAGTAATAGTTCAATATTCATTAGATAGCTAATACTATAACAGGCGAGATGTTATACATAATGTTGAACGAGATGGTGGACAAATGGAAGAAAAGATGGTAGCCAGCAGGAACACATCGTACTTGTTTGGGTGAGTGAGTATAAAAGAACCAAGAATATGGTGATTCAATCTATCCTATTTGTTGAAACTAACCTTCACCTCCACCAATGACCATGACATATTCACAAGATGGCGGCGAACAGGAACACACGTTACCACTTCACGTTAGTATTTAATAAATAAGGGTGATAATGGTTTTGACTATTCTTCTTGTGTTGAAATTAGCTTTCACCTACAACACTGGACATGCAATATTCACAAGATAGCTGACAAGTCAGGGGACATGGATATTTCAAGATGACATCATCATCATCATTATCACATAACTCTTAGTTTTATATAAGTATGGTCAACTATTATCGATAGAATAAATGTAATAATGACTTGGTGTAGTAACAAATTTGGACGCACCTGTGATAAGTCAGAGGCATATTCGCCAAACACTCATTGGAAGGTCCCAGTAAAGTTGATCAACATTTTTATTTCAAATAACCTATTGTTCAATACATGATTTTTATTAACACCAAATGTTTTCTAGTTTCCTAGTTATTCTGACATTAATAATTGATATAATCTAGTTTTAGGGAAAGGCACTACTAAAAAGAAAAAAGAAAATTTAACATAAATTTAATTTTAAACTGCGGTATTGCTAAACTTAGAAGAGTAAAATAATTTTGGACATCAATTTTCAATTAATTTTTCGAATAATATTATTAACGACAGTTGATACTGAAATTATATAAAACTAACTCAGAGATTACAGAGAGATCCCGAACCCTTAAGCTGTGAGAGGGTAGGTGTTCAATACTCACCACTGCATGAGTCTCTCCATGCACGGGTGTTATTTTGTGCGCGAGGATTGAAGCTATTTATAATTTGGTGGATGGCGAGTGGCTCCAAGTTAGAATGTGGCCTTACAACGCTAGTTTTTTTTATTACTATTGTTTAAAGATAGACATGGTTTGAGGGTGTATTAGGTCTGTGCACCATATCTCTCCTGTAGAGAGAATGTATCTACATAAGATAATGTTTACCAATATAGTGTTATAATGTTGAACCTAGACCTGTAATGGTTGGTTATTTTCCTATGCCTGAAGCGATTGTCACTGGAATTGAACAAAAGTTAGTCTCCGATACGTAACATGGTTGTGCCGTTGTTCCACAGAACAGGAATATTGATTGATTCACCAAAGTAAAAAGTTATCCACTCGTTATTCAGAAACAAGTTCCCCTCCAATTACAAATAGTCTAAATTCTAGAATATTGAAGAGAGTCTCCAAAATAACAACACCTGTCTTGATAATAACGACTCAGGGATTGAAAAGGGTCGATAGGAAGAGGAAAACAAAGCAAAGTGAGATGGGAGATGAGGTCCCACGATTCAGGCTGGGACGAGACAAATGACAATCAGAATGAAATGTCGAGGAGATGGTCTGGGGATGCGGCGGAAATTGCAGGACTCGGGGCTTCCTCTATCAACGCGATAACAAGATGGTGAGAAAGGAGAGGTGACGACTCTCGAGACAGACGAGAACCACGCCAGATACCGTAGCTATAGTAGACAAGATATTGAGATTTTGTAACAAACAAAAACCAAGTGAGATATAGTTACAGGTGAGAACTAAGTGAGATAAAGTTACAGATGAGAACCACGTGAGATATAGCTACAGACGAGAATCGCGTGAGACATAGTTAAAGACGAGAACCACGTGAGATATAGTTACAGATGAGAACCACGTGAGATATAGTTACTGATGAGAACCATGGGAGATATATTTACAGAGGAGAACCACGTGAGATATAGTTACAAACGAGAACCACGTGAGATATAGTTACAGATGAGAACCACGTGAGATATAGTTACTGATGAGAACCATGTGAGATATAGTTACAGATGAGAACCACGTGAGATATAGTTACTGATGAGAACCATGTGAGATATATTTACAGAGGAGAACCACGTGAGATATAGTTACAAACGAGAACCACGTGTGATATAGCTACAGATGAGAACCACGTGAGATATAGTTACTGATGTGAACCATGTGAGATATATTTACAGAGAAGAACCACGTGAGATATAGTTACAGACGAGAACCACGTGTGATATAGTTACAGATGAGAACCACGTGAGATATAGTTACTGATGTGAACCATGTGAGATATATTTACAGAGGAGAACCACGTGGGATATAGTTACAGACGAGAACCACGTGAGATATAGTTACAGACGAGAACCACGTGAGATATAGTTACAGACGAGAACCACGTGAGATATAGTTACAGATGAGAACCACGTGAGATATAGTTACAGATGAGAACCACGTGAGATATAGTTACAGACGAGAACCACGTGGGATATAGTTACAGACGAGAACCACGTGAGATATAGTTACAGATGAGAACCATATGAGATATAGTTACAGATGAGAACCACGTGAGATATAGTTACAGATGAGAACCACGTGTGATATATTTACAGAGGAGAACCACGTGGGATATAGTTACAGACGAGAACCATGTGAGATATATTTACAGAGGAGAACCACGTGGGATATAGTTACAGACGAGAACCACGTGAGATATAGTTACAGACGAGAACTTTACAGACGAGAACCACGTGAGATATAGTTACAGATGAGAACCACGTGAGATATAGTTACAGATGAGAACCACGTGAGATATAGTTACTGATGAGAACCATATGAGATATCTTTACAGAGGAGAACCACGTGGGATATAGTTACAGACGAGAACCACGTGAGATATAGTTACAGATGAGAACCACGTGAGATATAGTTACAGACGAGAAAAACGCGATAAATATATACAGACGAAAACCACGCGAGATGTCACAGCTCCGAAGAGTACATGTCACGTGCGAAGTTTGGGGATATTTTGTTCCATCCATTGTCCCACTCGTTTTAAAAAATTGAACAAAAGGTCATAATCAAATAAAAGGCCAACTACTTATCTGAAGGGCTAGGGAAACTAACTATAATACTGGGGCTGTGTTTGAATAGTCTGCACACTAAACACGAGTGCACCTTACTTGCACACTAAGCCACCACGTATCTTGTACATTCAAGTGTATTGGGCGCATAATACTCTTCAGAAAATTCATACAATACAATTAGAGCTACCTGGTGGCCACTTCTGGAATATATGCTTCTATGACAAAGAAATTAATTTTGATAGTGTTTTGTTTATCATGCCATAAATTCACTGTGGTAATATTGAACTATTGCATATTCGCAATAGCGTAGCTTATATGTAAATGGTTATTTTCCCTCCATTAATCTTTTTACATCAATAAAATATGATTGATAAAGTTTAATTTACAGAATTCTTAAACCAAAAATACATTTTCTTTAAAAATAATACTACAGAAAGAAATTTAGTAAACCAATAAATGTAAATAATATTTTTTTTTAAATCAGTAGGACACTTTTGTTTATCAATTTACTTGGTATATTTATTACATTTATTTAAAGCGCTATTTTTAACTTAAGTGCGCGATAAAGTGCAAATCGTTACCATCCTTTAGCTAAGTACAGTACTCTTGAAAGATAATTCTAACCACTAAAAATGACTTCCATCCTATAATTAAAGTTAAATGCAATTTACAAGTGCTCTTAACTTCTGAGGGGCCTTGTAAGAAACATTCAGACAAGTCCCGGGAGTCTTTGTATCCTTCCTTAGGTGATAAATAAAGTAATTAAGTGCGTATGCTTGTATTAGTCCTATGACCCAGATATTACAATGGAAATTATTTCTGCCAGACTGCCATTATATCGCAGAGCTAACAATAACACCTCATTTTCAAAACAAATAATATATAACCACGGGATTGTGTGTGGCCCTTTGTTTATTTAAGAAAGTATTAATTATTTTTTATTTTATTTTTGATAAATATAGCTATGTCCAAAATAAAAAATATACTATATTACATCGAACTATCTGTGCCTATAAAGTATGGGCTGTATCATATTAAAGATATTTAAAACCAAATAAAATATATCTAATTATTTAAAGGTCACGGTAAAGAGCCAGAGCTGTTAATGTATCAACTATTTGTGTTGAGAGTGAAATATTATGTGTCTATTTATTTTGTACGTTTAATTTACATACAAGCGATGTTTCTAAAAACATGTTTTGACACTTTCTGTATAAAATTTTAATATTAAAATAGGTGTGTTTTGAAATGAAGGGTCAGCTCAGCCCTTTAAAACTCAATAGGTATGCTCAGCTCTGATATGAGATATTTAGTTTAGGTTCGAAACCAAGTTAAGTACACAGGGTGCTGTTTTTATATTGTTGTTTTACATAAATCAGGTTTATCCCTCCATGAAAATGCAGGTAAATTTTCTCTCAACTCTGCCTCCTACCCTAATACTATGTGGCCATCCCAGATTAGTAGTAATATTTGGTACACACCAAAAAATATCCTACTTGTGAACTGTGTTTTAAGGAACAGAAAGAGAGAAAATTAGTAATTCCCTCTTTGTTTGCCGAGGGAAGAATTCCGATTCTAGGACGTGAAATAAACACAACCGAATCGGCTATAGCCAGTTTACGAAAAACTCGGTTAAGACTTATAAAATAAAGGGTAGATATTGTTTAAACCGACCAAAAAACATCTCAAATATACAATTTTGGAGTGTGGGCTGAATAAAACCTCCCGACTGACATCTTAGTACCACGCACTTCCTAGCCATGGGGGAAAGGGCAGGAAATGAGGGCAGAGATAAATGGTCTCATTGGAAGTAGGGAGGTTACCGACGTGGAATAAAAGACGACAGGAACTGTGGAGGAATGGGGGTATGGGTGATCTGGAGCAAGAGGGTAACAGAGCAGGAAGAAGGAATAAAAATAAACCACGAATATATGAGAAAAAGAAAAACAGAAATAGAAGAAAGTGACAAGGTAGAAGTGTTGGTGTATCTGAGTGATCCAGATCTGAAGGTCAGGTTAGGGTATCTGACTGACCTATAACTGGAGATAAAGTTATTATTTCTGTCTGATCTGGAACTGGAGGCAAGGTTAGGATATCTGACTGATCTGTAATTGGAGGCAAGGTTAGGGTATCTGACTGATCTGGAACTGGAGGCAAGGTTAGGGTATCTGAATGATCTGGAACTGGAGGAAAGGTTAGGGTATCTGACTGACCTAGAATTGGAGATAAAGTTATTATTTCTGACTGATCTGGAACTGGAGGCAAGATTAGGGTATCTGACTGATCTGTAACTGGAGGCAAGATTAGGGTATCTGACTGATCTGTAACTTGAGGCAAGGTTAGGGTATCTGACTGATCTGTAACTGGAGGCAAGGTTAGGGTATCTGACTGATCTGGAACTGGAGGCAAGGTTAGGGTAGCTGACTGATCTGGAACTGGAGGCAAGGTTAAGGTATCTGATTGACCTATAACTGGAGATAAAGTTATTATTTCTGACTTATCTGAAACTGGAGGCCAGGTTAGGGTATCTGACTGATCTGGAACTGGAGGCAAGGTTAGGGTATCTGAATGATCTGGAACTGGAGGCAAGGTAGGGTATCTGACTGACCTAGAATTGGAGATAAAGTTATTATTTCTGACTGATCTGGAACTGGAGGCAAGGTTAGGGTATCTGACTGATCTGTAACTGGAGGCAAGGTTAGGGTATCTAACTGATCTGGAACTGGAGGCAAGGTTAGGGTATCTGACTGATCTGTAACCGGAGGCAAGGTTAGGGTATCTGACTGATCTGTAACTGGAGGCAAGGTTAGGGTATCTGACTGATCTGGAACTGGAGGCAAGGTTAGGGTATCTGACTGACCTAGAACTGGAGATAAAGTTATTATTTCTTACTGATCTGGAACTGGAGCTCAGTTTAGGGTATTTGACTGATATGGAACTGGAGGCAAGGTTAGGGTATATGACTGATCTGGAACTGGAGGCAAGGATAGGGTATCTGACTGATCTGGAACTGGAGGCAAGGTTAGGGTATCTGACTGACCTAGAACTGGAGATAAAGTAATTATTTCTGACTCATCTGGGACTGGAGGTCAGTTTAGGGTATCTGACTGATCTGGAACTGGAGGCAAGGTTAGGGTATCTGACTGATCTAGGACTGGAGACAAGGTAAGGGTATCTGAATGATCTGTAACGGGAGGCAAGGTAAGGGTATCTGACTGATCTGTAACTGGAGGCAAGGTTAGGGTATATGACTGATCTAGGACTGGAGACAAGGTTGGTGTATCTGACTTATCCTGGACTACAATTCCCACTACTTTTAACTTTAGTACTCGTAGTCAGTCTCCCTGTGCGCCCGGCCACGGCATTGATAGCTTACATTAGTGGTTGGTACATATAACAACATAATAAATTGTGATATTGCGACATGCTTTATAACTATTCCCCGCGGAGAAGTGTTTAGTGGGACTTACCCTGAACCCAGTAGTTATATAAACATTTTTTTTTCTTTATTGCTTGGTTTTGTGGATATAAAGTACAGACGCTTGAAATGGTTGCATGTTTATATGTGAGCACATTTATATTCCCAATGGTTAGTTATTACTACCGTACTAATTTAACGCTTTCACTAACAAAATGTCTTGTTTTGTTAGGTTTGCAGCCGTAATGTAGAAACAACATTGCTTTAAGATTTGACACACATGCACATAGTGTAGCATTTATTTCCATAAAAGCTACTAAACAGTGAAGAATATACAAGACTGGTCTCTAATAATAATGATAATCGCGAGTGAAATCACCACTGCCCCATTCAGCAGTGGCCCCTTCCAAGTGTACTTCCCGCACAAACACAACATGCCGCTAGAAACTCAACAACTGACTAAGCGAGAGAACTATGTGTAAGCTTGAACTATGATTAATCATAAGGCATGCTGGGAAAGTATGACGTACATGAGTTAAAAAACTTTGATGTGTCCAAAAAACTGTTGTTCCGAGTCCGTCCACAAGATGCTCGGATGTTCTACCCCGTCTACCCCTTCCCCCTCTTCTTTGTTGTTGTGTTCACCTTTGTTTTCACTACCCCTCTTCCCCCTTTTTGAGCCTGAATATGAGTGTATATAATGATGTAACTCTGATTGATATGTAACTCCTGACTGGATACTCTCCATGGACACACTTAGGTGTCCAGGATATTATAAAAGGTATATAAATTTATTTTCGGCTGTTGTATTGCAAAAATTCTTTTTCGGCAAATTAATAGACAACAAAATTTATGGATTACGTAATATTTTAATCTTTTTTGGTACATTACGGCTTATAATTCTCATATTTATATTAGGGTTGCTAAAGGTGAAATCGCCTTTTGGGTTTACGTATCGCTAGGCTTGTCAATGTAAACAAGACGTCATATCGTTCGAAATTCCATTATGGATTAATGCCCATCTGGCGTATGACGCCATATTGTTTATAATAATTCTTAAGTTTTCAAGGTTACTATGGTAGCAACTTATAGCCCATCCGGCTTGGAAACGTATCTGGCGTATGACGCCATATTGTTTGTAATCATTCTTAGGTTGTCAAGGTTACTATGGTAGCAATCTATAGCACATTCAGCTTGGAAACTTAGCTGTTGTATGACGCCATATTGTTTGTAATTGTTTTTAGGTTGTCAAGGTTACTAAGGTAGCTGCTTATAGCCCATCCGGCTTGAAAACTTGTCTTTTAAATTTGGTAATGTTTATGTCAATAGATAAATGCTTTGGTAATATCTTTTTCAATATTATTATCGACCTATAAGAATACCACGTTCTTAAATTTTCAATTTTGTAAGGGTTATAAATCTCTCGAGTAACTAATCGTAAATTATGCCGAGGTGATGGATATTCAACCGTAACTATGTACTTTGATATTTTTTCTCATATATATATAAATTGTTCGTGTTTAATCTCTATTCATTTTATATCAATAAATAATCTCATATTTACCTTATGTTATTTCTTAACATTTTACGTTCATATTTGAAATCCTACACTGTTAGTTGAGGAACAAGGAAATATTTAAACTAATTAAATATTTGAGGAGTGGGTTCGGGGAAACAGAAGACAAATATACCAATGTATGATCTATTTAGCTTCTGATTATCCTATCGGCTCCTCTGCAAATATTGTAACTTTACCTTTTGGTTTTTTATTTATATTATTATTGTTGTGCACCGGCCTTTATTCAGTTGTGAATAAGGGCGGTGTTACAATAGCCATTTTATTTTTTATTTAAAATAAAGTAACATTTATTTTGAATTGCATTTTTAGTTATATTTAAATTTTTTTTTCTAGGCAGTTTCATGGATTACTTATCACAAGACCCACATTAGTGGTTACGTGGTCTAGCACGTCTCTCTTACGTGAAACTGAAATGTGGAAAGATCAGGGCTCAAGTCCTGATCGGGTGCATTGAGGATGGTTCCATAGTGTTAATCACCCTCCATTCACGTAAATTTGTGTATATTCCCTCTGAAGCTCTACATTACTCACCCATTCAATCAGTGTAATAAGCGTTTGCGCATAAATCGTACGGATACTAAGACGTGGTGGAAAAAAAATCACAATAACATCATAGCTACCCACTTCTGTGTACCCATGGTCTAAGGCGCTACTCTCATGAGAGACTAGACTGCCGATGATGAGGTTTGAATCACGGTCGGGCTTACTGAGGGTGATTTTTACTAAATGGTCTTCCATACACTTCCTCTAAATAGAACCTTCCTGATCTCTAAAACCGTTATCGTAATTAGTACATAAGCATATAACCCGAATGGGTAGTAAGACGTGGTGCTATATATAAATATATATATCTTAACTAAATTAAATTCTTTGTCATATTTTATAATTATTATTGCATATAACGACGTCACAATGTTCTTAACAACACAGAATTATTATTATTATTATTATTATTATTAGTACCGCGTCTTACTACCCGTTCGGGTTATACGCACTTACGCTATGTGTAATGGTAGGGTGATTGTGAGATGAAATGAAGGACCTACAGTTTAACGTGGAATCCGAACCACGGTGGAGAACTGGCATTCCCCACATTCACAAGATGTCTTGTCAGAGGTGAAGGAAGAGTTTGGTAATCAGATAAATCTGTGCCGGGACCGAGGATTGAACCCCGGCCGCCAGCATAGAAGTCTGACACCTTACCCCTAGACCGCCAGGTCACCCAGACACCGAACAATGTCTCAATGTTAATAAGGACACATAACACGGCCACAATCTTTATAATAAGGTCACAATGATCATAACAACACATGACAAGGTCACAATATTGACCAAATAGGCAAAATTAGCTTATTCTTATTTTCTTACTTGATTCAGTTTTTCTCTGACACCCTCTCTATATTATCTTCTTACTTGGGTCTAAGAAGAAAATTGGCTGCTTAGTTTGGACGCAGTCAGTCCCGAAACGAGACATTGAAGCAACTTTTGAGGGGCAGGGAAAGAAGGCCATTGTGGAAGATAATGGAAGAATGGAAAATAAAGAAACGCCAAAAAAGATTGTCTGTTCTTCGGAGCTGCGCGTTCCAAGAATGTCTCAAACAAATCTTACCCAGTATTTGGAGATGTTTAAACTAGAGCTGCAAGCCCGAATCGGTGGGTACGTGGGCTAAGACATAAAACTCGTTTAATCTCGTTTGTTGGTGATGAGAAACTCAGCGTTCAAATCCCGGCAAGGTGTAATGAGATATTTTTTTCCTTTAACGTTTCTCACTTTTCCTCCACGCGAGTGTGAGTACATTTCATATCAATTCTGTCTTTCTCATCCCTAGCCCAAAACGTAGTGTAGACATGTGGATAACCTATATTTATATAAAATAAGATACACAATATTTATTGAAGACTATAGGCGAGGGTTTAGCACACTTGACTATTACCTCGCAATCAGAGACTTACTCTCCACTTATTGAATTGGGGGTAACCTCATAACAGCTAGCTTTCCCATTCTCTTCAAGCACATGCTAGGACAGTTTCTTGAAATAATTCCTCCTCATCCTATCTTATTACATTATGTAATGTATTTGATGACCAGAAATATCCCTATTCATTCTACTCATCCTATTTCTTTAGGTTAATTGCTTAGTCAATATTGGCATTTCTCCCTTTCTTTATCTTATTCCTAAAGGCTAGATAACTTGAGTTACTGACATAGTTGACATAGGTAACCATATTTTTCCGGTTAGAATTAAATACCCATGAGTCCCTGATAGTCCGTACTGGGAATGTAGAATTAAAATACAAACAAGTTATTAGGACGTGAACTCAGTTAAAAACGTTCAATAACCTCCAATGCCCTTTCAATATCTCCCAAACTCTTAAATATCCCTTCAACTACCCAAGCATCCATTACTCTCTGATGTCCTATTCAATATCTCCCAAACCCTCCAATATCCTTCCAAATACCCAAACATCCAATATTCCCCAATGTCCTTTCAATATCTCCCAAACTCTCCAATATCCCTCCAATCACCCAAATATTCAGTACTCTCCAATATCCTTCCGATGTCTCCCAAACCCTACAACATCACTCCAATCACCCAAACCTCCAGTATTCTTCCAACTTCCCAAAATCTATAATATGCTTCCAACTTTCCAAGCATCCAATATCCCAATGTTTTTCCAATATCTCCTAAGCCCTACAATATCACCTCCAACTCCCAAAAAATTAAATATCCTCCATGTGCCCCCCAATAACCCCATAACACTCCAATATCCCTCCAATGTATCCTCAATATCTCACAAACCCTCCAATCCCCCTAATCTCACTTCAATTCCCCCAATATCCCCCAATCCCTCCTTCGACACAAGCATAATATTCCGAAATCCACAGTGGTAGGAAAGATAAAACCATCATTGACGTGCAGCACGTGTAGAATCAGGGAGGTGAAGGGGGATAGTAGAACCTAGTTTCACCCAGTAGTGATTAGCTACCGCTACAAGCTCCTTGTAAATATATCTCAAGACAGTGACTTATACAGTGACAGCTTCAAAACTGGCACGCCCTCTACCATCAGCCCTGGGACTGTGAATGATGGCTGTATTTCTCTCTCTCTCTCTCTTATATGAGCTTACGAAGCAAGGAGAAAACAAACAAGAAAAGTAATATAATAAAACTGAGGAAGTGTTGGAAGAAAAGGAACCCTATCGCTGCCTTGGCTGTGCGGATTGAACTCAACAAAACTCTTTCCTTCTTAGGAAATGGTTCACTTCATCAAAAGCCTTTCTTCAGTCTGATCAAATCTCCTGTATTATATATAGGCTATACTTTTTGAAGTATAGGTTTCCCTGTCTCACTTTCCGGTGTTCGTTTATTGAGACGGGGTACCTACAAAAAATAGAAGTAAAATGAAATGATGATACAAGCAAATATTGCAATTCAGTAGCGTCCGGTGGAGTGTTGTAAGTGGGGTTCGTACTTGAGGTATGCCTACTTGTATAGCACTTGCAAATGTAAACTTTGTAGATTGAGCTCTGTAAGTGGTTTGTTGGATTTATAATAAGTGGGGAAGAAGTATTTAAAAATACAGAATCTTAAAACACGTACCCTAACTAGCTTACGAGTCATAATTATTGTTATTAGTTTGAAATTACCCGCATCAGTGGAATTTTTTTTGTATCACTACGTCTTACTACCCATTCGGGTTATACGATTATGTACTAATTACGCCGATGGTTTTAGGTATTAGGAATGTTATATTTAGAAGAAATGTATTCGAATTTACGTGGAAGGAGAATGTATAATATTTTGGAAAAGCCACCCATTACACCTGACCGAGATTCGAATCCCGATCTCTCCGTCATCGATAGTATAGTCTACTGCGAGAGTAGTGCATTAGACCATGCTGCCACCGAAGTGGGTGTAGATTAAATATATTCCAATACTGGCCAAATATATTGAGGGCTGCTTATATAACTGTTTTCCGCCGCCTTTCCCATGCAGGGTCACTTCCTCTTCTTCATTCTACTCAATTGATTTAGTTAAATGCAAATAACCCGGACGGGTACCTAAGAAGATGTAAAGTAAAAAAAGTCTGAAATACTTCTAAGTGAACTTTAATTTATTTTACTGAGCCATTTTAAAACTATAAACCTGCTTGAATCTAATATAGCTTCGAATGAACTTTATTATTCATACTAAAACTATAATATGAATAAAACATATGTTTAACTATATTGTATAATGTTTTAGGTAAATAGTGAAACACTCATATCCAAGAAAGTTATAAGTATTATGGTATTAGTTTAAATTATTAGAAATATAAAATATGTATTTATATTCTAGGATTTATATGAAAAGTGAATTTGATAAACACTGTACGACCAAACGTTCGTGAATGATAAATGATTGTAGATCGTCAAACCATTTGTGAACAAACACTTGGACAAAGGACACGTTTGATGTAAAACTTAGTTTAATTGAAATAAAATATACACTTACCTTAAAAATAAATTATTAGTTCTTCAATATTCTGTCTGGAAATGTTCTTGGAACATCTGAAAGTGAAAAAAAGAAATAAATATATATATATATATATATATATATTACTGGTGAACTGGGCAGTTTACGCAACAATTTTATTACTAAAGTTTTGCTTGCGTATTTTTACAGGGTTATGTAAGCAAGGGAAGATTGTACTGATTAATTATTTGGTAAAGATCAAACGGTAAATGATTATAGCAGCTATGAATTGAATTTGTAATACTTGCGTGGAGCAAAATGAAATTAAATATTTTTGAGAAATTGACTATTTAGCCTATTAAATTTAATTATGGTAAATTTTGTGATTTAAATGCAAATAACTATAACAACATTTCAATGGTAAAACCATGTTTTCCCAGTCTAGGAAATCAATTCTCTAAATTAAAAGAATGTTGGTAAAAGTTGTTTTAAGACCAGCAATTAAAGCGGCCATTTTTTGACTCAGGGCAAATATTTAAAGATAAAGATAAATAAAAATAAGAAAATACAACAATGTGAACAAAATTATATATATTTTTATAACCTACCCATTATAGTTGGATTGTTTTTATAAAGGCCTATACACATTTTTACAGTAATTTTTATTTCTTGTAACTACCACTAAAGTAAGAATATTGAGTTATTATTTTAACCAAAGGGAAATATTTTTATCCCCCAACGTCCAATCAAACACAAAATCAGAGTTTTCATGGTGTTATAAAACAAATAATGTTTGTACAAATGAGCCATCACGTATACAGCACAAAATCCTGAAATTCGCTAGAAAATCTGATTTTGGATTAACGATATTATTTTTATGGTGGATTAATTAGATAAGCTATCATATTTGTTAATTGCGGTTATAGCTGCATCTAAATATCATGTCCAGTAGCCAATAGTAAAATTGTAATTGTACCATTGGCAGAAAAAAGCCAACTAGCAAGTCGATCATCACGTCCATCCCAGATTCTGCATTGTAATAAGAGTGGTGAATCGGAATGATTCCTGGATAGCTCAGTGGCCAGAGCCATGGTGTACTCAGCTGAAGGTTCCAGGTTCAATTCCCGTTTCCAGCTGTCACTTTTCAATTTAAAGATCATGCTACTATTTTTGATGACAGCCTGGGCCCATAAATTTCAAGATTAGTGTTAACTTGTCAAAACTGGTTCAGCCGTTTTTCCGTAATTTTAATTTTTGGAACTGGTTATCAAATTATATATAGATTTGGTTTCCTCTGGTATTAATTAATTTCATCTGTGTGAAACTAAACAGAGCAGTTGATAAATTAGAGTGTTAGATGCGTTACAACCCTTTATGATTAAGTTTACTAATAAATGTACATACATTTGGTAAAATTCACCAAACCAGAAGAATAAATATGATATTAAAAACTAACATTATATCTGTGAACCAAAATTAAAAACTACGTTCCCCAATCTTCAGTGGCAGTTGTTTTAACGGGTTGTATATGGTATATACTTTCTACTATTATTATTAGCACCGTGTCTTACGACCCGTTCGGGTTGTATGCACTTACGCACTTACGGTAATGTGTAATGTTAGAGTGATTGTGAGATGAAATGGAGGACCTACAGTTTAACATAGGATCCAAACCACAGCGGAGACCTTGCATTCCACACATTCACAAGTTGTGATTAATACAAGTCTTGTCAGAGGTGAAGTAAGGGTTTGTCAATCAGATAAATCTGTGCCGGACCAAGGATTGAACACCGGACCCCCAGCACCAACGTCTGACACATACCCCTAGACTACCAGGTCACCTTATATACATTCTAAGCTGTCCGTCTTACTGCTGGCTGTACTTGCTATTGTGTACTTTGTGGAAATTTGAATGGTAGTCCAAATATAATCTAGCGAGATAGAACTATTTAAATAGTACTTTATGGACTGTGAATTGATATATGTCCATTACAGAATAGTGATGTGTATCTATAGTGTGGTTTTCAGCTCTCTTTCAAAACCAATGCGACCCTCCTAATATTGGCTCCTAGAATTAACTAGACTCATACGTCAGGCAGAACTGGAGACTGTTTCCTGACCTCTTTCAATCTCCACTGAATGTTTAATTTATTTAAAGTTTCATATCTACCGGTGATAACATGGCCTAAATAATCTACTCGCAATTTACTCTGTTGCTGGCAAAAGTGTGAAATTGGGTGGAAGTATAAATCTTGGCAAGGTATACTGAGCTACGATTGTGGTTTTCCCACCCTTTTTGAACGATAATGTGGGTGCATTCCTTCTGAGCTACCAATATCATCCCTAACCCCTAGATTAAGTAATTAATACCCATAATGTTGACGTACTATAAAACATGATTAATCCAAGTTCAAAGGTAAATTTTCTCATACATTTTGATAACGTAAGGTTTATCATTAAACTGTTGAAACACTTAAATCAGTCAGAATATTTTCTAGTGGGAAGATAACTAAGTTTTATAATGTGGAACAAAATAAATGCTATGCCTAATACTAAAAAAAATCAAATATTAAGCAACAATAACAACCTCTAAAAAAAATCGCACACAGAAATCAAAGAAAATAGCCAGAAACTCTTTAAATGCGATAGACCAATACAAAACTGTCAACAAATAAAATCAACAACAAAAAAGTCTCAGGAACATATTTGTGACTTCTGATAAATATTTGAGAGAGTTAGAAGCCAACTGATGGCTCGTATAAACTATCCTGAACAGGAATATCTGGCGAGGCCTAGAGGTCATATTTATTCAACGCGTGGTATTAATTTGTCAGTCAAAGTATAGAATGAGCCTCTATAGGCAGAGTGGTCCAACTGCCACATTGACATTATATATATATATATATATATATATATGCATAGAGGTAGAGTGGGAAAACATTTAGATAAAGCCACACTTAGTAAACCCAGCCGGGATTTGAAACCCAACATCTCACTCGCCATCATTACAGCAAATTGTGATAAAACTGCACTACCGTGGCAGGGATTAATAAGGTAATATTTAGGTGAAACGTACCTACATTTTCATGTAAAGAGAGTCGAAAGCCATTTAGGAGCATCTACCTTAGTACGTCCTTCAGGGATTCAAACTTCGACCTTCACGTCATCGGGAAACCTGATTATATTGTATTGACGTCCAGCCCTTGTTCCCATTGATGAGGTTAAGTAAGATCCAATAATAATCTTAAGAAATAATCCCAAAACTTGTATCAGAGCTATTTTAAAGTTAATTATTTTAGATTCTAGATGATTATGTCCAACGTGACAGCTACTTGTAATCAATCAAACTATTTACTAAAATATTGACTGTAAAATCTAAACTAAGAAAAAATAGAAAAAGTTTAATTTTAACTTAAATTGAGTTCGTGATGCCATCTCTTAGGCAATCATGAGACTTTTCTAATGCACTTTAGATTAAGGTTAAAAGAGGTCTCTGTCATCTTTGAATATATGTTTTTAAAAGAGATTTGCTGGGGTCCTCAAGGAGTTTGAGATACAAAAGTTGTTGTTCTGGAAATTGTATGTAATGTGACTTTCCCTAGTTTTCCTTTGTACCTTTCTTAAAATAACATAAGCTTGTGGATATTTTCAATATATTTTACTAACCATACGGGAAATTCATATTTTTAACTGTGCTAGTTGTGAAAGATTGAGGAATATATAATTTAGAGGAAAAGTAACCTGTTTTGCGTAGAAAGATAATGAAAAACCATTTATGGAAACTCATCTTTAATATATAAAAATGGGATTCTTAACGTAATCTCCTTGTAACCAACAAATCGTACTAGATGACCACAGCATTTACTCCACGAGTCCATCAATGTGGGTACATCTTACTGTTATTTTTTAATATCTCCGCCTATTACTTAACTGTTCAGGTTATGCGTATTATGATAACTACTCTAATAGGGTAGGGATTTGGAAGGAAGCATTTTAGAGGAAACACACCTGCAACTGCGTGGAAGGAGAGTGGCAAAACAGTTATGAAAAACCAACTTCAGTAGATTGGATTGGGATTCGAACACGAATCTCCCCATTATAAGCTGGCCAGTCCAATACGAGAGTGACACCTAAGACCATTCAGCCACTGAAGCGGGTTAAAAATTATTACTATATGTGATTTGATATTTTAATATTTCGTGTTTAATTTCTGAACGGAAGTCAGTGGTAAATATTTGTTCGTATCGTAATAGTATGTTAGAATCCAGGTAAGGGGTCTTACCAACTTTATAACTTGCCACATAGATCACTAAACAAAGAATTAGTGTTTTAATTCCCAGGTTTTAATACTAGAGAGAAAATGTATTTGCCGAGATCTGTAAAGTTGGCAGCCAAGGAAAGCTGTACCTAGCCTTCAGTACCTTCGATTTGTCAATATTGGACGCAGCCCAAATGGCAGAGGAAGCAGATTTGTCTCCCTTCTTCTGTTGGTATAGGGGCACTTAACCCCGCCTTTCTCCCCTATGAAACCCACCCTTCAACCTTGGTACAAACCACGGCAGTATTTCTAGAAACCCGCAATTTAAAAATTCTTGGAAAATTGGTGCAGTGCCAGGGGGGGTTAACATTAGAGATCAACCCACCTTTAAAAGAAAAATATAGTTTTTAAACATTTAATTTGTTGGTTCCGTCCTGCTCGTTCCCATGATTGAGAAGTCAATAAGGCCAACTACAGGTATATCTGACTATATACAATCTGTTTCCATAGACAGGTGTATCTGGCTGTATACAACCTGTTTCCATGGACAGGTATATCTGACTGTATACAACCTGTTCTCATAGACAGGTGTATCTGGCTGTATATAATATGTTCCCATATACATGTATATCTGGCTGTATACAACCTGTTTACATGGACAGGTATATCTAGATGTATGCAACTGTTCCAATGGACAGGTGTATCTGGCTGTATACAACCTGTTTCCAAGAACAGGTATATCTGGCTGTATACAACCTGTTCCCATAGACAGGTGTATCTGGCTGTATACGACCTGTTTCCATGGACAGGTATACCTGTATATATGCAACCTGTTCCCATGGACAAGTATATATGGCTATATACAATATGTTCTCATGTACTGGTATATATAGATGTATGCAACTGTTCCATGGACAGGTATACCTGTATATTTGCAACCTGTTCCCATGGAAAAGTATACATGGCTATATACAATATGTTCTCATGTACAGGTATACCTGGCTATATAACACCTGTTCCCTTTACTGAATAGTCAAGGAGGCAGATTAAAGCTATATCTAGCCACATTTTGACTGTTGATATGGATGAGATTAAAGCGGAAGGAACATAGCAATATGGGACGTCCGAGAGTAATGTAGAACAGCTGAGAATAGTGTGGAACGACTGATAATAATAGGTACCAGCTGAGCGTAATTCTAAACAGCTGAGGGCAATGGGCAACAGATGAGAGCCATGAGGAATAGCCAAGGGCTATTATAACTGTTGTATCTTCTTAAGCGTTTCAAGTAGCCCTATCCAGTCATGACGTCACGTGTCTCGATGTTGCATGATCCAGGAGGGGAATTCACATATTTTTAATTTACCCTGATGCATGCACCTGATAAGTTCTGGACACGCAACCCGCCATTCGTCCCAGGTGAGGATCGCCGACAAACGCTTTCCACGCAAGCTTACCTCTGATTACATTGAAAATCTACTTTGGATTATTTCCAGACACTTAGTATTCGTGATTATAGCTTAATATTCTGGGCTATCAGAGTTTTGGACTTCCTGATTATAACTTAATCACGATTCTCTCCTAATTATACTGGTGGTGTAAATATTTACTTCCATTCAAACACTATATCGTTAATGTGAAAATAAATTTTACACGTATTTTCTAAACACCATCTGTGGTCGTGATTATGGAGGGGCTCAATATTTACACGCAACTTCTCAGAGGCTATGGCTTGCATCCATAAATTGGTAAAAAATATTTAGCCTACGCGTGGTAGGATCGGGATTGTTTGAAGTTTCCTTAAATGCTCATCCCAAGGGCTTCCCTGCGTTACTCATCTTTGTAAATAATATATAATCATATTATAAAACATAGGTGGTAGACACCCTATCCACTCGGATACTTTTACCTGATATTAGAACCCGAAACAATCAGAGCTTATAATGAAGTACCAAACCACTCAGAGCAGATCTTTCTGTAAGTACCCCCTTGAAAAGTAGTGCTAGTTTTAGTGCTGACTATGATGTTGAATGTTATTTCTACCACTAATTTACGTGCTTAGTGCTATTTTATATTCTAATTATAGTGTTGAATGTTTTTAGTAGTCTTAGAAGTATTTCTAGTGCTAGATGATAGTTTTAGTTTTTTAGTTTAGTTATAACGCTTGATGCTAGTTTTAGTGTTGATTATAGTGCTGAATGCTATTACTATCGCTAATTTCATTGTTTGATGATATTTTGTACTCTAGTTATAGTACTGAGTGTTTTTTTATAGTATTATAAGTATTTCTAGAGCTTGGTGATAGTTTTAGTGCCTAATTTTAGTTATAGCGCTTGATGCTAGTTTTAGTGTTGATTATAGTGCTGAATGTTTTTTATAGTATTATAAGTATTTCTAGAGCTTGGTGATAGTTTTAGTGTTTAATTTTAGTTATAGTGTTGGATGCTAGTTTTAGTGTTTATTATAGTGCTGAATGCTATTTCTATCGCTAATTTCATTGTTTGATGATATTTTGTACTCTAGTTATAGTACTGAGTGTTTTTTTATAGTATTATAAGTATTTCTAGAGCTTGGTGATAGTTTTAGTGCCTAATTTTAGTTATAGCGCTTGATGCTAGTTTTAGTGTTGATTATAGTGCTGAATGCTATTACTATAGCTAATTTCATTGTTTGATGGTATTTTGTAATCTAGCTATAGTGATGAATGTTTTTGTATAGTCTTATAAGTATTTCTAGAGCTTGATAGTTTTAGTGCTTAATTTTAGTTATAGTGCTTGATGCTAGTTTTATTGATTTGTTACAGCTATAGTAGTTATGTAAGTTAGTCCTAGTTTTAGTTATAGTGCTTGATGCTGGTGCTAGTGCTTATGCCGGTTCTGGTTCTAGTGCTTTATGCCGATGATAGTGCTTGATTCTTGTTTAAGTGCTGTTATGATAATAATTTTAAGGCTGAATTATATTGTTAGTGCTAGTTTCAGTGCTTAGTGCGCTATTTTTAACTCTAGCTATAGTGCTGAGAATTTTTAAATTGTTATATTAGTTCTAGTGCTTATTTAGAGTTCTAGTGCTTAGTGATAATTCTAATTATTAATTTTAATACTAGTTTTAGTGCTTGATTATAGTTATAAAACTTATTTTTAATGCTTACTATTACTTCTACTGCTTGGTAATAGCTCCATTGTTAGATACACATTTATTTTAATTAATCCATTTATATTCGACCACATTAAATTACAAACCAATAGAGTTATCTGAAATCCAGCTCCCACTTCTCATAATTCTTTCAACCATTAGCATGGCTCTTTGTTTCCCTAAATGCTAATAGTTTAGTTTGCAAATCAAGGGTATATATAACATGGAGATTAGGCTTCACGCATGTCAGTGTCAAACAAACAAATGTTGTTAAGCTATGACCGCTTTACAACATCAACACATGATGCGTCACGCTTTGTATTCATTGTTATAAAGAACATGTCGCTGGCAAGACAGGTTTATAATATTTCATAACTTCTACTTTGTATAACAATACAATAAATAAAGCCCGTGAAATGGTTTGGTTATTTTAGATGGGGTTTGCTATTTGTTTTTATTCATCATAATATATTAAGTAAGTTATTTGTTTTTTGTGGCAGCAAAATTTTATTCAACTTTTATATATATATATATATAATGATCCATTTTAAAAAGTTCAAACAAATTATTATCAAAACAAAGCATCTCTTTCCTTGGCCCAGTGATCAAAGAGCTACCATTAGAATTTGGTTTGAGCCCAGGTTCAGTTGATATGTCTAATTTATTAAATGTGAGATGTAACGATTTTACGTTCACATGAATAAAGTATTGTGATCATGAAAATTTTCTACCTCGATATTATGATGAATATGTAAGTTTTATGTTCCCCAAATCTAAAAAGTGTGGGTATTGAAAATCTGTTCGTGCTCACGTCGGTCTGTTTGTATTTCGCTGGGGCTAGGGCCAAAACGGCCAAATGAAATTTATTCAAACTTGATATACGAATGACTGATTTTAAACCATTAGACATTTTTTTTAAAGTGGCATTCTCTCTTTTGTTTAAAATTGACATTTCGGGACTGTTTTGATAGAAAAGGGGGAAACAAATTAATAATAGTTTATAAATGACAGATTTAAAAAAAATTGAAATCATTTGGAAATGGCTTTAATGATTTAGTTCAAGATAGCTATCTAGGGAGTTTTATACATAATAAATAATTATATATATTTATATTACTTAAAAATAATAATTTAATGGTAGCTTACTGAAAGCTTAATTTTGAGAAATTTAAAAATTTTCAAAAATATATTTAAGGAATTTGTTTGAAATTGGTTTATGGGTTTTGTTCTTACATAATAAATAATTTAGTAGTGTATGTGGAATTTTTTTTAAGAAAAATTAATTTAAAGCTAGTTTATTATACAAAGATATTTTTGGAAAATTTGCAAAAATATGCGATATACAGCTATTTAGTTAAATTCTCTATCTGGTAATCATTTTACATAATGACTAATAGTATATATTGTTTATTTTATGAAATATCTATAATTTGGGGATAGTTTGCAAATAATGGCTTTTTTGAAGTTTAAAATAATAGTTTTTACAATTTTTTCTGGTGTATATATGAAGAGCGTTTGTTGTTGTTGTTGTTATTATTATTACTATTATTATTATTATTATTATTATTATTATTATTATCATTTTTATTGTTAACAAGATGACATGTTCCTTTTTATGAGGATAATGTATTTAGGCGTAATATACCGAGAACCTATTTTGAAAATTTTTCCCTGTGTGTACGATCTGCCTCCCACAAATTATTTAGTAGTAATAATAGTAATAATAATAATAGAAATATTGGTTTATTTTTGTGAAGTTAAGGCCAGAGTATTTTTTATTACACTTACAAACCTTTATTATTAAAATAAATTCATATTTATACTTATGTGCTATTAAGATGATACTTAAAAGCTATTTATGATTATATGTACACTAAATATACTATAAATCATAATAAAATATTGGACACATATTGTAAATGGTTTGATTATGACTTATTTCTATCCAATCACATGGTTGGTCTATTATAATTCTTAAGCCAGAGATTATATTGATAGTACATATTGTACTAAAGTACAAGATAATTTAAGGCTTAGAATGGGACAAACCCGTTTCCTTGGAGGTTACTATTCCACGAATCACACTTAACGCTGTCGACTTTGCAAAAAAGCTAAGAATATGGATCTTACATGATGAATAATCCCAAGCAAATATGACGAAAACCTGCGGCTGGAAACTTTTGTAGTCTTCCCTGGTATGCATGACCTCCTTTCATCTCGTGTGTGAAACATCATAAGGCACCCCCCCCCCCCCC
>CABFVZ010000445.1:0-32165 GCA_902151445.1 Timema monikensis | reverse complement strand
ATTTATCTGATTACCAAACCCTTCCTTCACCTCTGACAAGACATCTTGTGAATGTGGGGAATGCCAGGCCTCCACCGTGGTTCGGATTCCACGTTAAACTGTAGGTCCTTCATTTCATCTCACAATCACCCTACCATTACACATTAGCGTAAGTGCGTACAACCCGAACGGGTAGTAAGATGCGGTGCTAATAGTAATTTAATTTGAATATAAGCTCTTTAAACCTAATAAAAATTAGTAAATTTTAATAGTCGAGCCCAAATTTATTGGGTAGAGAAATATTATTTTCGTAATGGACAGCTGTATAAATTATTTTATCAACTTCATGAACAAAAAAGTATATTCGAATCCGATATTTCTAAACGAAGGGACAAAGCTTTACAGTAAATTTTTACCATGGTATTTGTATATTAATTTTTTGTGGGTATTTTTATTTTAAGTAAAGCTTGTTTCATTGACGAGCTTAAGCTTTTCCATTAAAACAGTTTATATGAAATGTTAAATATGATAAAGCCAAACCATTTAGAATGAAATACTACTAAGAGTGAATGAAACTATAATATACTCTTCTATTTATGATCATTTCTCAAAACTCCTCCTTCTACAAGAATATGTCTAACACAACATAATTAAGTTGGTCCCATCTCTGAAGAGGTAATAAAGCACAAACAGCCAATGTGGTTATTAGGCTAGTCTGATGTAAAGAAATGTCTGTTGAAATGGCCACCGCGACATAACCTCCACATATACGAACCTTGCCCGACTAGGCGATACGATCCTCCCACCTCACAGTGGACTGGCCCGTCGTGTCAGGAAGTCACCCCACGTGCCAACGATAAAACTCTTCATTTGGTCAACGTCTCCATCCTGTACATTCTCCTTGGGACTGGCAACCCATCGAACAGTGATGGCCAGCGCTCCTATTGGCTGGAGTGGGAGTTAGCAGTTCCGTTGGTTGCCGTGTACTTAGGAAGATTGGAGAAGAAGGTTCGCAGGATTGTTACTTCTCGGGGAACAAATAAAGAGGTGAAAGGATTGAAGAAAAAGAAGGGGGGAGTATGGAGAAAGAATACAGTATGGAATCTCGAATGAAAATGTTCACTTTTTGTTCACCTTTCTCCCTTCTTTCTAGTAAACAAAATGTTTTAAAGAGACCCTCATACAACGCTAACCACCCAAAAATGAACAAGTCCAGTCATTTACAGTTTTACGCTTAAAGTTACACAGAACCAACTTTTCATTTTTTAGTTCCATGGCAGTAGATATTTTATTCAAAAAATTTCAAATTTACACACAAAAATAAATGATATTACACAATTGTACTTGGTTTCTCACATAGAATATTATAGTTTGAGACAGAATTTTCAACATTCAGGTTATCAGTATGCCCCTTCAAAGGATTCCCTAGTAAAACAAATTAATATACTTAGAGTTCTGAGAACAGTAGAGCTCCCTCCCTGCATTTTAAAAACACCAAAGTGCATCATGCCAAGAAGTATGTTATATTCTTATTGCTACTACAATATTCAAGATTTATCTTTGGATTTCAATCTGAGATTTCTCCCATTATTTATCCTGGGATTTGAAAATGATAATATTCCTTGCTGATCAGGCTAGACAGAAAACAGTATCTTCAATTGCTCACTATATTCATAGAAAATAACCGTGATTCACGTGATTTAAAACGTCACTCTAGCATAATATATAAAAATTTAAAATAAGTATGCCCTGAGTACTCTATTAATTACTTTATTGTTACCGTCCAAGCTCGATTCCAGAACAAACTAGATTGGACTAGGCTGAATGTATATATCCTAAGAGCCTCAGGATGTACTAGTTTAGCATAGTCTAAATTAGTTAATCCTGACATATTGGACTAGCTCATAGGATAAAATAGTATGGCTTAAAATTTAACTAGGCCAAACCAGACTTAGGTTAGGTTAGGTTAATTATGTTAGCTAACGGCATTTGTTAGTGAACTATGCATGATGAAACATGTCCAAGGTCGATTCATCGTAAGGGTTAAGAAGGATTAAAACTAGTATTACCTAAAATCATCAGGCTATATCGGTTTATCCTACAAGCCACTGGATGTACCAATTCGGCCTAGTCCGAAATAGTTTGTCCTAAAATCGGGTTTGGACTATAACATAATTATAAATTAAGACCCCTTTAGATGAAATACTAAACCAAAAACCTTTTGAGTGACTGCAATATTGAAACATATTTATAAGCATATTGAAAACTATGTGCAGTACATACATCGTTTGATATAATTTCAAAAAGTATCTCTGCCAAATTTGGTTAAAATCGGTCCACATATTTGACAGTTAACGTGTAACAAAGATCCTGACAGACAGATGGACAGACATACAAAATACCAGATAATAAAATTAAAACAGAACATCACTACGCTGGATCAATAATTTTGATATTAATTTTTAACAGAGTTGATAAAGCCAATCTCAAAAAATTTCAAATTTTCAAAACTCATTTATTTTTAAACTAACCATTAATTTTAGGGTTGTAATCAAAATTTCTATTTTGCTTCGAGGCACGGTCATATAACCACTAATAAAGAATTTGACCTAAATCCATAAAAACTTTTCGGTTGCAATCCCAGTTACAGACATACGTGAGGTCAGACAGGACCCACATTTTGGTGATCGGTGCCACATAAAACGTCAGGATTCGTCATCATCTCCAGGTCGAAAGTTTTCACGATTACGTTACTTTATTTAGATGGGAAAGTAAAATGAATATGTTCTGGTAAACAGTGTGCCCAGTAGTAATGTTTCTTGTTCTTGTGGCCAAGTACTCGCCTTAAGACCTGATTTTAGTGGGTTCAAACCCAGCCGGGGTTGACTGATTTTTACTGAGCGATAAAATTCCATAGCACAACTTCCTTCGAAGGGGAAGTGAAGCTGTTGCTCCCATGTCATTCGTGGATTGTAAAATAATCCTTGAAGGTATGTGAAAATACCTTTACCGGTAAAATTAATAAGCCCTTTCACGCTCGTTCATATAAATTCAGCATGGAAGGCAACGGGGAGCCACCGCGCTTCATGAACTCCTCTGGTATATGGGATCTGTACCAGATGGTGCAGGCAGCACTAACCAGCAGAAGGGCTGAGTACATGCCGAGCTCCAGGTGTATAGAAATCCCATAAAACCAACCTTCGTGTTGTTGACTTAATATAAGAATAAAATGTATTTTCATAAATTGTTTCAGAGCCATAGGTAATCATATTAAAATGTATTTTGAATCATCAGTTTGGTCAAATCTATTTTTCTTTCAAATTGTTTTAGTATAATCTGAAACTAATACGCTCGTTCGATCATGGTCTGACATAAGAAATAATTTGGAGAAATAGTTGAAAGTATATGTATTATATATCAAATTTCATTTAGTTGTTTTTCTGTGTTTATGTACCACATATTTTATTCTCAAGGATATACGTGTGTCGGACACAATAAATAAGACGATTACATTCATTGTCTGATTCAAAGAGTCGTACTTTGCTTCCTATAGTTGGAAGCCATCAACGATATTTTGATGAAGTTGTCAAGATATTGAATACATAATTAATATCGTTAAGGAAGGAATAAATTCATCTTTCACAGCTTTTTGTGTCCGTAATCCTGAATATACACGTCAGGTCAAAGAGGTAAATTTTGACTACTCTAGAACTCAATGCAACCAGTAGATCCCACCTTACACCTGACTGCCATGACAAATGACAGAGGATCTACATGGGTCATGGAGAATGTAATCAGCGTAAACTTAACTGCCACAACGTCAGGGAATTCAGCCACAGTCCCAGACAGTTATATGTTATTTCAAGACTAGGTTACACGCCTCCCTCCCTCGTCCCCCTGGATTTTATGGAGCCAGCCACTCTGTCAGTTGCACTGACTGACATGAGGAGCGCCCCCAAGACACACGCGCCTGATTGGCGGGGACCAGACTAAACACACTTTAACAACCTCTTAAAATAACCCTTTTTCCCTCATACATCAACATGTGCAGAGAAAGAGGGGAGGGGGGGAGAATGACTATGGGTTGGACTCTGGAGGCGCCACTGGGTTCTGGGGAACACAGACTAGAGGAACTATTCTGGATTATACAGGAGTTAGACGAGTGGCTAGCACCTTGACTCAAAATGGCAAGAAGATTTTTGTTTTATATTTTACTAAATAAGAATTATGTGAGAGTCTTCACTTGGTGCCAAAGTTAGTACAATATGAAAGATTCAGAGATAATTATTAATGTAATCTCAATATCTTGTAACCACATTTGTGTATAAAACAACTCTAGGCTAAGATATTTAATTTTTTTTTTTTACCAATTTATTTTTTCATTATTTCACAAACAAATTTAATCAATAGGTTATATGTCTACACTGTCAGTTTTATGTAGTCCATTTCCTATTAAACTATAGTAAAAATAATTTTAAAAGTTTTTATTTTTTACATTCAATTATTATATAAAATCCACCCGTGTTGGAGGTATTCAACCAAGGTGTCAGTCTCACCATATAATGGATTGTCATGAGGCCATGATTTAAAATACGGCTGGGTTTAATTAGTGGTTTCCCTGACTCCCTCCAAGCCAACTCAGGTACATTTTCTAAGCCCTAATCTATTAATATAAAAATAATGAGGGAAATGAGGGGTATTTAGATGCGAATAAAAAAAAAAAGTGAAATAATCGCTTCGTCCCTTAGTTTGTTGTTGCTCCGAGTCCAGTAAGAAAAGAAAGCGGCCGTGCAGAGAAGGAAGTTGCGTGATGTATAACTTCCTCGGTCTGTTCTCTGCTGCAAATTAGCAGCCCCGCGCTCATATATATGAACCCTTCCCCCTCCCAAGCAGACGTCAACAGCTCCCCCATACCTTCATGCCCAGTCACGACTAACTACCACCCCTCTACCCCTGATAGAAACACCAATACTTACTACTGGGCGACGACCGCACAGATGCTCAACCCTTCAACTTATTTATCGGTTTCATTTACAAAATCTTACATAAACTAGAACATTCTTTAAGGGGGTGAGGGACAAAGGCGACTAGTTTATATTTACAGATTAGTAAATACGGACCGTTAAGAAGTGTATTGCAACCGGCCGTAAATTGTTGTGTTTCGTGGTGATAGGACTTAAGGTAAGCGTCCACTAGCCCGCATCGCACGCATCGGATTCTTGTATTCTTTACATTAGTTTTAATGAAACAGCGTTCATCTATCCGCATCGTACGTATCAGACATCGACAATGCCGATAATAATTCCGGGAGACAGATTAAAGTCCGATCCGTGCGTATGGAATGCTGAGTAGTATACGTAGTACCCACCGTTCACACCATTTGCATTCGGAATTCCTTGCTTTACTAGCTCTAGTTAGTTTAGAAATGGGCAGTAATTTCAGTGTTGGGAACAGTTAAAAGTTATTAGTTCATTGAAATGAGCAGTTCATTTATATTACCCGCCTCGGTGGCGTAGTTGGCTAACGCGCTAGTCATGTTGAACTCGACTGTTGAGGACGGGGATATCGAGTTTCGAATCTTGGTCGGGTGAACTGGGGTGGTTTTTCCTAAATGGTTTTACACTCTTCCTCCAAGCAAATGTGGGCTCACTTCCTCTAATTCCACCTTTCTAATTCCTAATCTATTAGCGTAGTTAGTATTTAAAGCGTATAACCCGAACGAGTAGTAAGACGTGGTGCTAAAAAAAAAAGTTCGTTTATCTAATTTAATGGTTCGCGAAATACTTTTTGTAGTTCAGCATGTTTGTGACATTCATCGTCCACGACCGATAGAAATACAGCCTGTAGTTTAACCGTTCACGACCGACATACATCTTGCAGTTTAGTCTTTCGCCAGTTCGCGAACTACCGCGTGTGAGTAAATTATTATTTCTCTCTCACATCAATAGTTACATGTCTGACGTCTAGAGAACGTTTTTAAAGTTTATTTAATTGTGCTCACGAATCAAATCTAGAATTTGTTATTTTTATTAAATAATTGTGATAATCTTAAAAACAAAGTAAAAAATAATTTAAAAAAATACAATAGCACCAGCTTTTAGATTAATGATAGCTTTGTAGGGTGCAGCTAGAGTTTGTCTCAAGAAGCCTATATCCTAAAGACCACCCGTGGCAGTGATGTCATTATATATATTAGGACAGACAAAAGGTGACTAGAACTGAAGGAGAGATGTTAGGAGCAGCCTTAGGAAATCCGAATGCTCTGAATTCAGTGGACGCAGTACACTAAATAAATCCTATTCTTGAAATGCGTGCGGTCCGTCTGATGCAGGATAGTGGACGCTTATATTTAGATATCAGGCTTGAGATGGGATGAAAGGGTGCACGGTAAAAAAAACAATATTTTTGTAGTTTTTAAGAATAAACAGTTTATTGGCCAAAATAAATAAAATATTGCTCTAGTACAAATATAGAATTTAATTTTATTCGCAAGGTGACCTCAAAATTTCATGAATATCTGTCAAGGATGTTCTGGAATTTAATGATAACTATTGCTCTTCATTTAAAAAGTTTGTTAAATAATGCCACCATGCTAATGACAGATATTCAGGAACTATTGATATCAACATGTGGAGAAAATTAAAATATATGTTTGTACTGGAGCAATATTTTATTAATTTGTTCAAAAAAGGTCTTGCCATAAAAACTTCAAACACACTGGCCTTTTATCGCGTTTCTTTCCATCCCACCTTGAGATGATAGTTTAGGTTGTGATGCATCCATCTCACTTCCAGGACAATAAAACTTGAAACATGACTTATAATTGTTACCAACTTAACTTTTTTTATCGCTGGATCCAGCTTTTTTTCAGAGCGTTGAAATAATCAAATAGTGGCTAGCAGATTTTTAACTATTCTGTAGATTTTTTATAACAAGAAAAAATGCTTTTAGTACTTTTATGTTGTGTTTTATTAATTTGAGAATAATCTAAACATGAAAAAATAAATAGCAATTTAACTTCGCATTAGTAAATTAACTGTTATTTTCAAGTGTTTTAGAATATATATATATCTTAAGAGATTTTTACAAGTCAATAAATGTTTATTACAATTTAAAGTAGACTGTATCTTTATTTTAATTGCTAAGAGGGTTGATCCCTTAAGTTTAGAAACAAAATTAAACATTAGTAAATCTAGCGATATTTAGATCAACAAGACATTATATCATTTTTATAATTTTTTGGTGTGATTTTTGTAAAATGAATTGACAACACTGCTCATGATACTGGTACAAGTTTTAATGTGTGTATTAGTGTCACACACTAACATGTGCTGCGTGCACCTTGAGCAGTAGACAGTCTTGAGCATATCTCAGGACAAAAACAGACGGACAAGTTTTCATAACAATGTGAACAAGCTAATCAACATACGACCATTTGTCCATTGTTATAGTTTATGTAACTGCGTGTGGGGAAAAAAAAGTATAACGAGTACAGAAATTGACGGTGGGCCCAGATTCACTGTAGGGTAAAACTAGATGCACTAGTTCCGTTTTGAAAGATCCTTCTACACTCAAATTTGCTAAAATAAAGCAAGTAGAGTTTGAAATCAAATTTTAGCTGTTGATTTTCTCCCACTCATAGTAGGTACAACTTGTAAATATTGTACATTGTAACGTGAAATATTCATTATTGAACTTTCCTACGTGGAAAGAAGTCACGTTCCCCGTTGGGCATTTTAGCCATACCGTTTTCACTTTCTCAAACCAGAATACCTCTAAATAGGAGCAATATAAATTATTGTGTTCTCTAGTTGGTTGTTTTCATCCTGACAAAAAACAAAACTTCATCAAAGATTTTTCCAGTGATATCTTTAAGCCTTGTTGTTGTTTAGTGAAAGTGTAGGCTTAGTAAGCTGCAATTCTTTAAAAAAAAAATTAATCGCACTGGTTTGACTTCCGAGTGGTGGAAGCTTCCATGAGACTCATGGAGCTAACAATTAACCCAATAGCTCAAAACGAGACGGGACCTCTGTTTTTATCATACAGCAGGTGTGGATGTAGGGGAGACCCATCCATATTCACCCTCCAGGGAATAGTGGTCACCCCTGTTTTGTTTATGTATCGGTGCTGCTATCTAGCGAGTACCTTGAGAACTTGATCACTATACCTCCATAAAGTTGCCATTTGACTGGTGTGGCAGTTACTTTATATTTGTTCAATAAATAAATAAAATTATAGCACTGCGTATTACTACCCGTTCGGGCTACATGCTTAAGTATTAATTACGCTAATGAGTTAGGAATTGGGAAGGTTGAATTTAGAGGAAATGGAGGGAGAGTGGAAAGCCATTTAGGTAAAAACACCCCCAGTTCACCCGACCGAGATTCGAACCTCGATCTCCCCATACTTGACAGTCTAGCTCAACACAAAACTAGTGCGTTAGCTAACTACGCCACTGAGGCGGGTTTTATATTTGGCGCTGCTCCACAAATTAATCTTGTTTACAAGCATTTTATCTGAGGTGAGCATATTACTAGATATTATATTGTGTTCAACAAGGTGAAATGATATTCTTTTTAAATTATTTAATACTCATATTGTAACCATAATCTCGGTAATAATATTTTGTAGACACAACCTGGCTACTTTATGAGATGCCATTGTGTTTGTAAAAATAACAGTTGGGGAACTGTGACTCATTTAAAATATCTAGCAGAGCACTCTACCCCAGGCATAATTAAACGAAAGCTTATCCCGAAATGTTAAGTTATATTGGTTTTTTATTCATCAAGAATGGCTTGAAAGCGTTCCCTAAGGATGACTCGACAAAGCTTGAGTCTATCAAAAATGAAACAAGTCATTTACAAACAGGGACACTTTCACACCATCTCCCTAGGACAAAATTTTCAACCTGCAGCCCTTAAAAAAAATAACTTACTTAAAAATATTCCACCTTTTTGATTCATCAAATTAAATTCTGTAAGATTTAGAAAGCCATTATATACCCTCTGAAAAATATTGATATGTCTATATATTGAAAAAAATATATTGCCTCAAGGAATATTTTTATTTTAAGGCCCTTGGCCCTGTCAAGTGAAAGTCTTGAACCTATTTTGTGTGATGTTGCGCGGGAGGTTGAAAGGCGTGGTGTGGCTTCACAACCGACCAAAGTATCCTTCCGCGCCAACAAGAACAGATGAATCATGAAAACCGTAGATGGCGCAAGCTACCGGAGAGGTCTTGCGGAAAAATTTTACGTTAGGAAATATCAGTTTGCTTGAGAACGAGTAAAATTTTTATATTATTATTATTATTATTATTAGCACCGCGTCTTACTACCCATTCGGGTTATACGCACTTACGCTAATGTGTAATGGTAAGGTGATTGTGAGATGAAATGAAGGACCTACAGTTTAACGTGGAATCCGAACCACGGTGGAGGCCTGGCATTCCCCACATTCACAAGATGTCTTGTCAGAGGTGAAGGAAGGGTTTGGTAATCAGATAAATCTTTGCCGGGACCGAGGATTGAACCCCGGCCGCCAGCATAGAAGTCTGACACCTTACCCCTAGACCACCAGGTCCCCAATTTTTATGTTAATATTGTCAACATCCTTTATAAGATAATGTATAGATGTTTATTAATTGTTACATTTTTTCTTATTTTTGGTTATGAATTCGGCAGTTTTCTATTGAAAATGGTCAGTTCTATCGATATTTGATCACTGTTACAATTATAGAGGAGGTGTGTATGTAAAAAGTATAACTTAATCAAAATGCTTCTATTCTTGAACAAACCGTTTCTGGAAAGAAAATTGCAAAACAATTAAAATTCTTGAAGACAAGCCATTGGTTCCCATGGTTCTACATTTCCACGCCAAATGAAGAAGGTCAATCTCCTGTAATGATACTGTTTTGGACCCGTTTGATATGTTCAAAAAGTCATGGATGAAGTGTATTTTTCTTTAAAGAACTGTATGTAAAGTTTCCTTTTAATACTTCATCTATGGAGAATCACGCGTTTTCAGAAGTTATTTAAATACACTATGTTTTAAAACTTTCATTCTTTAAAAGACAAACTCCGCTGTGTTTTGAAAATCCTGTGACATGCTGGCTCCCTTTACCCAATAGGAAGCTAGCCTTCACAACATCAGGTTGCCAGGAGTTCTCCAATTAGTTATTTTTAACACTGGTGACAAGGGGTCCAAGTGGCAAGGGGTAGGTCATATATAAGCAGTTTGTGCGTATGAATAATCCACACAGAAAAACAGTACACCGTACTCAGAATACAGAAAATAGTTATCTTGACACAGAAAAATAGTATTATCACACAAAAACTGTACCACGTTAATATCAAATCTACAGTACCGAAAGTGTAATCATCTAAATAAATCATGTGCAACATTAAAAGTCTTACTCATTTGACATTTCATAAGAATGACATATAATCAGATCACATAACCGTGTACAAGTGTGCAATAAGTCATGTACGCGTCGTCGTCGTCGTCATCATAATAAAACCCGGTATAATTATAATTACTGCTCAACCGTAAGGCATACACGGGTTCACATTATTATAATCATCCGCAGCATCATCGATAAAATCCGGAAACACTATAATTGATGCCCAATTGCGGGGCAGATCTCAGTATAAAATCTCATATCAATATACGCCTTATAAGGACCATTTTGCCTCAGTTTCTCCAAAAATCGAACCCCCCATCCTCCCTCAAACTTGATATTTTATTTTGTAGTCACAAGGTAATGAGATGAAATAATCACTCCCACTACGTTTCGATCAGTAACAAGGAATGAAGGTGAAATGCATCAGTGGCGAAAATGCACTCTTTTTAAAGAAGCGGTGAAAAAAGAAGACTCGAATTATTATCAGCTAAATAACAATAAACATCCATTTAACAAGTTCTGGAAATTGAATATGATATCTAGATGCGAGTAAATCCTCACTAAAACAAATATAATAGCTTGGGATATTTGATTCACTTAACAAGTGCTCAAACTCCCTACCTCTTTTTTAGGTGAAATAGAATTTTATTCGATCCAAACAAAAATTAGCTTCTTAGTATTTTTTATCAATGGAATTAATCTAATATAATTATGTTTGGTAAAGATATTAACTTATAAAACTAAATATAGATCAATATTGTTCACAGAGATCCATGTTTTCTAATCTGAAGACTTAATTGTGATTCATGAAAAATAATTATATATATATAGCATTTTAAAGGGTCAGTATATTTCTTACGTTTTGTGTGATTCTCTCGACTCTAGGTTTGTATTAGACAAGATATCAAACCCAATAGAACAATAACCATTACGACAAATGTAGAGGTATTTTTTTGTTAGTTAAGCCATAACTTCGAGCTATAATACTAAGTTTTATTAAAATATATCATCTAGCCACTATTGACCTTTGCATTTAGTAGGAGAGGGGCTGGGTTGTACTATATCTTACTGCCCATTAGGGCTATCCGCATATTCAAACTAATATAATTTGTATGGGGAAGGGATTAATTAGAGAAAATGCACTCATATTTGCGTGAAAAACTTTAATTCATGACCTCATCACTGGCAAACCAACTAGACGAAACTGATGCCTTTGTCCATTTTCCCAATTCTAATGTAGATATGACTTAAAATCCCAATAATATTTTTTTAATAGTTAAATTCCATCAACGACTCTCTTGGTTATTCATTGCCATGCTTCCAATTTCTTCCTCTACTAGACCCAGTTACCCGCAGTAATGTTACTTTCAGTACAGTACAATTTTTAACATTCCCGGAGCAATAAAAACATTTGACACAATTCCAGAGCTCCAAATGTTTACGAGGCACAAACGTATACACCCGTGGTTTATTAATCGTGGACGTTTTGGGCGTCAAATTACACAAAAAAATTCGCAGGCGTTTGACGAAGCCCCACGACCATTCGACTGCTTTGAAGAAAGAAAAGCGTATCATTTGTTCTTATAAACAAACTTTAGTCGAAATAATAATAATAAGAAGAAGAATAATAATAATAAAATGGATGCTGTCTTGGAAAGGAGCAGTAAATACCTGCGGGGCACTTGAAGCGAGTAAAGTACATTATACGTCCAATAAAATGTAGACAATATCCCTCCGCGCGTCCCACGGTACCATTTCTACAGCCTCTGAACCTCGTAGTTTCGTGTTGTTGGAACGTAACAAGAGGTGATAAAGAGGGAGGGGAGTGATAAAACATTTAACATAAAAAAGAAAAGAGAATGTGACAGGAGCTGAAATTACTACTTTTTTCCCCGCTCAAACGAGGTAATAGTCCACCACCTTCTTGTTGGGACAAGTGTTAATAAATCGGAAAGTAGGCACATGGTTGGATCAGAGAGGTAGGGATATTAGTAGAACTCCATGGTTGGGTTTTCTCTCTCTTCTTCTCTCTCTCGTTTTACATTTCCTGAAGACGTTGGAGTGAAATTATAATATGGAAAAGTGAGAGGGAATAAATCAGTAATACAGGGTGTCTAAGACAAAAATGGAAAATTTCCGGTGTTCCTCTCATTTTGAAATTACAACGCGGAGCTGTTCACAAGTTTCTTCTCGTTCGATCACAAACAAAATGTTTCTACGTGTATTATATATTATAGATACTTTTATATTTCTTTAGGATAGACAAATAAATTGATTGCTCTACAGACTTTGCTGCAATTTTTTGCATTCAACGTAGGTAATTTTATAAATTATTACGGTGACGGGAATTTCTGAAATAAAATCCATGCATTACTTGCTGAGATATTATTTCATTGCGTATCGAGGTGTTATTTTTTTGCATATTGAGGTGTTTTTTAATTGCATACTGAGAGGGTTTTTTCTAAGTGATTTCCCAATCTACTTCCACGTAAATATGGCTACATTTATTCTATATTAAAACTTCTTCATTCATACCTCTTTAGAGTAAATATCTGTAAAGTCCGGATGGATAGTAAAACACTGGGTATATAGAGAGAATTAAAATATTAATTTCGATTATTTCTTACAAATGTTTGTTAATAAATGGTGAATCAGCTCCAGAGGTTTCTAGAGAGCCTTTTAGTCAACTCCGTACAATTCGTACACACCAAATAAACACTAGGTTTTGATCCCGACGGTAATCGAAGTTAATTCGTCAAGTATCGCTGACCGTGTGGAAGGTAAAATATCTCCCAGTTTCCACTTCTCTGGAGCATTGATCCAGGATTTACTGAACGCCTGGTTAAATTATGCGCCCTGTTAGCACTGTTTCCTCCCCTAAACGCTAAAGGCGCTAGACATGCGTGACGCCATCCACACATGCAAGTGTTTTGTGGTGACAAACAACAAGAGACGGACACATAAAGAAAGAAGATAAATAGCAAAGGTTAAAGAATTAATGAAAAACTATGAAGAGACAATTTTTAACATCCTTCTCACGTAGAAGTTGGTGAGGGGTAATAGAAGATGGAGGAAGGGAGGATTTTACCTTATATTACAGTCCATTAATATTAATCCCTGCAATCAGCGCAGTAGCATCGTCTGAGTTGAACCCAGCTGATGGTGAGGTCAAGGTTATAATCCCATCTAAATGTATTGAGAGTATTTTTTCCTAATAGGTCTCCCACTCTCACTCTACAAAAACGCCGCTTAATTTATTCTGAATTACACCTTCCACATAAGGTTTGACCTTAATTACTCAAGGTCACAAGTCCAATGTAATAACTACTCTATGTTCTTGAAGGTCAGTGAGTAGCTGCCACAAGAACTTATAAGGATGTCAGCCCTGAAGGTCAGCTATTACAAGCTGTCACAATAACTTTTCAGTCTTGAGGTCATGGTTGGTCAAGGGGTGTGGTATAGAAAGAAAAGTATTGATACTGTACTCATAAAATGTATTTGAAGAAAAGTATTGATACCGTACAAGATTCGAAAGAAAAGTATAGATAACAGTAAGTATCGGTATCGAAATTTTAATCTGAAAAAAGTGTTTTTTACCTACTAATAACAATTTCAACTTTTACATCATAATAATATTTCCATATTTAGTTAAACACTGAAAATAATAATGGTTTTTAATATTTTAAAACAAATTTTACAAGATGCTTTTTCGCTATCCAACTTCTTAAAAAAAACTTCCATAATTCACTTCTGGGAGGTGCCATTTATCAACCACAATCTTCGTTTATATACTCTATCAAGATAGATTATTATCTATTCTCAAACAATTGAATAATGGATGCCCTTTTCTTCGTCTGCTTGGGACACCCTTGAGGTGAATGAGTTCATTGAACTCTACAAGAGATTATTTTGTTTAGATTTTGATGACCGTACTCACTGGTCGCCAATCGCACCATCATTTGTTCTTCCTTCCCCTACACAATCCACCCTAGTAAAAAATTTAGTCCCAAACTTACAGAATGAGTGAAATTAACAAATAAAGTTGTTTCTTTCGATATCGATCCGATACCAGAGTGTGAGTACTAATATCAGTAAAAGTATCGGAAAGCAGTATCGAGTAAAAAAATACTAGTATCGAAAGAAAAACTATCGATACTTTTTTCACATTCCTATGTAGGTCTGAAGCTGAAGTTCGAGGCTGTATCGAGGAGTCGGTTCAGATTCAATTTCCTGCCTGCCAGGCAAAGTCTCCTCCTTGTGAGGCCGAGGTAATTGTTATCACTAGTCAGTCGAACTCTAACGTTGGCCAGGAACAAGGGATAACAACCGTCTATAGACTTAGGCTGAGGAGAACCAAGGGGCAGATAAGACCCTCTAAATGGTCAATAAGTGTCAATAAGTGTCCTCAGCCCTTGAGCCGCATGGCTTGTAGATGTTTAGGTCAAGGGAACAATGAGGAAACCAAACCAGGGAGCTGAGGAGCAGGGAACGCCAGTGGCATCTTTAGGGCTCAAACTGCTTTATGGGAAATTAAAAAGATAAGAATCGAGTCAACTTTAAATTCTAAGATTCAGAGCAAATAACTGTATGCCAGTATAATTTCACAAAATAAGCATTTATTTATTTAATTATTGAATTGTATTTGTGAATTTAAAGCTATTTCAAATATAACCAGACTATTATGCTAAAATGATAGTTTACAAACTGTTATAAAAATACAGTGTCACAGTGATATTATTTTGACCTTCGGCATGTAACGAATTCGTGATTCCTGTATAACTTATCAAGACCAGTATTTAATGTATTTAAATAGCTTCAATCCATCACAATGCTCAGTTTAAAAACACTTAATTTTCTATGATGAAAAGCGAAACCTCAAATTCATCAAATTTTGTTGTTTTTTCAGCTATACTGAGAATCGAAATGGATATCCTTAGTTAAATAGGCAAACGCTATACCGAATGAGCTAAGGTGTTTAGTGGATATCCTGTTAATTATATTATTTCATAAGTAATACATTTTAACCATATTAGCTTAAAAGAATAAGATAATATGTTGTGAATATTTTCAATGGTTTGAGTTCTGAGTGTCTGTAGCAAAAGAGCCCACCTGTAACCTCAAAAAGAGCCTAACCCCTTACCCTTTCTCCCTCTGAAGCTCGTATTTCTACAAGAAAGCCCGTGAAGGATCAAGCTAATATCTGTATGAGCCCTAACACTTCATAATTCTGGCCTAACAGCACTTAATTCACGTTGTATCCAGCGCACATATCAAGATCTCATTCATATTCGCGCACAAATCCCACAACATTCCGACTGGATTTACAGCATCCTACTCCTCTCCTTCCCTCCATTCCTGAGTCCCACAAAGCCTGCCTGGTAAAACTTTACAATGCAGACAACCGTAGCAACTCAGAGAGACCACAAGCACGCTCAGTGTTGCCAACATCGCAGCAGCACTGAATACTTGATACGGACGAAGGGGATGGGTTTGTTTCGTGAATGTTTTCAAGCTCGAATATATGACCGAGTTTGTTCGACTCAGTGAAGTACTTAAACGAAGCACTTGAGATTTCCAGATAACTGCGGGCTGTTTGCCGGAAGGAATGGGCTTGAACCGGCCGGTAAGGGAACCACACACCTTCCTCACCTCTGAGGGAAACCTTTCCGTGAAAATAAAGAGATGACTCTTTTATCTCTAGTATTAATAATTAGTGTCCAGAGGGTGGGAACCTTTTATTATTAAACAGCCATATATATATATGTGTGTGTGTGTTGGGAGATATGACTATATTTTCATATTATAATGTATAAAACATGATATTTCAAAAGTAGCTATAGTTACATTATTCAATCACGGGTATACAGTAGATATGTGTAAACAATTAGCGTAAATTTTGAACTTGAATTTCTTTAGCTAACATTTTAAAATTTGGAGTGTATTTGGTACTTTAAGACTTTAAAATCTGTTAGCATGTTTTGATTCTTATTTTTAATACAATACACAGTAAACAAAAAATTGTTCACAACTATGTGTTGGGACAAAAAGTGTCAATAGACCAAAAGTAAACTTTAGGGATTGTGAATAGTTAGCAGTAAAAAGTTTCAGCATTTGTAATGATGTGTTGTTGCATATTCTCAGTAGATGTAAGGTTTTTTCTCAACTTTTGTAGCCATTTCTTGTAGTATGGCAAACCCTATATTTTTAGTTTTTATTTCTAAAAGCTCTGATTGTGTTTTTGTAATCTATATTTCAATAAAGTCTTCGACATCCAAGAATTTCAAACTGCACTCTGTTATGAAGCAGTGGGTTCTTTTCGTAGCTTTTCAACATATTTTTGTCTGCCATAGCAGTCGGGATAAGTTTTACCAAAATCGAAATGCTTCAGTTGAAAGTGTCGTTTAGCACTACTTTATATATTTTTCTGAAGTCACAAATGATAACTTTAGCACTGTGATATTATATTAAGTTTTATAAAAGAAAAACGCTCAATCCATGTTTTAGTAAAGTCTCTGTTTTCATCGGCGATTTATATTTTTTTACCGCACTATAATAATGATTAAAGGGTTATCTGACGAAGAATAAAATAGCACTTCTTGACACAACCAAGTATTTTTCATCGTTAGGAAATACTTATTTTAATAAAGAAAAATTAAACGATCAGTACGCGAACAGTGAATTAATACAAATAAACGAATCAGCGGAGTCCCCATCACTTGGTAATTGCACTTCGTCCTATCTTCTCCCTCCAACTTACACACCCCCAAACATCTACAGTGCCACGATACACAAATGTATGTCTTAAATATAAAACAGTGCACAAAAAAAGGTGGATCATTAATTCATGCGATTCTACTTTTTTTTTCTCAGAAGATATTGCTTCATTATAATAAGACCATCATTATTGCGATTGGTTTGCTGACGTTCTCCCCTTTTGCCTAGCATGGGCCAATTTTTTTATTATTATTTTGGCATAATTGTACCTTATTCTGCCAACATCGTCCGATATCTGATTCATGTACTTTAGTCTCGGTTTACCAATTTAATTTCTCCCTTTCACATCTTCTTTTAAATCATATTCTTCAAATTATCATGTTTTAGTAAATGGCATACCATATTAACTCTTATTTGCTGTATGCCTTTCCAATATTTCCTTTCTTCATTTACTTTTACAACACTGCTCTATTTTATATAACCTCCATCCATGATATTTTCAACATTTTTATGTAGCGCCCCATTTCAAATAATTCTAATCTTTTCCCTTCAGAGCCGCCAATGGTCCATATTTCACATCCGTAAAGATCAACCTTCCAAACGTATGATTTTAGGAACCTTTTCTTAGTTTTTAAATTATGTTAGTCGAGGTTAATAATGTCTTCTTCTTATGAAAATTTATCTTAGCCTGCGCTATTCTACTTATACTATCTTTCTTGCTTGTGTTATTTTATGTTATTTTATTTCCTAGGTAGCAGAACGCCATTACTTCTTTTAGTTGTATATTCATTTGGCTGATATTGCTTGAAAATTATAAAATGCAGGAATTACAATATTGTGGTTTCAATTTTTATTGGTTTTGTGTAAACTATATTTATATATTTAAGGAAATAAATTTCATCAAAATAGCAGCAATTTTTCGGGATAGGAGCCTCAAGTGGCTACGGACTCGCACGTTACTGACCCTAGGTCTAAATGGAGAAAAAAGAGAAAGTGGGGTAAATCTTTGTAAAAATACCATCTTCAGAGACATGAAACTTGTCAGTGTATGGGAGCCATTGACAAAGTGTCTTTATAATCTTTAGTAACAATTAAACTGATTATTGAGTGAACTTGAAGATAGCTCACCATAAAAATTAACCTCATCTTTTACATATCTAAATAACATATTATATTAATATCAAATAAAGTACAAAAATTAAAAAAACTAATATATACATGTAAAGTGTTTTTTTTTGCAATTATTTGAGCTATTTAACGTGAACTTTATGAACTGGCTGATTATTTTAGCACGCGATTTTTAAACTAACTTGAATAGAGAACAAACAAAACACTCAGCCCCAGCGTCAATTCATCACTGTGAAAGGAGAAACCCACATCTCACCAATGATGCAGTTTTCGACCATGCCAGGAATTGAGCCTGGGACCGTTGGCTCAGTATACAGGTACACTACCGTCTGAGTTAAGGCGTCGGAACATGTAAAGTAGTTTTGTTTTTACATTCATAGCATGAATACCAAATTCATAAATACACACAATTATAAAAAAATGTCAACCATGTCTCACTGCCTACATTTAGTTACTAAAAGGGGTGGAGAAAGAGAAAGAAAAAGTTGTAGTAAGTGTACCCGCACTTACGTTGAGGGATATTTGGAAATCATCTTAGTACACACGACTGGGATTCAAGGCCTGACCTCCTTTTAGCCAGCAGATCAGACTAGATAAGCCTGACATTTAGATCGAGTGCTTACCGAAGCAGTAGAATGAAACTTACATCCCCTCTCTCAACTCATTGATGATTGCTTAGGTTAAGAGTTCAACCCATGACTTTTGGATTGATGTGATTGTACTAATTACTACTCAATTCAAGGTGTTATTAATGATAAGTTCCGACAAATATAATTAGTCTAATCAGTAGTTGCGTAATATTAGCGTATAAATAACCGCTAGTGTTCCTACAAGCAATTATGTTGTTAAAGTAAAGGTGCTCTAATTTATAACTGGGAGCAATTAAGTGCCGCTAGCACTTCCATCCCCGGTAGATAAGACTAATTGCAACGAACGCATAATTTGAGCAGCGTGAACTTTGACCTTTTGTTTGAAGGTTATGATGAAAGGTTTGCTGCACTAATTGAGTAGTTTGTTGGGTGTTCCTCTAAACGCAGCCTCCTCATGACAATGCATGTTTCATCGGGAGTTTAATAAGCTAGATGAAGATCAAAAGTAGTACAACCACTATTTACCTAAGTCAATCTCAACATAGTTTGGTGAAACATGTACGTACAACTGGACCGCTACAAGATTGCTACATGAGCGAATACATTTAAAGTGTCACAACTTACACGCAACCCTGATAAGTGTATCTATCTATCACCTTTGCTAAGCGTACATGTCAAGCACCTCTGTTAAGTGTATTTTTCAAGCATCTCTGTAAAATACATTTGTCAAGCACCTCTATGGAGTGTGTGTGTTACATACCTGTGTAAAATGTATCTGTAAAACACATATGTAGAGCTGGTTCCAAGTATTTCTTTAAAGTGTATCTGTCAAGAACATCTGTACAGTCTGTACCAAATATTTATGTAAAGCTTATCTTCCAAGAACATCTGTATACTTTGTACCAAGTACTTCTCTAAAGTGTATCTGTCAAAAACATCTGTAGAGCTTGTACCAAGAATGTCTGTAAAGTGTATATGTCGAGCCCCTCTGTAAGTGTTTGTAGAGCTACCAAGGTACAGTAGTTTGGAATACACCCAGCGAGAGCCCTGTCAGTATTTATTTGTTTCTCCATAAGATAAATTTGGCACAATAGTAATAGTAGTAATATTTTCAGTGGCGATAATAAAGAATGTGACAGAGGAACCTCATGATTTTAAAAATAAAGTAATGAAAAACTATGTAACCTTATTAATAATTAGTGACTCTTATCATTGTAAAACAAATATCTTGTCATTTCAATTTTTAAAAAGTGGTTCTTAGGCTTAGTTATGTTCAGTACACAATACTTTTAAGGTGTGTCTGAAGAACGTAATTCGATGCGGAGTAATCAGGTTAACGTTCAAACCACCCTTACGAGAATGCATTGTTAGCCTAGGATTATTAACAAATAACCTGCACAAAATTCGGAGAAAGATGAAAATTTCAGGATCGGCTCATAATCATATGCTTTTCAAAATATAAAAATTCTCCTAAGGTCTGAGGTTTGACTTTTTCTTTAGAAGACCCCGAAGTTCAAAAAGTCCATAAATACCTACAAATTATTTTAAAGTGGGCAAAAATTAGAAGAACGCTGAAAATTTCAGGATCTACTTAAAATTATATAATTAACAACATATCAAAAGTCTCCAAAAGTCTGAGCCTTGGCTTTTATGGCAGAAGACCCCAATTTCAAACAGTCCATAGTATTAATACATTATTTTAAGGCTGGAAAAAAGTATAAGAAGGCAGTGCATTTCAGAATTGACTTAGAATTATATGCTTTAGAACATATCAAAAGTCCTTTAAAGTCCGAGGCTTGGATTATTTGATAGAAGACCCCAGCTCAAATAGTCCATAAATACCGTACTTATTAATTATATTAAAGCGCGGAAAAACTAGCGGAACGCTGAACATTTCAAGAACGACTCTGAAACACATGCTTTTTAACACATCAAAAGTCCCCCAAAGTCCAAGGCTTGGCTTTTATAGTAGAATACCCAAAATTTCATAAAATGCACTAGTAAATTAGCATCCAAGGCATAAATAAAATTGAGTCTCACAAGTGCCCAAGTTAAATTCATCCCCAAGTGAATTCCTTAAAGTTAACACACAAAATTCTCTCACCTCATTAATAAATTTAATGTTAGAGTTTATTTTTCAAAATATATTAATTAGATCATCCACGTTTTCTTCACTATCCATAGTGATAGACGTTTAAGGGGAGTTGCTGCACACTTCTCCCGAACAGCGACACAATGTAGAGCACGCCAGCCCGCTCTTCTTACATTCACAGTTGCGTTTGCAACCTTTCTTGCAGCCACAACAGATAAGATTCAAGAGCATTGCCTCAGTTTAATAATATATTTACCTTTCCAATAAGCTGCCAGCTCCAGTTCATGGTGCGAGCAGGTTATATAACCACTGTTACACCTGCAGATGCACTCTAAGTGAGTGTTGACGGGCAGCAGCACTGGTAAGAGGAAGCACGGCGATGTCGAAAGTAGCAGTGACATACTGACGAGCTACAGTTTGGACATATATTTTATAACGCAGCTCGTCTAGGGAGTTGCAGTTTTCTTTTTAGTACAGAGACAAAATAAACAGTTCGTCCGCTGAAGCTACTTTCATCAGGAGTAGCAGAAGGATCATTGAAAATTAGCACTATCCTGGACAGTTCTTTATCATTTTGGAGGTCAAAAGCCAATTTCTTTCCTTTTTTGAAAAGGGCAAATGTCTTATCACAACTTGTCATTGCATGAGTAAGCAACAGGGTGTTTTTTACAGGACCTAGATATTCTTGGAACTCCACGATATTGTGAATTTTATCAGGTTTGCCCGTTTTTCCGAGAATTAGGAAAGAGAGCTTACTGCTTGAAAGCGCACACACAGCTAGCATAGTAAGGATATCTGTATCAGTTGCTATAACTGTTATATGTTTCCCAGCTGATAGCTCAATGGCTGTCGAAACAATTATACAAAATGCATCTCCGCTTGCTAACTGGACCAAGATGCCACAATTTCGTAGGATGGGTGTTAGAAGTTTGATAAAACATGATTTGTTTTTGAAATTTGCTAGAAACTATTCCTGAGGGGATGTGGCAAACATGTCAAGATCTATTGCTAAATCTACCGAGATTTTCTGGCTGCTCCTCCGCTTTAGTGTTCAGTGAACCCTCATACACGCCAAACACTACTGTTGATGAACACTTAAAATGTTTCATCATATAAGATTAATATTTAATGCAAATAATCCTGTAAGTCGCCGGTCTCGGCCAAATAGGGATATAAAGAAAGTACCCACCATCTACAACAAACAACGTGTCTTTTGGTGCATTTTCTTTGCAAGGAAAAACAAATTCTAGGACTTCGGTGATGGTTGATTTCCTCGGCTTTCTCATCGATATTTCGTCATACAAAGACATAGGTCTAGGTGCTGGCTCATATGAAAAGAACTGAATTAACTCAGGTCCAGATGGGAATACACACACAATTCGATTAAATAGCTGTTGTTGATTTATTTGCACACTTGAGAGATTCACAAGATATCTCCTGAGTATTCAGGATATCATTTCGGGGAAAGAGGATGGAGGTCACGAATTTATTAAGAGCTAAAAGAGGATAGGGCTTAAGGGACTTTTTATGTGATGTAAAGCATATAATTCTAAGTAGATCCTGAAATTTTCTGCGTTCTTATAATTTTTCCCACTTTAGTTTTTTTTAACTATTTATGGACTTTTTGAAATTTGGGGTCTTCTACAAATAAAGACATGCCTTAGACTTTTGGGGGCTTTTGATATGTTTTAAAGCATGTGATTCTCAGTCAATCCTGAAATTTTCAGCGTTCCACTAATTTTTTACCGCCTTAAAATAATGTATTAGTACTTATGGATTTTTTTTTAATTTGGAGTCTTTTGCCATAAATGCCAAGTCTTGGATTTTTGGGGACTTCTTATATGTTGTTAAGCATATAATTCTGAGTCTATCCTGAAATTTTCAGCGTTTTTCTAATTTTTGGCCGCTTTAAAATAACTTTTAGGTATTCATAGACTTTTTGTACTTAGAGGTCTTCTAAAAAAAGCCAAGCTTCGGACTTTAGGGGACTTTTGATATGTTGTAAGACATGTAATTCTAAGCCAATCCTGCTATTTTCAGCTTTCTCCAAATTTTGTCCGGGTTTACCTGTTTTTTCGACAATATTCCTGAACAATTTGGAAACATTGCTCATGAAGATTTTACTGATGCCCTTGCCATATGTAAAGTTTGAATTATATAGAATGTAGACTAAATAATTATGTTAGAACAAAGTTGCATAAATTTTTCCATCTGGCGATAAGACGTCAATGTAATCCCTGGACCCTTGCATTATCTTCTTCAAATAAGTAAGAGCCAATGACCCCAAAGAACTTGACTCAACACCAAACAGTTGATTTTTCGCATTAGAGAGGACATAAATGAAACTCCTTTGGATTGTCGTGCGCCTAGTAGCGATGTTTTCATTTTCATTTTTTAGCACTGCGTCTTACTATCCATTCGGGTTATGCGCTGATGATTGTTCTTGTTCACATAACTCGACAAATGTGAATGTGCTTCATATTCTACTAAGTCATCATCAACATATTCAAGAGTTTTAGAAATATATTATATGAAATTCCGCAATTTGCATATCGAGATTGCTTAGCACATGTCATACACATGCACAGTATTTTATGGATGTAAAGTGAGATCACTATGTACAATTCTAAAGGCCTTTTTTTAAATCTAAAATGGCAAGATATATTCTTTCAAGTAGCTTAAGAAAGATTATATAATATGTTTGCATTATTTCATTTCAAGAATCATCAGTATTTTCTTCCGCATCCTGTAGTTGTGATAGTAGTAGAAATGTTATTGTTGCAGTAGTAATAATAATGTTGGTAGTGCAGTGTAAGTATCAAGGCTTGTTCCACGTCCACTTTATGAGAAGCGTTTGCTCCTCTAAGAGGGAGGAGCGCTGTTACGAGCTGAGGGTGTTAGGCCGACCACTCTTTATAGCCTCCTCCCCTCTCTCTAAAACACTACCACCCGCATGCAGTATTTAGCGCAGTTGTCGCTACAAGGCTCATGACTTGACGCAGTCGTGGTGCGGCCATTGCAAAAAGGGACGAGAGGGCATTTAGAGACTATCGTATTGATAGATGTATTATTGTTATTATTGTTATTATTATTGTTATAGTCGAGCTTGATGGTCTTGAAGTAAAGTGCTCACCTCAGGATTCGATGTTCGTAGGTTTCAACCCAACAGGGCTCGAAGAATTTTTCTTAAGTGATAAAAAAAAATCCGTAGCAAAGCTTCCTTCAGACGGGAAGTAGATCCATTGGTCCCTGTGGCATGGATAATAACCCTGGTAGGTATGTGAAAATATCTTTCCCGGTAAAATTTGTAGGCCCTTTCACTCTCGCTCATATAAATTCTCGTATGCTCATATAATCATTTGGTTCAAAAAAGGGGCATTTTAAATACTTCAAATAAATAAAATAAGTTATTATTATAGGTACTGATCATTGTTCAAAGCGTTGAGATATTAAAATAGTGCTGACGATGATCAACTATCTCTGAAATGCTGTTTTAATTCACAGTCATCACTGATTTATATTTTCCCGGAGGGATAAAACTAGGCGGGCACCAGTGGGCCTGGCACTAACGGGCAAATAGTTGCGCCAGCACACGTTTGAAAGTTGTGCCCAAATCCCTATTCACTCAAATAAAAAGGCTAAATTTAAGCGCAAAGTTTCTCCTTTTATTTTCCATCACTCAAGAGTACTATTAAACTATTAAAATCACGATTGTCACTTAAATAAAGTTAAATGGCGGTATATTATCGTTATGGCTTAAAATACAATAATTATTTAACTGTAATCCAATCAATAATGAAGAAATTAAAATAAGATACGTCTGCCGAGCACAAAATTTGTTTCAATATATATAGTGGTAATAAAGCAATTACTTAGCTTTTATTGTTGAAATTTTACATTCAAACAACGCAATGACATTTCTTACATTATTACAAACCAAAACGTCAAACAAAACCATGGACTGTGTAATCATCGTCTAGATTCAAAGAAGTTTGTATTCCTCAAATTTCAAAGACATCTCGCAACTAAATATGGTGGTTAATATAACTTTAAAATAAGTTTTAAAGTTTATATAAATGTTTTGTTAATAGAACTTAAGCTTTAAACTAATAATATTAATAAATACTAAATAATGTACTAATATTGTTTTTGTAATGCACCAAGAAAGAAGCCGCTTATACTTTTATTGCTAGTTTACAAACAAAATATTTTGAAATCTTTGTAGGCCTATTTGCTGTCATTTTCATTAGAGACATAAAGTAGCTTTGACTTTGAAAGTAAATTCTTCACAAGGATTGGTAAAAAAGAGCGAAATTGATTACGCTTATGGTGACGTCCTCATAATCTTGCCACCAGTTTGCGCCTTATTTAGTGAATATGGAAATGGAGCAAATAATAAGGTGCATCTTTGGGCGTATCTTGGGTGTAATGTTGCACCATTTCTATATTTGCACCTAAGCATAATTGCTCCCGTTAGTGAATCCAGGCCCAAGATGCCCTCTTAGAGAGAAATAGGAGTTTGCTGAAATCGCATGAGAGCAACAGATCAGTACACTTAAACGTAATTCGAAACCAAACCTTCCCATCACTATAAAATCAGACTAGACGAGCCTCAAGTTCATACCACGTACCCACCGTTGTGGGGGGGTCTTGGAGAGCCCGTAATTCAATCTTGAACAGACGAGCTATGTTTGTTTTCTCATTGTGATTTACCATCCTATCTCCAGATTACTGTAACATCTCTTTCCTCGCTTAACGATATTAGTCTAGTCCGTTACTAAGCTGGTGTCAAGAATTAACAAAAGAATTTTAACATTTTTTCCAATAAAATATACCAGATGCTATTTAGGGATGAAGTAATTATTATATAAATAATCAAATGTAACGCGAAATATTTCTGTAAAAAAAACAGAGCAAATGTTTATAGCTCCAATCATGGGACTACCTCCCCCTCCTTCCTCTGCCCCAATAGGTCAGACAAAGAGCGATTTGTCTTCTCCGTCAGATGAAGATCGCTATAGGGGGGTTCCCAGCTTAGCACTTCAACCCTCACACTCACTACCCGACCCCCCCAGCCCTTAAAAAAAATATGGGCTGGTTCTCAAAACCAGTATCCCAATCGTTTATCACTCCCTATGACGTCACAGCGAGGCTATCATAACAAATGACTGCGACGGGCCGAAGCACATTCCTCATTTCTTTTATTTTTTTCCTATTCTACACGAGTTTTTTTTCATCGAGGTCCTGTACATTTCGCTTTTTTTTGTCGTTAGCTTCGTGTGTGCGCACGCGCGCACGTGTGTGTGTTTTGTTAAAGAGAGTGAGAAAGAGTGTGTCAAGATAATGGATTTGATGGCTATCGAACGAACGCGTTCGAACAAGAGAAAATATTTTATTTGGAAAAGGTTGGGTGTAAAAATTGCGTAGGTACAATTTTAGCAATATTGTATATATATACTCCCACTTTCATCATAGACATGAATTTTAGAATAAATTTCAAAGACGTATTGACACAAATATTAGAAAAATAAAGTTAGGGGAGTTAATAATTTTACCAACCAAAAACTAGCTAAAATATCAAAAGTATTGAATTCTATAATGCATAGTAAAATAATTTAAAACCCAAATTTATTATTAATAGATTGAAATTTATAGAATTTCTACTTTCTAGCTACCCCTAGAATGGAGAAAGTGTGCTTATCACCCAAAAAGTCTAATTCAATATTTTGATTGATGTCGACGTGACCTGAACAAGAAACGGGGTTTTCGCAGTGTCTGTCGCCTAGCTACCTAGAACAGAAACTATTCTACCGAACTCTCGGACATTCAAAAGGTTCCCCAGACGGAATTTTTGTCATTATCGAACTATCCCTAAAATTAAAGTTAGTTTACTAAAGAAGTTGGCTCTAGTGATTTTGTTTATAAATCATAAATATATATGCACAGTTCAACATTAAAAATAAAAATGGCCTGTCTCATTTTCCCAAGAAAATTACTAAGAGGGTACTTTAACAAATCGTTGAGATACGAAAAACTTATTAATACAAAGTTGTGGGATTATTAAAAGTTCATAATTATATCTGATCTTTTTTTTCTTACAAAACCAATAGTTAACGAGCTCTAAGAAAACATATATCAAAACTAGAGGTCTATAACATGGGGAGCTGAAAATATTGATACCTAATAGACCCCATATAATTAGAAAAGTATTTAAATAAGAAATTTCAAAATGGTAGGTTTGGAAATTTTCAAAACTAATTGATAAAACGGTAGCGCTTAGCTATTGGTGACAGTAGCTTCTATTATTTAATTTATTCTCTATAGTGAAATATAATACTTTTTATTACGTTATTATTTCTGTAATAATGTATATTATTTATGTTCGCTAATCTTATGATCTATCTTAGGCAAGGATTGTATTGGTTATGTAATGTACTCCGTTTGTTGCTGCACATACTTTCTGGATATTATAATTTATTGATTGCCATAAATGTTTTGAAATTAATTTCCCTTTTCTCATTTCGTAGTTTGTGAATAGCATGAGGTCCATGAGGACATGAAAGGTACAGTACCTACTATTTTCTTAGCTACGAGAAAATGGCTACATTTTAAGGTAGACTAAAGAGCTGTGTTGGGCAACATACAATTTATCATTAAAGCTGAATTTTTGATACATCACAAATCCCGATTTTAGAAACCTAATTGAACTCCTAGAAAACGTGTTAAACCTAAGGTATTAAACTGTTCACATGTGTATTATTTATTTTCCTTCAATTATGATTTTGTTTTATAGAGCATATAAATCGAAATAAAATAACATTTTTGTAATAATGTGAAATAACATTCAAATTGTTAGTAGAATAACTATTTGAGGTCTGGTTGTTAGGCTTGCCCTAAAATATGTGAGGGTAAACGACTAGTAAGGGTCACAATAACTATAGAAGAATCAGATTCTAAATTATATATATATATATATTTCTAAACTCGAATCCAATTTTATTTTTAATCCTTTAATATCAGATACTCTTAAAAATTCAAATATTTTAAAGACTCATCCTTAATTTTTGTTTTACATCCTCCCCTAATTCAGGCTTACTAACCATACGACTATGCATGCAGTATTTTGGTTTTAAAAGGCGTCGATTATAAACTCTAATAATTTTTATTCTGTACAATATTAATTTGAGTAGATACCTAAGACCAACAATCCCTTTAGCATTTATAAAACAACTTTTTCAAAATATGTAAATTGAATTCATACTTTTTATGGAAAAGTGAGGGGGNGGTGATATTCCAAACAACTCTTGAAGTACTTCATGAATAATAGTGAAAGGTTGTCACGGGTTTAAAGTTGACACGCGACGTTTTGGCCAAAGACTGTAATCTCGTCATCACGCGATATCATTATCTAGTCTTAAGTAAGAGAATCTTGAAGAGGAATTAACTGACTATCAACCGTCTAGCATTACGTTTCAAGTCAGGCCCTCTTCTCTAGCCGATATGTCGACAGTGACTTATGTGACGAAACCCGGAATTAACCCTCCCCCTTTCCTTCCAAGCAGTCTTTCCTTCCCGTCACATAAAGCGTGGTGTTATAACTAGCCCTATAAAAATGCTCTTATGGATCACTAATGGAGCCAACATAAAAACTTTAAAGGTTTCATAAAATTACTTATTGCTTCAACAAAGAGGGATAATTATTTCCTTTCATAAATTTTAAACCAGACTAAATCTACAAAAGTTGTAATAATAGCGTTTCATTTTAGCTTAGGTTGTATATTGTGAACTAATTTAAATTTGTCCTTAAAAAAAGTTTTTTAAGAATAATCACCCAACAATTAATTTTGATAAAAGGAAAATCTCCTTTGTGAAAGTATCCAATAGGATGAAAGTAATCACAGAGTCGTTTTCTAAAACTACGTCATAATCAACGTTAAGAAGAGCTATCTTTTCCCGTGCATTTCGTAGCATTGAGAGAGAGAGAGAGATAAAGTGATAGCATTGTCTGACATAATGGATACAGAATACAATAAGGATATTTGGGTCAGAGCTAAAGGACCTTAAAGTGAAATGCATTATCTTTATTTGTATTTGGAAGCTTTATTAATGATTAAAATCATAAAAGTTAAACCAGTGGAAAATTAGCTAAACGATCCTTTTGTAAAATTTATTAGATGTGTTGGTACGTAATCTAATATTTACGCTTGAAGTCTTAAGAAAACTAGTAGAAAGTTAGGCTGGTAACTGGTTTAGAGTTCTGCACGACTACATCAGTTTTAAGTTTCACTTGAAACTTTGTAAGTAGCTTCCAAGAGAGAAGGAACTAAAGTCTAGATGTGATGCGAGCTGGCTGCCAGCAACAGCCAGGGCTGCTGACCGACTCGAGCCAGGAGGTGATACCAGCAATTGACAGCAACTTTGCTCATGTTGGTAGCTCATCGACAGGTTTGTCAAATCCAGTGGTTTTCATATCCCCTCCAACTGGATGGCTACTTTCAAATGAAGATAGATACATCCCGTCTAACTGTTATTATATTCTCCTCTACCTGTGGTTATTATATTCCCTCACATGAAGATAGATACATCTATTCTGTCTTTGGTTCTCACACTCCCTTTGACTGTCCCTTAAAGGAAGATCCACACATTTTGTTTAGAAGCGTTCTGGCTTGTTTTAACCGTCAAATGTTTAAGAAGGGATAAAAACCCTCAGAGGTTAAAAAGTAGTAAAAAAAATGGGGTATGGTTTAAGTACGACAGCCATCCACCCCCTTGAACATCAGCCTCCCTGTATCCTCCTTCTCAGAGCTCTTGATAATGTATTCCCAGCAATCCAGCTAGGTTGTTCTAAGGGGTTATTGTAAGTCCAGAAGGGTTCTAACATAGATCAACGATCAGAAAATCACCCAAGTGTCATCCATAAATCACCGATCAGGTTATCAATGAAGGTAGAAAGCTGTTTTTGTAGAAAATCTTTCAAATTCATTTTCTAAACACACATATTATACCAACACACGATTTATGAACTAACTCAACCTATTACTGCATTAATTTAGATTAATTAGTTGAAAAACAACACCTGGATAAGGGAATCGAACCCGGAACCTTTGTCATAGCGCACCACTGATGTACTAATTAACTATCCCTGATTCCCCGTGCTCAGGGTTGGATTTCACTCATAGTTTAAGGCTGAACGATCCTGAGCATGGGACGAATCTTGAATAGTTCAGTGTCAGTACATTGGCACGTTAAACCAAAGGTCCCGGGTACGATTCCAGTGTTCAGTCATCATTTTTAAACTAATTTGGACTAGTTTAATTATAGTCTACTTTATATGGACAGTTCCGTAACTACCATATCTTTCTGTGTGCTGATACTCATTATTAGTGCATCGTGCTTAACACTACACAACCAGCTCTAACGCTTGGATATAAACTATTAATAAAACAAATGAACTATTATTATAAAATATCTCTCATAGCTTTAAGATGTACTGGAGGAGATTATAGAGAATAAAGTACAGATTGATTGAGTAATGAAGACATGCTTAGGGCTGAATAAATATTTGTAGCTGGTCAATAAGTTAAAATTGTGTCTTATGACCACCAGATATCATTTATCTGCCAGATAAAATGTATTTATCCATCACATTTTTATTGCAAGGTTAAATACCTGACAGCTTTTATCTAAAAGCTAAAATTGGCGTTCCCGTAGTAACACGTGTTTTCCATGAGGTTTCACATATCAGAATCTGTTTTTAGGTGAAAATCTTGGTTGACGTGTTTAGTAGTCACGGTTCCAGGTCCTAAATATATCTAAAGTTAGAACATTTAATTGACACTTTTATAAAACTGACATGCTATTTGTAGAGCTATAGTTATATAAGAACAAATTATTTAAATGTGAGTGAACCGTAACTAGATCGAACACAATAACTATCAAGTGGGGGTTCGATATATACAAAATAATAATCAAGAAATGGTGATAGGAGTGAGTCGGTTGAGTTATAAATATTGAAAACCTGGGTGTACCAAGTGTACCCAGACGCGCAACCCACCCCGATTGCGGGAAGAACCCGACGGTCAGCCTCAAGAAAAATAAACTCTTAATTAATCCCTTATTCACCCAAACACAAAAATTTAAAGATTGGGAAGTGCTAGACCTAAGCGTATTGATTACATATAAATTAATTAATAAAATTGAGAAGTCCTTGAGATTGTTTATTAAGTTATATATGGATTTAATATAAGACGAATAATTTACCAGATAACTCCAAAACATTAATAAAATGTAAAATCTCTATGATCACTATAGAACAATAGTTTAACACAATATGGAAAATGTATTAATGAGAAGTTTCAATTTACTGCAAAAATATTCTGTGTAAATCTAAAAAAAAAAGTCATGATATTTACTATCTGTCTCCTAAGACTCTAACGTAAATAACCAACATTTACTTCATATTACTCATTTCAAAGTTTTTCATCTTCCTTCCTTAAATTGCCATAACTCACAAAATTCATCTAAACTTCAAACGATATTCCATTTGAATTCAATAATAATTTACGTTAAACAGGCCAATCTTGTCATAACTCAAAATACAACTAATGCCTATAAAGTTTAGAACCAAACCTAACATTAACAAAAAGACATTAATAATGATAATATAAAAAACAGTTCAATAATCAAAGTTAATATCTTACTTCTGTTCAAGTGACGCATTACTAGCGCTACCAAAAAATAACCTATAATTTCCTAACTATCATCTTAGTAGCTTTATCTAAGTTTAAGAACAATAGACCTGGCCTAATGTTATCAAGGCCCAAAATATTACACGTATGTAAAAGGTAAACAACTTGTATAATTACTCAAAACTTTATAGATGAATGAATTTTGTCTGTCTAAACAATTATCCTTACATAATATAAATAAAGATCTGAAGCCTCCACTTCTTCCTACAAGACCTATCTCATGTTCATGAGTGGACATTTTTATATATTTTTTAAAATAAGCTAAACAAAAACTAACATCTGCCGAAATTGAATTTAAAAGAACAATACATTAATATGCCGAAATAGAATTTGTGCTTACAATATGTCAATGATAACCAAAGCCTTAGCCTCGTCCTACTATCCCCAAAGCATGTCCAAGACGGCTCTTCACAGACAGACACACAGACAGACAGACAAAAGGCATGCTCCGATGCTTCCAGAAGGGGAGCACGAGAGCAAGTTCCAACACGTACCGACCAATTGGTCACA
>CABFVZ010000444.1:355513-440827 GCA_902151445.1 Timema monikensis | reverse complement strand
TATTTGCGGGCTGGTTGTTGTGTTAGTTCTAAATTTAAGTTAGTTTCTTAGTTCTAAGTTATTTGCTGATATAATAATCTGTCAGTTATGAAAGTGTACGTTAAATTACTCAAATAAATGGAAGTGAAAGTCAAATTACACTACTGAGTATTATTTTGTTGTAGTTTATTATAAATGTTTCAATTATATTAATAAAATAAACCAAGATATTATGTATTTTAAAATATCAATAATATCTTATACATACATTTATATTCATTTGCCTGCTTTGGTGACCACATAGTTTGAGGTGTCCCTCTTCTGTAGGACAAGCCTGACATTGACTGAGAGATTGAGGTTATAATCCCAGTCGAATGGACTGAGGGTGGTTTTCCACTCTCACTTGATGCAAATAAGGGTTCACTTACATTGAATTCAACATTCTTTATACTTAACTCATTGGAGTTATTAGTACATACGTGTCAACATGAAAGCTAGATGCTTTGGTAAAAAAAAATTTATATAATTACAAATAAGCTTATTACACTTTTATTTGGTCCTGTCCGACCCCTTACTAATCTAGTACAGGTGTAGTTTTAGATACCTTCTAGTTGTGTTCTATATTACCGTCATATTTTCTATCTTCACAACAACAAAACTTAAAACCAACCCACAGTAATGAATGAACAGTATAAGGTGTCATTTTGCAATAGACTGGAATTCAGATTTCAAAGAGCACAATATTTGAATCCCAAGAAGATGGACTTAAGGTGGTTTTTCCTAAATGGCTAGTTTCATTTTATTCCTATTCACAAATATGACTACAGTTGTTCTGAATTATAAACTTCTCATCCTTAACACATTATATTTGTATAATATTTAACATTTGTGTTTTAAAAAAATTCATTAATTTAAAGTATTTTTTGAAGATTTTAGATTTTTGCCATAAAATGTTTCATGAAAATTATATATTTTTTCTTCTCCCAAATTATCTTCTTATTAGTATTAATAATAAATATTATAATTATTAATTATTTTATTATAGTGCTGGCCAACAGTTGTAAGACCTATAACAGGCCAGCACTGAAAGTACACAAGTACCTTACAAATACATTATATTTACACGAGAAAATAAAATAAACAAAAATGGCTAAATAATGTTATATAATGATTAATAGTTATAAAAAAGTAATTAATAATGATAATAATAAAAAATAGCAATAATAACAAAAAACTAAAGGGTGGTTAAAAGCAGTAACAATATGCAAAAAATTAATCTTAATATTAGAAAATTTAGATATTATAGGCAGAACATCTTCGTGATAAATTATTGATAAGGGATTTCCTGAAATAACTCTCTGAGCTTAGCTTTTCGTTTATGATAGAAGTCGAATTCGACAAATCTAGAATTGGCGCTATGGATACAACGACCTATAGGCCTTACCTTATAAGAGCTATTGAGAAAAAATAATTTTAGTTTATGAGAAGCTCGAGAAGGGATATGAATGCCTACATGATCAAGGGCAAATTTGCAATAAATTTTGCTATTGAATATATTAAAAACAAAAAGGTCATCACAATAAAGTCCACGCGAGAAGAGTTTGGAACCCTAAGAGGATTCAAATTCTGTCATAATCATAATAAATCCGGTTACTAAAGTATTTATCATAGCATGCAGCGACAAATTTTCTTTGGACGTTTTCCAACCTAAGAGAGTCAGTTAAGTTAGTGGAATTCCAAGCAACAGTAGCATATTCCAACTTAAATCTAACCAGGGCGTAGTACAGACATAAAAAACAGTAAACTTTTTTAAATGATGACATAATAAATTGAATAAGTCCAAGTAATTTTAATGACTGGGAAATTACATGGTCAACATGACAATGGAAATAAAGTTTGTTATCCAGGAGAACACCAAGATCATTAATATAAAGGGTACGAACTATGTTTTCATTGTCCAATTTATAAGTAAAAAAGAAAGGATTAATTTTCCTAGTTAAAGTTATAAATTTAATCTTAGATTTATTAATAGACATTCCATTTTCAAAAGACCATTGTATAATACCATTTACATCATTTTGTAGCTCTATACAATCTGCAATTGATTTGATAATCTTAAATAATTTTACATCATCAGCAAAGAGTAAATAACTAGATGAGTTAAATATTTACCAATAATATCAATAAAAACATTAAAGAGAAGAGGACCTAAATTAGAACCCTGTGGTATGCCACATGGGGCTAAAATTCTATTTGAGGTATTTGAATCAATTTTAATTGTGAATAATCTTTCATGCAAATAACTGCTGAACCAATTTACATATGATTAAGAAAGGCCAAAATTACTAAGTTTAGGGAGAATAATAATATGCTGACATAAGTCAAATGCCTTACTTGGGTCAAAATAAATAGCATCAACCTGACCTTGGGTAGAGACTTGAGGGGCAACATGCCCAAGAAATGCTACTAAATTAGTGACAGATTTATTTTTTATAAAGCCATGTTGATTATCTGAAAGTTTATTTTCAAGGTGGTAGAAAGTATGCTTATGTATGATTTTCTCGAATACTTTGGAGAAAGTGTTTAAGAGGGAAATTGGTCTATAATTACAAGTTTTTGTTTTTACCCCTTTTTTATAAATATGTATGACTACAGATTGTTTCCATGTGAGAGGAAAAGTTTCATTTGACAGGTTAATGTTAAAGATATAGGCTAACAAAGGGCTAAAAAATGCTGGCACAGCCTTTAACAATAAAAACTGGAATTACATCTGTGCCGGCACATCTAGAAGAACTCAATTTTCTTATAGCACTAGTAACGTCCAAGGGTGTAATGGGGCAAGGATACAAGGCTGCACTCGTTTCAATAACGGGGCAAGATAAGACAGGAAGGGGTGAATTATAAACTGAATGAAAGTTGCTCCCAAACTCATTAGCAGTTAATACAGGATCAGCAATAATCCTGCCATTAATTTCTAGGTTAGACGGGGAAACTTTATTCACACGATTGTTTTTAATAGATTTCCAAAATTCTTTGGGTTTGCATTTAATACTATTTTCAATTGAGTTCACCCAATTAGCTCTGTCTATAATCAAAGTAGTTTTAACTAATTTACGAAAGTGAAAAAAATGTGAATAGAATTCACCATAATTTGTTTGTTTAATCTTTTCGAAAAAATTGTTTTTTTTTTCCTAATATAGTATTTAAGAGTAGAAGAAAACCAATTTGGATATTTGGATGAATTAAGAATGGTAATTTGAGGAATATGCGTTCTGATTTTACTTTGGATTAAATTGATAAAATTAACCACAGTCAAATTAACATCCGTAGTAGAATAAACACAAGACCAATCAGCAGTGACCAGGTCATTGTAAAGATTAAGGTAATCACCACGTGGATAGTTAATATATGTGGTGGGGGTGTCATTAATTTTAGTAGCAATAGGTACATCAAGTGAAATCAATAAGGGTGGATGTGCTAAATCAATATTTACTAGTGATTGAAAGCTATGCGTTACTAAGGGGTGGTTGAAATTAGCAACAACAAGGTCAAGCAGGTTAATGTTATTATCAGCTTCATTAACTTGTTCTAATCCTATTATGTTGGTTGAAGCAAGAAGTTGAATAGCTTATAATCTAATGTAGAAATGCGAAATGTTTTGAGTATGATGATATTTCCAATCAATTTTGGAGCAGTTAAAATCATCTAATAGTATTATTCGATAGGGATAGTTAGCCAAAGCACCCTCAAGAAATGTAAAGTAGTTCTTAGATGCTTTGACTGTTATTTGGGGAGCAAGATATATGTTCCCAATTAACAGTTTTTTGGCGATCAAATGTTGGGATTTCAATCCAGACACATTCCATCGATGGTCACGAGTGGGGTTCGAGTTGAATCCTTTTGAGAGCCAAGGTCAGATGCAACAGTAGCGTTTACAGGGGAAGACACACAGGGGGACTCCTCACTGATAATCTGCTCAGGCAGCAACTTCCCATAGTAAGGTGCAATGAGACAACCAGATGGCCAAATATCACCATTGTTTATCATGGGAAAATCATTTTCTTTGACAGAAATATTGAAGGAGGAATATGAGCTTAATTTAGTTTTCAATTTTGAAAAGGACAAGGTATTCAAGATTGAGCTCTTTAGAGAAATAAGACTGAATGATGATAGTAATAATAATGATAATAATATTAATAATAATAATATTTATTATTATTAGCTCTGCATCTTACTACCCGTTCGGGATATATGCACTTGTGCTAATGTGATGAAATGGAGGACCTACAGTGTAACGTGGAATCTGAACCACGGTGTAGGCATGACACTCCCCACATCCACTTAGTCATGATACAATTGAAATAAAATTCCTAAAGTCCTGAAAATTATCTTTCTTTCTTAAAAACATTAAGCTTTCTCCAAAGATAAATAGCAGTGAAAACTTGTTTGGTCTCGACAACTACATGGTTGTGTAAAGTCAACTTATATCATTCAGATTTATTATATTATATTATATTCAGAATTTAATACTTATCAGGGACTGGCTCTTTTTTGGGCAATGATAAATTGTTTTTCATTAAACTCAAAAAATTCAAATACATCTTCCGACTTTGTAGATATCATTTTTAGTTCATTTTCTGGAATATAATATTGCAGCACATAGCTCTGTTGTAGAGTGACATTTCTTTTCTTAAGCCTTTCATCCTGATAAATACCACAAATTACTTCAAGGAGTATTGACATAATTTAATTGATTATTTTCGTTGAATTTTTATTTTTTAATTCATACTTTGGTTAGGTTTTGATTTTCCTGTTAATATGCATGATAACTTAAATTGGAGGCTCCTAAATTAGACCTTTAGGACTAGAAAATCAATACATATGTTATTATTTGATAAATGTTTATACTAATGTATAATCTTTATTTCCATTTTCATTACAGACTGGATTAACACCTTCCACTCTACACTTACCATCACAAGTTACTGACGCTTCACTACCATGCAAATATTATAATTTTTTAGATAAATGTTTAATTCGTAAAGAAGAAAAAAGAAATGGTAATATAATGTGTCAAAAGGATAATATTTTTCTGAATGATTCTGTACTTGGTGAAAACAGTACAAGACCTGGTCAAGATATAATTGAGAAGAAAAAAGTAAATTTGTTTGGAAAGGTGTGTGATTTTAAAGATTCCACTAGTAATCACAATAATACCAATCAAAATCTGATCCATACACTACATAGAAAGTACACGTGTAATGTTTGCAATAAGGATTTTAAAGAAAAGAGTCGTCTTAACAGTCACCTTCTAGTTCATTCAGAACAAACAAAGTATAAGTGTGATGTATGTGATAAGATCTTCAAGAGAAAGGGTGATTTAAAAATTCACCTTCTTATACATTCAGAACAAAGAAAGTATAAGTGTGATGTTTGTGACAAGAGCTTCAAGATGAAGAGTAATTTAAATAAACACCTTCATATTCATTCAGAACAAAGAAAGTATAAGTGTGATGTTTGCGATAAGAGCTTAAAGGAAAGTTCTTTATACAGACATCTACGTATACATTCAGAACAAAGAAAGTATAAGTGTGATGTATGTGATAAGATCTTCAAGAGAAAGGGTGATTTAAAAATTCACCTTCTTATACATTCAGAACAAAGAAAGTATAAGTGTGATGTTTGTGACAAGAGCTTCAAGATGAAGAGTAATTTAAATAAACACCTTCATATTCATTCAGAACAAAGAAAGTATAAGTGCGATGTTTGTGATAAAGGCTTCAAGTTTAAAGATGGTTTAAACAAACACCTTATTATTCATTCAAAACAAAGAAAGTATAAATGTGATTTTTGTGATAATATCTTCAAAACGAAACGTTATTTTTACATTCACCTCCTTATACATTCAGATAAAATAAAGTATAAGTGTGATGTATGTGATAAGAGCTTCAAGAGAAAGGGTGATTTAAAAATTCACCTCCTTATACATTCAGATAAAATAAAGTATAATTGTGATGTTTGTGATAAAAGCTTCACGTTGAAACATAATTTAAAAAGGCACCTTTTTACTCATTCAGAACAAAGAAAGTATAAATGTGTTGTTTGTGATAGAAGCTTTAAAATGAAGAAGCATCTTAACAAACACCTTTTTATTCATTCACAACAAAGACAGAGTAAGTAAGATTTTGATGTAACGATTTCACTCCTGTCACCTTAAGGAGCACACATTCCGAGCACCTCACTCTCCGCACTTCACTCTGACCAGACACAAGAAACAAACTTGTTATTTTTTGTGAAGGTTCGTATACTGTGTTCAGTGCTCTGATTGGTTGGTTCAATGCCAAAGCAAACCCTCAGTTTGGCTTGGTGCACATTTTATTTTATCTTTTGTCATTTCGGCTTTTACATTTACGTCCGTCTTGAACGGATCATTTACAGACTGAGGTTATTTTAGGATAAATATATAAGATATAAAAGATAAATAGGATTAACATGGTAACTTTACAATGTCGTGATTCAACCTTTGACTCAACTTCATTCACTATTTAAGTGCAATTTTTCAATGACATTCTCGTGTAGGTGCTAAATATTTTATCATCACTTTTGAGTTTGGTGAATAAATGGTGAAATTCTCCCAGTATTTGTGTCTTCTGATTGATAAGATGTTTACTAAAATGCCCAGAATTGTTACTGGTCCAGAAGTAAAACTTTGCTGTTTGCTGACATGTCATCACTCATCACTACTGCTGTCAAAGATATTTTTTTTAATCCTTTAATAAATATTTTGAAAGCTAAATAAAAAAAAATTGTATTATGAATTTTTAAAGAAAAAATATAAAAGTAGTTTAAGAAATATTGCAATATTTCCTTATTCATTCATTATAGCGGAAGTACAAGCTTTATGTTTGTTATAAGGGTTTCAATTAAGATGAGTAATGCCAACCGCCTTTTTTAATTCATTCAGAACTAAGTAAGTGGATTGGTCATTGGTATACCAAATGATTAATGTTAAGGGGAACTCTAACATCTTAATATTTTTGTGTTCTTATTCATTCTGGATGAAGAAACACAAGTTTGAAATTAATATTTAAATAAAGGAAGTAAATATGTTACTACCATTAGTGAAAAATTTAAAATATAAACCATCTTTATTGTTTTTATTGTGGAACCTATTTTATCTAGTTGCAAACAATAGTTACATTTTCTCTTTAATAAAAAGGAAAAAAAACCTTCTGTTCAAACTCTGATGATAAGTTCTATCTCAAACACAATTTTTTAAGAACCTGTCTTTTTAAATACAAAAAGAATAGATGAAGTTGTGAAAATGTTTCAACATGAAGGATTTTTTTTTAAATTTCAAATGCATTTATAATAGATTTGTGTTTCCTAGTTAAAACTTGAAATATACCTTCATGTCAATCTCTTTGAAATTCACACCAAAGTCAACACTATTAGTACTTTCATCACATTTACATCAATATTACATCTATAATTACACATTAAATATTTTATTACAGACTAGTTAACTTTTCTGAGTCTTGTGAGCCAAAGCCAAGCTGTAAATAATGTTGCAGCACAGCGGGCCTTACACAAAATAAAGAATAACTAAAATAGTAATAAACAAGTAACAGTTTTTTCTTTCAAAAGTGCACTTTGAAACCATTTAAAATAAAATATAGTATCATAATGATTAAACCAAAATAGTCAGTGATATTTTCATTTTGTACCTCATGTTTTTAAATATTGAGACCGTGGTTATGCGTGTTTTTACTAGGTATTTGTTTATTAAAAAATTGAATTAGGTTAGCCATACTTTTGAACCACACTAATTCATACACATACACACTCACACATGTACATGCACAAATACACATACACTTACACACACACATGCACACAATCAATAAAAATTCAGATCAAAACGATCATTAATAAAACCAATCAAAGTGAAATCTAAAATAAACAATCAAATGTATTAAATATAAAGCCTGTGTTGATATTTAGTTTTGAACCTATTTAAGTAAACTAATGTTATAATATGAGCAAAAGTAGCAATTACTATGTATAATTGTAACTAAAGGTTATCCGACCTAAGTTAGAATGTTGTCGATCGAATAATCATTTGAACAAAATTTATGTTCGCTTTATTAAATCATATTTACAGTGGAATGATGTAACAATATAGTTTGTGTTAATTGACCTCAGTGATCTTGGAATAAAGTGCTTTCTTCAGGACCCGATTTTCGTGAGTTCTCACCCAAATGGGATCGACGGATCTTTTTTGGTGATAACAATTCATAACACTACTTTTTTTGGGAAAGGAGTTAAAGCTTTCTGCATGTTTATTGAGGCATGTAAAAGAACTTTACAAGGTATGTGAAAAAGACCATTGCTGTCAAAATTAGTAGATTGCTCTAGATATTATCCTTTGCTAATATAATTAGTTGGTTAAGAAGCCCGGTAAGCGGCCGGAAGTAGAGGGTAGATTTTGGTGCGCAACGCAAAATGCATTCCTCGCACTCTGGTTTCGTAAATAACTATCAATCATTTTGCATTCAGTTAAAAAATGTCAGATGGTGACATTTTTTTCAGATTATGTATAAAATTATAATTTAGAAAAATATTTAAAAATCTTTTTTATGATTTTGGTAATAACAACAAAAAAATTTATACATTCTGCTTTATTAATATATCATTGTTTATAATGTTTAACATATGCGACTATTAGCTCATGAGTTTACTGTTGTGTTTGGTGTATAATCACATGTTTAATACTGTTAAAATCTTATATGTTTAGTTTGTTTTAAACAATATTTATTGTTTCTAGATATAATTATGGCCACTCTATTACAAAATAATGTATTTATCATCAATTCAAAGTAAGCTTAGTTTTATTTTACAGAATATTGACGCTTGTTTGATCCTCCGAGAGAAGGGTTTTTTTTATTTGCATAAAGTAGTAGAATGACAAGTGTGTCAACATGTGCAGCAGTGGAGCTTCTTTGTATTCATAAGTCATATTTGGGAGCGTAGTTTTTCGTCCCCGTTTTTTTCCGAGAAAAGTATAATAATTGAAACAAGCAGACCCACTCCCTCTGCAGGCAGTCAATAAACATTTTTTTGTGTTTAAATAATTTAATTTTATGAAAGTATATAGTAAATATCTGTATGATGGCTTGGCAGAAAATTATATAGTTGACTTTACTATTTACTAATGATAAAGGTGTGTAGAATAAATTCGGATTCAAAACTATAAGGCAGGCTAAAGTTCATACTAATTTGCAGGCCTCAACCCAAGAGAAAATCTCGGCAATTGAAACTATCCATCATCATCATCATTATCATTATTATTATCTGATTAAGAAGTACAATTATTAGTTAAATATATATATAATTTAATTATTTTAATAATATTTGAAAGATCACCAATTATTTTATATATTCCATGCATTGTTTGTGTCACCCCCATCCTTTTATCCTCATAATACTTTTAATTATACAAAAAAAAACATGACCAGTGTGAGCTTCTAATTATACCAGGGACTATCAGACCCCCTTTATTGTAACTTCATATCTTCCTTTTGTACAGAATTGACCTAATGCCACTGATCTATAATATTGATAAAGGTAATTTACTGCACAGTGTGATGTGGCCAAAGAAGGGTACACTTTCAACCTTATATGATGCTTTTAATAAAGTGCTTGCTTCAGGACTCTATAATCGTAGGTTCAAACCCAAATGCGGTCAACAGATCTTTTTGGGGTGATAAAAATTCACAGTATTAATTTCATTTAGAAAAAAGATAAAGCCGTCTCTCATATGTTGATTGAAACATGTAAAATGAGTTTAGAAGGAATGTGAAAAATACCATTTTCGTCAAAATTGGTAGGTTGCTCTAAAAATTATTGTATGTTTATATAACTAGCCGAGTAAGAAAGTTCACATTAAATCCCTCAAATAAATAAATAAATTCATCTTCTAAACGGTGAATTGCCCAAAAAAAATGTACATATTGTTGAGAACAAATATTTGAAAAAAAAACTATTCTGTACAGTTTGCTGTAAGATCTATATAACGCCCGGAAAGCGGCCGGAAGCAGAGGGTAGATTCTGGTTCGCAAAGCAAAATGCATTTATCACACTCTGGTTTCATAAATAACTATCAAAAGCTTTGCATTCAGTTAAAAAAGTTATAGCGTAACATTTTTGATTAGAATATATTTAAAAAAATAGAAAATAATATTTCAAAATGTTTTTGATGATTTTGGTAATAACAACAAAATTTGAATACACTCTGCTTAATTAATATTTTTATATTTCCTTCTCCAACAACTATACTGAGTTGAGGTTGCATCTCTTCTTCCAGAGTAAACCGTTCCTTCCCAGACTGACTGGCCAGCCAGCTGGTCTCTCCCGCTCTTTATTCCGTCAATCGATCGTTTTCGGGTCTGTCCGGCCCTTATCAGGGAAAGGGACCCATCGTATCACTAAGCGAGTATTAGCGCAGGAGTTTACTGTCATGATTGGTGTATAATAACAGATTTAAAACTGTTAAAATCTTATATGTTTAGTTTGTTTTAACCAATTTTTATTGTTTCTAGATAAAATTATGGCCACTCTATTACAAAATACCCGCCTCGGTGGCGTAGTTGGCTAACACGCTTGTCGTTTTTAGCTCGATTGATGAGGACGGGGAGATCGAGGTTCGAATCTCAGTCGGGTGAACTGGGGGTTGTTTTTCCTAAAAAAAACCCGAACGTGTAGTAAGACGAAGTGCTAAATATTATTATTATTATTATTATTATTATTATTATTATTATTATTACAAAATATCACCAATTCAATGTAAGCTTAGTTTTATTTTACAGAATATTGACGCTTGTTTGATCCTCCGAGAAAAGGGGTTTGTTTCTTTGCATAAAGTAGTAGAATGACAAGTGTATCAACAAGTGCAGTAGTCGAGCTACTGTGTATTCATAAGTCATATTTGGGAGCGTAGTTTTCTCCATCCAGGTTTTTTTGGCGAGAAAATTAAATTTTTGAAAAAAGCAGACCCACTCCATCTGTATTGGATTCTACTAAGAATAATGATATTTAGAATAAATTCGGATTCAAAATTATAAAGCAGGCTAAAGGTCATACTCATTTGCAGGCCACAACCCAAGAGAAAATCTCGGCAATCGAAATTGACCATTATTTTTATTATCTGAGTAAGAACTACAATTATTATTTAAATATATATATATATATAAAATTTAATTATTTTAATGTTGACCTGGTGGTCTAGGGGTAAGGTGTCGGACTTCTGTGTTGTGGGTCCGGGGTTCAATCCTCGGTCCCGGCACAAATTTATCTGATTACCAAACCCTTCCTTCACCTCTGACAAAACATCTTGTGAATGTAGGGCATTCTAGGCCTCCACCGTGGTTCGAATTCCTTGTTAAACTGTAGGTCCTCCATTTCATCTCACAATCACCCCACCATTACACATTAGCAGAAGTGCGTATAACCCGAACGGGTAGTAAGACGCGGTGCTAATAATAATAATTATTATTATTTTAATAATATTTCAAAGATCACCAATTATTTTGTTTTATTCCATGCATTGTTTGTGTCACCCCCATCCTTTCTTCCTCATAATACTTTTAACTATACAAAACAATAACAAGACCAGTGTGAGCTTCTAATTATACCAGGGACTATCAGACCCCCTTTATTGTAGCTTCATATCTTCCTTTTGTACAGAATTGACCTAATGCCACTGATCTATAATATTGATAAAGTTAATTTACTGCACAGTGTGATGTGGCCAAAGAAGGGTACACTTTCAACCTTATATGATGCTTTCGTAAAGTTTATACGCAAACTATATGTTGATAATGGCTCTGTAATATTTGACGGTTTACTCAACAAATAAAATCAACTATGAAAAGCAGAGTGCGTCAGCAACGACTTTAGAAACAAACTTCAGCTACAATTTTATTTGATGAGAATACATTTCTTAATTTGCCTAAAGACAAGTTCATAGATGATATAAAATATAAGGTTTATCTAATTCTCCAATTACAATAAGCATTTGAGAAAGAATACATAGAGACACAAATTGCCACAGATTATACTTATTGTAAAAAGTAGAATGGCTAAATTTCACGACATCAGAACGTGTCTGTAATCGGAAAGGATGTCGAGCTTGTTCTACTTACTGCCCTTACTTCCTTATACAAATATATTCTATTCTTAAATGAAGCATTTTTTATATATATATATATATATATATTAATGACAAGAATTTACATTTCTCAAGATGTGCTTTGTTCCAATATTATTCCTAACTGTAAGAGTACAATCTTGTGGCTGTGTAGCATCCTCAAGGGGAGGATGCCCAAATAATACAAAAAAATACAAAAGGGGGGAACAACAATAGAAGTGAGTGCTATGGAGTTCAAGACTTTGAATGTTATACTCAAAACATTCAAATACAAGCTCGCAACTCTCACACCCGTTGCTGAGCTATCGAAATGGATCGTCTACCTCAGGAAAGGTTAGAGACTGCAACCTGCCTACCATTCACAATAAACAATAGATATATATTTTATGTAGTACCTTGGGTATGATGGGATACATATATAATAAGAATTAGTATAAGTCAAAGTTAGTCGATATTTATTAGCTATAGCTCAATTAGATGTTTAACAGTTCCATTAAATATATTCCAATATTATTCCTAACTGTAAGAGAACAATCTTGTGGCTGGATAAACCCCATCCAAACATATTATCACCTGTGTATACAACCGAGGCTCCTCAACCACCACCATGATCAAGACTTCCATATGTGCTTGAAAATTAGGGTGAAGTAAACGGTGTGACTGTGTTAAAAGTTGTTTACACTACTCAACCATGTGTAACAACTGTCAAGAACAAGGATGTCCGAGTGCTGAAAATGTAGACGAGCATCTGATGGCTCCGATATGACTGACAAAAAGGGTGATTTAGTCCATTAACACTCCCTCGACAAACACCCATGAATATTAAACAGAATACAATAATATAATATATGTATAAAACTTAAACATCAAACAGTTAATAGTATAATATACTATTAACATATTATGTCCAATAAGAACATAGTTATATGGGTTTATAGAAGAACCCATTTTTTTTTAAAAAGCAGCTATATTTCTTCTTCATGGGTGCTGCAGTAAAGAGTCTGATGTACGATAAATTTATGTGTGATTTAACTAAATAAATAAAGTAATAGTCAGAAATAAATGTATATACACCAAGATATTTCAGAAACAAATTGAAAATATTTTTAAATTATTTGTAATATTCACGGTAGCTGAACAATATAAATTGTCACTCTCGTGTTAGACTTTCCTGCTGAGGACATGGATATTAAGGTTCAAATTCTGTCCAGGTCTACTGAGAGGGATTTTTCCCAAATGGTTCCCCACTCTCCTTCCACTCAAATACTGGTAGAAAACCCTCTAACCAGGGCTTGATTTAGAGTTAATGAGGTCCCAGTTTGATAACTAATAAGAGTCTGCAAAACTGCACACTTTATCAAACCACACTTCCAAATATAGTAGATTCATGCCCTTAGTTTATTGGATGACAGCTCATAAGGTTACTAGAAATTGTCCTTACTGTATCACTACGCCAAGAGCTGACATCTGACACTTTGAATAACTGTAATTAAAACATTTAGAAGTGCATGAATGTGATAGTTAACCACAGTAATTCAGGCCAATATTATTTATATTTATTTGAAGTTGGGCACAATAAGCTTATTGATCGTTTTATTCCACTTAAAAAATTATTATTCACAGCACTTTCACAAATGTTTAAACAACTTAAATTATGTGATTGAACACGATGGAAACAAGTTATTTACAATGATGCACCCACACATTAAATAAACATATTTATCCAGTTAAATATTTCGATATATGATAAAATAATCACAAAATGATTGATTATGTATACAAAAAAAATTACAAGCATTTTATTCTTATCCAAGTAAATACAATGTATCTATTAAAAGGTATTAATGTATGCACAATAATACATAACATTACAAAACAAAGAATAAGTACTTCTAATCATGTTTAGTATATGGTTTTGGATTGGGGAAAAATGAATTATAAAAAATAATTAAATAATGTGAGAATACTTAATTTGACGTTATTTTAAATAAAATTTGTAAACTTGACAGTGGTCTTTTACAAGGGTTGGCCACCCAAAAACTAAACCTATGATGTTTGAACTGTCATTCAGGTAAAAACCTATCATGAACAGACTTCACTTAACTAGTCCAACACCTTTGCTCAGTCGTTATCCAGTCTGTATACTTAGCTAAAGGTGGTGGGTTCCATTCCTGGCTTGGCAGAAAAAATTATCATTTGTGAAATGTTTTTCCCCTTTCACAGTGAGGAATTAATATTTGCGGGCTGGTTGTTGTGTTAGTTCTAAATTTAAGTTAGTTTCTTAGTTCAATATCTGATACGTAAATTTATTCTCATTTACCTGCTTTGATGGCCACATAGCTTGAGGCATCACTCTTCTGTAAGATAAGCCTGACATTTACAGGAAAATCGATGTTAGAATCCCAGTCGGATGAACTGCAGGTGGTTTTCCCTAAATAGTTTTCCACCCTCACTCCACACAAACAATGGTAGACTTTCACCGAATTTAAATTCTGTATACTTAACTCATTGGAGTTATTAGTACATATGTGTAAAACATAAACGTTAGTAAAACGCTATGGTAAAGAAACTATCAATTGATAAATTGTTACTTGAAGTTTATTACTAATTTATTTAGTCCTTTCAAGCCACTTACTAATCTAGTACATGTGTAGTTTTAAATACTTTAGAGTTGTGTTCTTTATTACTGTCATTTTTTCTATCGTCACAACAACAACAAGAGATTCAATAGGAAGTGTTATTCAGAACAAAGAAAGTATAAGTGTGATGTTCGTGCTAAGAGCTTCAAGGTGAAGGGTAATTTAAACCATCACCTTTTTACTCATTCATTACAAAGACAGTATAATTAATCAATTTTAATAAGGGCTTCACGCCAAACAGTCACCGTCGTATTCAGTTATTACTGTGACTGTACATGTGCTTTTTGTTTGAAAAGGTTTCAATAGTAGACGAATATTACCAACCAATTATTAAGTTTCTTCATAAATAAGTAAATAGATGTGTAAACAAGATCAATAAATGAACCAATATAAACTGAAATGTAAAATGAAACAACCAAATGTATTGAATGTAAAGAGTGAGTTGATAATTAATTTTGAATCTATTTCATCAAACAAATGATATAATATGAGTAAATGTATAATTTACAATGTATAATCGTGGATTAAAGGTATACTGATTTAAGTAATGTTATTAATCAAATAATCAATATTATTGATTCATCCTAACCTGAAACCGAAGTAAACAACTCTCAACAATCACTACGCAAAGGATCTACATGATTGGGTCAAGACCAGAGAATATTCAGTAACATGGCTAAGTAATACCATTCTTGACAACATTCTTAGGTCCTTTCACTCTCGCTCATAGAAATTCTTGTGTGCTGAGTTCTCCTTGAATCCCTCAATAAATGTTGAGTAAAAATGTTTGTTTCGATTTTAGGACGGCCGTTAGGATTAAAAAATTAACAAGAAATATACATTTCTAAGCTTTTATTTCACTCAAAACAATAATTGCATTTTTGTGGTTTATTTGATTTTATCATAAAAAATTGGCAAGTCTGGATTGTCAAAATGTCTTCTTCTATTATTATACAAAGTCCATTCCTCGCGTCAATGTACATCGACACAGATGCTTCACCAATGGGAGAATGTAGGAAAGATTGAGATGTATTTTGTTCTGTCTATGGTTTTACATTAATGTTTTGAGTTAAATAACACTAATTTTACCGAGACAATTAGTTATTTTGGCTTCGTTGGCGTGGCTTGGCCGTGAACTAGTGTTCTGAAATGAAACAGGAGTTTCATTGAAAATGTGAACATTATTGTTGGAGTTCAAGCAAATGAAGTTGTTATATTTGTGGGTGAATCGCAGATCATGTTCGTCTTGTTGCTATCACCTTAACATTGAGTTCATAGCTAAACTAGATTGTTGTAATGAAGAATGATATAAAATAACCTCCCTCCTCGTGTTAATAAACAACATACCAAAGAGTGTAAGAACAAACTAATGTACAGTTACTCATATTTGATTTTACGGACAATGCTACAGACTGAGATCGTCGCTGATTAACACTGACTCCAGCCATTTAATTTTTGGACCAAACCTGTCACATGGTCAGAATATTTGTGGCCAGGGTCATTGCTGTGTGATAAGGGGTGCTTGTGAGCCATTGAATTAGTCATAAATTCAAAGTTGACTTTCCTTTGGACAAACCCACATTCATAGAAGAAACTCGTAAGACCAAGAACATTAAAATAAGAACAAATTAAAATAATGTATTGGCAAATAACTTTTGATAACAACAATATAGGTAAGTAATTAGCAAGCATTCTCCTGGTCTGCCATATTAGATTTGTCCCGAGACTAAAGTTAATACAACATGAACATGCAAAATTTTAGATACCATTATTTACATCAGAGCCCTTTATTTGAAAGAAAACCTAGTGGAATTAAATTTGAAATATATAGAAAACTATTTAGACAAAATAGTATAATAACAAATGGAGTTTTTCTTACAATTAGGCCTATAGACCTTTATTTTTGGTTCAACTCCTAATAATTTTTGTGATAAGGGAACCCAATACCTTTTTTTTTGGACGATGCTACAGACTGAGATCGTCGCTGATTAACACTGACTCCAGCCATTTAATTTTTGGACCAAACCCGTCACATGGTCAGAATATTTGTGGCCAGGGTCATTGCTGTGTGATAAGGGGTGCTTGTGAGCCATTGAATTAGTCATAAATTCAGAGTTGACTTTCCTTTGGACAAATCCACATTCATAGAAGAAACTCGTAAGACCAAGAACATTAAAATAAGAACAAATTAATAATGTATTGGCAAATAACTTTTGAGAACAACAATATAGGTAAGTAATTAGCAAGCATTCTCCTGGTCTGCCATATTAGATTTGTCCTGAGACGCCACATTGTAGATTGGGGCTTTTAATCTTCTCTCCATCAATGTGTTGTGCATTTATTTTTTTTACCCGTCTTTTTAAAATCATAAATAGAGGATTATAGTAGTAGGCTAAATAATAGAACCATTACTGGCTTCAAGAGTAAATCACGGTACAAAACATTGTTTTCTGTATTAGTAGCCAATGTACCAAGAATGGAGAAGACAACCTTGAATGTAAGTATAATTTTTATACAGAGTATTTAAATTAAGATCAGAGCTACAACATAGAGAAAAACCGTGGCATGACACTTGCAAACCAATACACAATGCTAACTGTGAAAATCTATAAAACTTTATATAGAATATGGAACAATGTCACCTTAAACTTAAAAGAACTAGGTGATAATAATACTAACAATAGATATGCATGTAAATGGCACAATACCCCCTTAAATTCAAAAGTTAACTGACAATAACCACCTAGACATTTAAAATATTTTACCGTGAAGCGCATACCAACGATAACTACCCTTAGAGAAGACCCTTAGGGCCATCTATAACCAAGTGTGTCATCATTAGTAACCTACCAATACATGGGGTAAGACATTCTCAATATAACTTAAAACATGCCCATAAAAGGTAATACATTCACGAAGAGTATATCAGGAACCAATGAGAACAATGTAGCACAGATGTGTTGGGAGACAGTGAAGAAAAGATTTAGTAACATTCTATTCCACCAATTGCAAAATTTAACACAATATCTTGCATTGCACATCCTTTCAAGAATTGTATTTAGCTCGCCAGCTCTTTTTTTCAACTCAAGCATGTCACACAATAGCTCTTGATCTCGCTCATAAAGGTTGGGGAACCTCGGTAAAACTCCAGAAATCCTAACATATGCCTCTGGGTTGACAGCAAGTTGTCAAAATCTCTCAATGCATTGCTCAGCGGCAATTTGAGGTTGTTTGTTCCAACATGTAAAATCACATACGGTACTCAAAGTATGGGTAACGTGACCAGATTTGTTCTGCCCTAAAGTGGGACATGTTTATACCAGGGGGTTTGGGGAATATAGTCGGTATGGAAGACCTCTCCAGTGGGGCTGAGGAACCCCCTCCCCCCAGATTAAAAAAAATTTAAGCCTGAAAAATCGTATTTTGAGGCCATCCATGACCCCTGCAAGTAAGGTATAAGTTAAAAGTTTCGTATTTAGCTGAGTTCGGACGTTGCTGTTTTGTGGTAATTTGTTTAAAACAAGTAGAAAACAAAGCCTACGTAAGCCTACACTTTTTTTTGTGGGGGTGGGGGCTGTGATTGAAAACGTATGGACAGTTAATTTAGATGTTTATTTTTACAATTATTTTGATGTTGTTGTTGTTTAAACAAACCTCTAAAGACATACAAGTAAATAGAAAAGAAAGCACATTATATTTATTTACTCAGTAAATTTTAGCATCAACATTCTAAGCGTACATTTTTATGTTTCATACAGACTCAATCATCATACTCATACTTTGTATTTGAACTTATTTGTTTTAACAGTGCTGGTGAGGACCGTAACATTGAATAAAAGTCCTGGCAACTCAAGTCAAAATTAATATTTTTCACTAATATTGACCTTAAAATGCTCACCCTAAGTTGGGTTTTCTCCGATGTCCACACTTTTGTCATTGCAGAAAAAACTCTCTCAACAGCTGCATTACTTCCTGGCAGTGCTAGTACATATTCTGCGATTTTACTGATGTGCTGATGGTTTATGGAGTTTTCTCTCAAATGTTTAAGCAGTTCAAGCCACCGTTTATCAGATTCTAATTTGTTATCATTCCACACTGAAATATGGTTCTCAATGTATTTATTTACACAAGTCATTTCATCAAAAAGCTCCGTATCAGAAGACGCGTCGAAGTGTTTTTTTATCAATAAGGTAGTCTACGGCTAGTTGAACATCAGACCATTCTGGATTTTTTTTCAGAGTTGCCCATTCAAACATTTCCAAGTCCTCGAAATGCGTTGTCCACTGCTCTAAATATTGTAATGATGTCTCGTAAAATGTTACAATAGTCTTGGTAAAATCCTCTTTTTCAGGTCCTGAACAGTTGTTTGTCATTAAGTTGCGCAGTACATGAGGAATAAATCTAGTGATAATCTTATTTTGAAGGTTCTCTTTCATTGTTTTTATCTCCGCAGTAACCTCGATGGCAGAAACATTCTGACCTTCCACTTTTAAAACTGAGTTTTGGAAGGTAGCTGCTTGGCTGTGTATGAAATATAACCACATTAATGAATGTTCATCTTCAAAGAATGTCTTCAAAACCACGGGGCATTTAGGTTGACTCAGAAAGTATTCCTTAAGTGGCAAATACAATTTTAAAATTCTTTCCACGGCAGGCATTAGCGCTAGCCATCGTGTTTTGCTGTACCCCAACATTTTCTGGTACTCAATATCGATGGTGTCACAAATTTCTTTAAATTTTTCCACCCTTACTGTGTAAATATAGAAGTGTGAATATATTTTCACAACCACTACTTCTACATCTACTGGCAGACAATCAGACGCACTTAATATAGCGTTGTGTATAATGTGCGAAGCACATCCAATACCCACAATATCCCTTTGCAAAAAAGTTTCCAATTTGCGATAAACATTCTCTGTTCCTTTTCTTCCTGCACCACCAAACATACAGTTTGTGTTATCCCCACTGAAAGAAATTATTTTGTCTGTTAGGTTATGCTTTCGCAACAAGTCCTTTAAATAACTGACAATAATTTCGGAAGTTTCCCCAGGCTGAGACCGTAAGTCCAATATTTTTACTTTCACCCCATCAAACTTATCAAAATATCTCACCAACACGGGTAATATTTTTTGTGACCCGTGGTTAGATGCGTCTGTCATTAAGGAAACATAATTTGCATTTTCCAACCCCCTTTTAAGTTGTGAATCAGCCAATGGTGCAAATACTTGAGTTACAATGGCTTGCGATTTTGTTCTGGCACAATGAAACTTTGGTTCAAAGCACGTACTTATTACTTTTGAAGCACAATCATTGGAACGAAAGCTGTGATTTTCTCGTACAGTGTGATAGGCCCAGACACCTTCGGCAGCAGAAACTTCGAGATCTTTCTTGGACGGCACATTACTTTTGAAAAACAAAGAAATAGATTTACTAGAACAAGCAGCCTGGTCTGAAGCTACGTGCCGATGAGATTTTAAATGTTTTTCCACATCACAGGAACCTCCGTGCGCAACACTAAACTCAGTACGACATTTTTCACACACGACATCACTACTGTTCGCTTCACTTTTAAGTTTTATGAACGGATATTTAGCCCGTAAGTCAGCGTTGAAAGAGCACTTTCTTTTTGGCATTATTAAATATATTTGTTTGCAAACTTAAATGCATACGACACAACTTTCTAAAGAGTAAACACAACTCTTTCGAAATAAATAAACACAGTTTAGGTTACTGGTCGGTCGAATGATCTATAAATAATCCTGTGTACTGCTAACTAACGTTGACGACTAACGAGTCCAACCGAATACTTCCGAAGGAGGCTTGAGTCAGAACGAATACTGTAGTTCTGTAGCTGTGGGTACATTGGTGTGGTACGGTGGAGGGGGATTCACGTCATCTAGACTGGACTGATAGGCACTGGGCTGGCGCACTGAGTGTCTAGACGAGTCATAACAACGTTTTTATTAATTTATGTAGTTCACAAAATGGACTACCCTCCAAAGCGGGACAATTGTGCGTCCCATGGAAAATCTTGGGGACAGCGGGACACATTTCCCCAAAGTGGGACTGTCCCGCTCAAAGCGGGACGTCTGGTCACGTTAAGTATGGGACAACATGTTCTGCAACAAGAATCAAGTCGCCAACACAGCACCCAGGGAAGGAAATCACAGTAACATTGTAGTCAAAATGGTGAGTGAGATACTTCACCATGGAATCTCCTAAAATCAATGTCATGTTGAAAAACTAACAAGCCTAGACCTACTCTTAAACTAAACAAGTTATTACACTATCTTAGAACTGTTAAATTTAAATATTTGAAATTACACTAGCCTAAATCTTCTCTTAAATAAATAAAGCTAGAACAACAAGCTATTACACTTAAAATAAAATTGAAATTACACTAACCTAGATCTTCTCTTAAATAAACCAAAATTACACTAGCCTTTATCTTCTCTTAAATTAACCAAGCTCGAAAAACAAGCCTATAATTAATCCTAAGCTAAATAAGCTATTACAAAGAAAGATAAATTACACTTCTTAGAATAAAATTGAGCCCCTAACTACAACAAACACAATATGGTACTTATAAAAACTACTTAGCTTAGTGAAACCTCTGCACTTTAAAATTAATATTATAAAAAAAAGTACCTCACAACACAATACTTATATAAACTACTTAAATAATACTTAGCTTGGGAATACCACGTACATAACGAATACAAAATAGGAATGGCGCTCAACTGTATTCGAAACGATTGCCTACCTTTAAATACACGTGTTTAATGTTCATTGGTCAAAAAAGAAACGCGGTTTCTTATTGATTGAAAAGGCGAATGCGCTAACGTGTTTGGTCAGTTTAAAAAAATACCGTGTCAGCAGCCAATTTAATATGGCAAATAGCTGCTGCCATGTCCTGTGTCACTAGACAGCCTTTTATTACTTACACTAACTTCCCCCCACCCCATCACCCTATAGTACCCAGCCTGTACCAAACAAAAAACGCCGAGACAAAAAAAAAATTATCTGCCAATATCCCTGTAATGAGCATTTATCTGAATAATTAGGCTTAAGTTCGATATTTAATTTACAGCATACCTTTATGTTTTGAAAAGACTATAAAAATTATGTTTGATTTTATTTTGCGTATTATATATTTTTAAGGTAGTTGATAGCCTACCTAAATATTTGAAAAGCTTGATCTTTTTGCAATTGCATAAATGCCTGGATTATTTTGTAAATTTCGTTGAATGAGATATTTCATTAGGCTCACTATATTGGATTTTATTTGGAAAAAATTTGAAACGTTTTCTTTCTATTATTTGCAGATGATACTTTTATTTTTATCTACAAATTTAGTGACATTTCACAGATGTTTATTCCCTGTCGATCCCTCGAAAGTTACTAAGTTGAATGTTCACCACGAATTTGTAAACTTGAAGGTGGTCTTTTTATCTTTGCTAATCAAGAAGAGGAAGAAACAAGATTCTGTGTACATCCGATGTTATCTTCACTTAAGGACAGTTGTTTATATTAGGTTTAACAACGCCATCATCCAATGACCAATCATAGATAAGAGAGTCTGATATCTTAATGTTGTGATACAATTCAAATTGTTTGAATACAGTGGATTAAACTATAGCTTAAGCTAAGAAATGATTAAAAAAATTGAGTAAAATAATTATAGTTTGCTAAAAGGATTGACAAATATTCTTACATATACATTATGGGTATTTAAGTTAATATGTTCACATACTGTTTACTGTAAAAGGTTATTCTCGTATTTTTCTAACCATTTATTTAATTAGAGCTTACTTTTGTAATAGTTTTTTCAGATATTGTTTTAGTATTTAACCTCGAATGGCTATATTCGAATTCTCTACCTATACACTGTCGCCTTGATATGTACCCTTGCTAGTTGCATCGGTAATCAGGTAATCACGTGACCCAGTGTAGATCCACAGAATTGTCACCAAGGATGTCAAAGCATCCCTCCCACACGCTTGAGTCCAAGTATGTAAGCAATATGTTGTTGACACCTATTTGTGTTTAAGGTGCTGGAGCTGGCAACTATTTCATTTTAATTCACTTTTTATTTGTCAGAGCTCTCAACTTTATGTTGCACACCATTTTAAATTATACAGCTTTCTAAAGCAGTCAGAATTTCTAATATTAAGAAGTTAATTATTTTAAAAAGTTGATCAATCACTAGGCTTACATCTACCATATTACCATCAAAAGTAGTAAACTGTTTGATGCCATCCTTTAGCTACAGTATTGTAAAACAATAAAATGGTTCTGATGCTGTAAGTTATTTATTTTCATAAGATCTTATAGATTACATTTGACATAGTTTCAAAGATAATTGGTAAGTAGTAACACTAGCTCCAAGGATCTTCAAAACTATTCAAATACAGCCATTCCCGTCAACCTCTGCAGCCTCAACATTTGGCATCTAAAGATTTTAATCTGACACTGTAGCTAAGTCGGTAGCTTGTCTGTCTACTGAGCCAAGTGTCCCAGGTTCAATTCCTGGCATGGCCGAAAAATTTGTCGTTGGTGAAATGTGGGTTCCCCCTTTTACAGTGATGAACTAACAGCTGGGGACTGGATGTTGTGTCTATTATAGATTTAAGTTAGTTTACAAGCTGTGTGCTGATATAATCAGTTGGTTCCGAAAGTTCGTGCTAAATGCCTCAAATAAATAAAATAAAAATCTGAAGTTTTTCTTTCATCAAGGAAGAAATAAAGGTATAATTATATTTGTGTGCTTAGTGATATTTATACATGGTTAGGAGGTTACAGTAGACTTTTTCATTCTGTTGCTAAAAGGTGTTATTACAACAAAATTACTATAAAACAGAATTAGGAGCCTAATAGTCACAATAAATATGTTTTAGGGAGATGATACAGGTCATCCGTACAATTTTTTTTAATAGGCCTAAATACCTATGAACTATTGATAATCCACCATAACTTTTTGCAAACCGAAAAATACGGAGAATCAAATATTTTTTTTTTTAAATTATATAAGCAAAGATTCACTCATTTAAATTATCTTTCGGCTATGTTGTTTAATATGTTCTTGAAAACCAGAACTTGAAATTTACCATATATTTTCGTCGACCTATCATAATACATTAGGGTCTAATATAATAAATAGATGTATCGATAGGTCTACAGTAAATCTATTTTTTTTTAAGTTCCCTTCATTAATAACTGTTTTAAAAAATGTTCCACATCATAGGCCTACTTTGACTAAAACACTGATTAAATTTATTGTTTATATAAAATAGCATAACCATCTGCAATGACCCCAAATTAAAACTAAACTAAAACCAAACAAAAGAACCCGTCTAAGAACTTGGAGAGACACAAATGGGTACATTCATGGAAATAATAAATAAACTTAGTTTATAAAATTATCCATATAATGTTCTAGTCCTAACTTTTCCTCACATATTCTGATAACGTCATAGACATTTTAGCGCACAGGATCACAGGTCAGTCACACGTTATCATCAATATTTACATTTTAAAAAAGATTTGGGTGATCTTGAATTTTGCCATATGTCAGGAATTAAAGATTAGGACCACTCTCAATTGTTTCAAGGGGTATCCAAATTTTAAAACATATCTAAGGTAAGATCACTCTAAATATATTGGAGGAGTAGGCCGATAGTTTTTAAAATGTTTACAGATGAGACGACGTTTCAAAATAGCTTCTAGTGTTGTTTAATCTTAAAACATTTCCTTGGGTTTAGGCCTATGAACCCCAATTTGACTTTTTAACTTTTTCTTATAATCCCCTGACCCCACCTTAACCCGCTTCGGTGGCCGCATGGCCAAACGTGCTACTCTCGCAGTAGACTAGACTGCTAATGACAAGGAGATTGGGATTGGAATTTCGGTCGGGTGTCTTGAGGGTGGTTTTTCTAATTAGTTTTTAAAACACCTTCCATGCAAATGTGGGTTCACTTTATTTAAATATAACCTTCATAATCCCTACAACCATTAGCATAATTAGTACATAAGCGTGTAACCCAAACGAGTGCTAAGACACAATACTAAAAATAATCCTCCCTCCCCCCTTTCACAACTAAAGTCCCTCCCGCCGCCACAGGGTGTAGCACATTTGTACACATACCACTGGTCAACTTGTTTATATGATCTGGTATACTTGGGGCAGAGCTCGTCCACTAATGGACTAATTACTTTCAGATCCATACCTTACAAAAATTGTGATGAGGATGTGGAGTAATTTCATAGTTGAGCTTTAAGCTTTTTTATTTTTGAGGTTAGAGGAAGGTATATCCTCTTTGTGCTGGCTTGTGGAGAAATCTTCCAACGATTCATTCTGTGTCAAGTGATCCATTGGGAAAAAAACCTTTACCCTCTTGGATCTTTTTCAAATTTGCTCAACTAATGACTCCCAGATACAGTAAAAAAATAAATATCAACATTTTCAGATTTTAATTTTTAGTATGGCCCTCTGAAATGTCAAGGGAAAAGATTTGCCATTGACACGCAACTAAGAAGCCATAAATGAGATAGAATGATTGGTAAAAATCAGTTTGTAGCTTATTTTATAAGCCTTCATATGAATCATTACAAGTTTGGACAGTTCTAAATTTCAAGGTTATACCATCAAATATTTGCCCATGGATTTCTCAAAAACTTTTAATAAATATCGCACATCAACTTATAGGCCCACATTTTTGTATGATTTGTAAAAAGTTTAATCATGTGATCAAAGTGGGATCATTTTTTTGCAAATTTTTAACCAAGTACCATGCAGGCCCTAATTTATGCTTTGTGGGGAATAAACATGTCACCCATATGAGCTTGCTAAAATCTATGTAATGGATACATTTGACGAAACATTTAATAGTTTTTTGGTTTTTGTTTAGTCTTACTGCTCGTTCGGGTTGTACGATATCTATCAGTTATGATACTACTCAACGATGTGACATTATTATTTGTATTTTTTATGCACTCTTTTGTTGTGAATAGTTTATTTGTGGTGCTGTTGAGAATAAATGTGTTATATAGGGCCTAAAAATTTGGAAATATTTGGAAGTTATAGAAGACACTCTTAAAACTCTTAAGTCGATTATGTGATTTATAAGTAAAAGGGTTTTGCAGCCATGATCAAAGACAGAAAAGATAGAAATGAAAAACCTGGCAGCAATATCGGCTCAAAAGGTGACGTGCCGTTAACGGTACCTCCAAGCCGGTCTTGTGAAACAATCCCAGAAGAGGAGTCTGCAACAAAATCTCATGGAACTGTAAATGTGATCAGAGTGGAAGAAGGCGAGATTGTCAAGAAAAATGGAGCTTCAAACACTAATACTATGTCAAGTTGTGTACACGAACCTTTGTTGGGTTCTACAAACGTCGGTAGAAGAGGTGGTCCAATAAGCATGGTATCGATTCACACACCTTCCAGTGGAACAGGTGCTGGATCTGGGCCTGGAGACCTGTGTTTGCTGGAAACTGCACAAGAAGGTAAGCAAAGCATTCCTTTAGGACAGTCATATGGGTGACCAAGAAAATAGAACCCTATTTATACATATTGAATAGATTGGTATTGTAATGAATACGATTAGCATTTTAGAAAGAGATAAGATCCCTGAACAAAAAAAGCCACCATTGATATTAATTTATAATTTAACTATTATTTTTTAAATAAATGGTGCACCGTGTGCTGCTACCCAATTTGGCTATCCACAGTTAGTAATGTTGAGGTAATAATTTCATCAATATGGATTTCTAAATGTTTTAATGCTTACTAATCAGTCACTGTTTAAAATCTCTTGTTGCTTCAAGGCGTCATAAGGCTGATTTATCTACATTCTCAGACTGTTATAACTTGTCTTTAGTCTCAGACTATATACCATATTGCTTTGAATATAGTGCAATGTTTTCCTCTCAAAAATGTACTTTTGGAAACTGTACACATATTATAAATGCAGTCCATTTACCTTTTATTATTCTGAATGCAGAACACCTTCAAAATTCACGAGGTATGCGAGACCGTACTATATTGAGGCCAGTATGGTAATAGAGTTTACTGTTAAACCTTATCTTCTCTCTCAATAGCTAGGTTATTATTGTGGCTGGTTATACTCGTGTACAAAAGATTTGTTGCTTTGGGGTCATTAATTAAATGTCAGTTACGTCAACATTTACAGGAAATATAACCACCACTTTAAAATTTGATAAAATGTTTGCACATGGTTTTTTTTATTAGTTTTATGACTATGTTTAAAGTTTTAAGACGTGCTAACCAATTGTTTTCGATTTATGAAGACCTAAATAAAACCTAAGTACACCTAAAAACTGGTTGGGATCCAAAACCAGACCTCATGACCAACGAATCTGATTAAATTAGTTAAAGAGTGCTTGCCCATCAGCTTGGGCTTTCTATTTTAATGAACACTGTATTATTATTATTATTATTATTATTAGCACCGCGTCTTACTACCCGTTCGGATTATACGCACTTACGCTAATGTGTAATGGTAGGGTGATTGTGAGATGAAATGAAGGACCTACAGTTTAACGTGGAATCCGAACCACGGTGGCGGCCTGGCATTCCCCATATTCACAAGATGTCTTGTCAGAGGTGAAGGAAGGGTTTGGTAATCAGATAAATCTGTGCGGGGACCGAGGATTGAACCCCGGCCGCCAGCACAGAAGTCTGACACCTTACCCCTAGACCACCAAGTCACCCAATGAACACTGTAAATCACCTAACTTTGTGGAACCATTATTGTTCCAGTTTCCAAACCTGACGAGAGTAGCACGCAAGGTGAATCTCCATCTTGCGGCTCTATTAAAGGAGATGTTAATGGCAGTAACAATACAAGTCCTGAATTCACACCGGGTGAGAAAATGTGATTTTATATTAATCTTAACTAATCAATATTCACATACCAGTAGCTTTGAGCGCAAATAGTAAAGGTTAGGGAAATGGTTCAATATAAACTGTTGGGCAAGCTATTTTAAAAAGTTATCATTTTATTTTGTGTGTAGGTTTTAACCTCATAGTAGTAGGCTACATTCAGTCTTGACTCTGACAAAATAGAATTACCTGATCATTATTATTGCCCAATACCTCAATATTTTTCATACAATGACACAGCGACCCAATATTTCAATTTCTTGGATTACACTTGTATCTGACATTTTTATTACTAGCGGTATTGTGGTATACATGTCTTCTTATTTAAATATTTCAACTAATTAAATATTTAAATGTTAATTGGTTGCATTGAAAACATAAACGCATTTATATTATAAACTAAACTTTAATAATCCCTTTTTATTTAAAAGTAGAGATCTCGGGGAACTTTTGAATGGTGAGCAACAGACAATTCATCACCTCTAAGACAATTTTTTGAAAGCTATATGCTCAGCTTTTAATCATATTCACTTTTTACTTTGTTTTAATGTTATTTAAATCAGAAAATGATAACTTCCACGGATATCTGAAAATTAAAATCAGATATCAAATATTAACAACAAAAATTAATATTTTGAACTTTATCTTTAAAGCAAATCAATACACGCAACAAGTTCCGTAAAATACGAGGTTTCTAGTATTTTCCAAGCAGGTATTACGCAATTCGGAAACAACACACTATCTCTATCGCGGCAAGTGAATCGAAATAGTCCTATTTTCTATTGACGATGTTGTTTATAAGACTATTGAGATGTTCATAACATTTTACACTATTTCTAAAACTGAAGGAAGGGAAGAAAGAAACATTATCTTTTTTGGATCAGTGAAGATATTTCTTTTTAACTTCTCCTATAAGCTCCTAATTTTTTATGTACAAACTAAGTTTTCCTTACATTCCGGCATAGGCCACAGTAAAATGCCCATTGCTGGCAAAAATGAAGGAGAGTTGCAGGAAATGATGGGCCAGCTGATGGAGAGAGATATATATTTATATAATGGAGATTAACATCAAGAAGTCGCAAGTGATGGAGATTTCAAAAAATGAAAGGCCACTGAAAATCATAATTGGAAACCAGGAGTTGGAAAGCATAGAGCATTTCAAGTATCTGGGAAGTCTGCTGACAAAAGATGCCTACGGTACTAAAGAAATTAGGTCGAGGATCTTCAATGCCAAGGAAGAAGAGGTCACTGCTGACCAGCAAATTGGGTTTGGAACTGAGGAAATGCTACATTTGGAGCAGAAACTTGGACTCTTAGGAAGATGGAAAAGAAATACTTGAAGAGCTTTGAAATGTGGTTCTGGAGAGGATTTGAGAATATCAGGTGGAATGACACGGCGACAAATGAACAAGTCCTAAGAAGAGTGGGTGAGAAGAGAACCATTTTGGATGTGATTCTTCAGTACAAGGCAAACTGGATCGAACACATTCTTTGAAGGAACTATCTTCTGTATGATGTCATAGAAGGAAAGGTTGAGGGAAAGAGGAGCTTAGGAAGGAGGAGGAATCAAATATTATATGATTTAAAGCAAAAGAAGAGCATTCTGGGAGCTGAAGGAGGAGGCAGAGGACAGGGCGCATTGGAGGTCTAAATTAACTTATAAAAGGAATGGACCTGTCATCAGACAAAAACATGATAGTAATAATACTAATAATAATGATCATAACAATGATAGTGAAAATGATGATAATAACAATAATTATAAAGATCATGATGATTATGACGATTAAAGCTCACCAGTTTTAAAACGATTCATTCATAATAACATATTCAGTAAGTAGCTCCAGTAGAAGCTCCAATTTTTGTTGATAAGTTTATCGATGATTTTAGTCTTGAGTTTCATAAAAGGGTAACCATTGCTTAGTCCTTAAGAGATAGAACATTGCGCAGTAGCCTACACAGTATATTAAAGTACAATACAATTACACATATCTAAATATGCAAACATAAAGGTAGAACCTATTTAATAAATTAGGAATCTAACTTTACTGTTTAAAAATTGAATACCACTTCAAATCTAAGATGTGTATTGAAAAGAGTATAACTCTTCTAAAAAGCAAGTAGCCAGGATGGCCACAGTTAGGGGGAAAAAAGAAAAACGGGGAAAAGTGTGTGTAAATTGAAAAATAATTCTGGGCATGGGATCTGTCCCGGGTTTGATTCTTGTGTCCCAATCCAATTTTTAAATTTAAAGAATATGATATATAGATGCGGCTATAGCCGTAATTAACAAATATATTAGTTTGTCTATATAATCAATCATGATATGTGATATGTTGTAATTATACTATCGGCAACATAAAACCCTTCCGAGTCGATGAAGGCTGTGTTAACTGATAGCTCGCGATCTTAATTGATCACTCATTTGTAGCCGACGATTTCCGCAAGTCCATCACAAACTTTGCCTTAAAATATGAGTGAAGAATGACCCTGAGTACGGGACGACTCTTGGAGCATTGGGGTACTAATCTAAAAGTCCCAGGTTCAATTTCTGTGTCCAGGTGTCATCTTTCAATTTAAATAATATGATATTAAATGTATATATTTTTGCATTTAGTATTTGTATGTTTGCAGTTGGTTGTGAAGGAGTACCCCCAATCAACTTACCTATGTCAAGTTCAACAGGACCACCACCAAATGGAGTTCAATCGTTGTCCAGCAATGTTATCAACAAACAACCAGGAACGATGGAAGCTCAGTACATGCAGCAGCAAAGCCTTATCTTTGTGTTTTCTACCAACTTGGCCAATAAGTCGGCAGAAGCTGTTCTAAGAGGTCACTTCCCATCTATTATCGCTTATCATTATACTCAGCCAGGGACAAAAAAATATTTAGAGGTAAATTAAAATTATTATAGGTACATTACTGTAAGTTTTGTCAACTACTTAAATTAGTTTGAAGATGTTAACTTGGAGCTGGATAATTTCCCGTGAGTATATTTTCGACCTAACACATTTTGTCGATAATTTAAAAGTGTAGAATTGTTTGTGATGATACTTCGATTTATAACAATTGACAAAACAGAGATTATTTACAAAACAAGACCTACTTGATTTACAATAGTTAACAAGACTACCACCAGGGTGAAACAGTGTACAGCCTGGGTATTTAGGCGTGAATTACTATAATCTGGCACAATTCATTAATGAGCGTCCGCAAAAATGTTTCTAATGTCATAGTGGCATCGTTAAAAACAATAATACATTTACATAATTTTATATATATATATATATATATATATATATATATATATATATGAATGAGCCAACACACAGAGCATGCAAATAAACAACATTAATTCACCCTTTCAAGAAAACTGGGTTACCAACTCGGCACATAAATGTTGGAAACCCTTATGGGGTAATGGCTTCGTGAGGAGGTTGGCAAGCTGATCCTTTGATGCGGTGTATCACAGCTCGATGTCCCCATGTTCAAATCGCTCCCGAATGTAGTGGTAGCAAATGTCTATGTGCTTGGTATGCTTGTGGTATTCCGGATTCTTCACAAGTTTTATGGCACTTTTATTGTCAACGAAGATCACCATTGGTGCAGCGGCTTCTTCAAAGATGTCCATGAACATAGTTATAAGCCACTTAGCTTCTTTAGATGTTGCTGAGACTGCCATATATTCAGCTTCGGTGGTTGAGAAGGCTACTGTTTGCTGTCTAGTACTGCTCCAACTAATAGGACCATCCGAGATCTTGAAAATGTAGCCCGTTGTTGATCGTCTTGTATCAAGGTCTCCGGCATTATTAGAGTCTGAATATCCCACAGCATAATTAGGTCCTCGGACTTTTGATACATGACTCCATAGTTGGCTGTAGATTTGAGTTATTTAATAACTTTCTTGACACTGTACCAGTGTTTTTTGTCAAAGTTGTTGCAATATTTGTTGACCTGCCTCACTGCAAACACTATATCAGGGTTATTGACCGTGCAAATCAATATTAATGCGCCGACTGCTTCCCTGTATGGTACATGCTTCATTGATTGGTATTCTGCTGCAGCTTGTAGGCGAATACTGGAATCTGTAGGCACGCTAAAAGGATTAGCGTCCTGAAGATTGAAGATTTTGGCAATCTGGTGTATGTAGGTTGATTGTCCAATGAAGAGTGTACCATCTTCTCTGTTGTAACATATCTGCATTCCCACAAAGAATTCTACTGATAATGTTGTGATCTCTAAACCTTTCTGCAACTCATTGATTACAACATTGCATGATGGTTTATTCGACCCCATCACAAGACCATCATCGACAAACAGGATTAGAAAAATACAATTCCCCTTAAAATCAGCTTTGTAGATACACTTATCTCCATTAAATTACTTGAAGCCAAAATTCTTTATTAAATGGTTGAACTTTCGGTTCTATTATCGTGCTGATCGCTTCAGACCGTAAAGACTCTTATTGAGTTTACAAACAACATTTGAATCCACCTGTATTCCATCTGGAGGACTTGTGTATATCTCCTTTTCAACATCTCCTCTAAGGAATGCAGTTTTGACATCAAATTGAGTTAGTTCATAGTTAAATCTAGCTGCATTAGAAAGGAGCACTCTGATTGAATCATAGCGAGTTGTGGGGGAAAATGTTTAATTGTAGTCTATTCCCAACTTTTGTATGTAGCCTTTTGCACACAAACGGGCTTTGTATATCAATCATGGGCGTCTTTCCTTAAAGTATTGATACCATTGTTCATGTGTTATTCTTCTCTAAGGTGTCAAACTTCCTATTTCATGGCAGTTTTCCGCTTGAGTTTGTCCAGGCATGTAACAGCTTCAGAATAGGTACTAGGAGTATCTTCCTCAACGCAGAGAAGATTCTCAGTGAATCTTGCTGGCGGCTTTACGACACTACGAGTTCTGAGGTTATGAGTAGGCCTAGACATCTTGTGTGGTTCATCCTCTTGAAAAATTTATTCCGGTGGCTCGCCCGGCTCTGACTCCGGGGATGTCTTTTTAGTCCCGTAGTATTCTTGATTACCGACTACAGCTTCTTCATCACAGTCACTTTTTGTGGGCACGTAATGGATAGGTTTTTCAAAGCCTTGTTGTGCTTCATTGAAGAGAACGTTTCTTGATATTCTAATTGTCTTAGTGTCAGGATCGTGCAGCCTGTGGTTAGTAGAACTTCCATCATATCCAACAAGTATCATCTTCTTGGATTCTTTATCTAACTTCTTTCTTCTGTTTTGTACCAGCATATAGGCTTCACATCCAAACGTCCCTACATGCGATAGCTGAGGCTTTTTGCCGGTCCACGATTCCAGGGGTGTGTAGTAATGTGCCTGCTTTGTAGGCGTACGGTTTAATATGTATACAGCACAATTTACAGCTTCTGTCCAAAGCTCTTGAGGGAGGTTGCTGCTGCAAAGCATCGCCCAGGCACTCTCAACAATTGTACGTATATCTCTCTCTGATCGAGAGTTTTGTTTGGGTGTGTATGGCAATGTTCTCTCAGCAATGATAATATCCTCCTTAAGAGTACTCCTCGAATATAACACTAAATTTACATGTTTAATAAATTTGTAGATGTAAGATTTAGCTGATGAAGTCACGGTCACTAGACTAGATGGTAGGGGTCATGAACCGTATGCACAGTGGCAAGTCCCACCCTGAGACGTCAAGTGGACACCAAGCTAACTTCGGCTGAGTCTACCCATCCATCAACGAGTATGTTTACTTGTATAATAACAGTGTAGTTTTATCAAATGTGAATTTGTAACAATTTTGTGTTATGCGATTGCCAGTTGTTCTAATCACGATACACACCAAAAAAACATAAGAATTCATTTTTCGCCGGTTTCCTAAAAACAATGAAACTAGATTAAAGTGGATAAACACTTGCAAGCGGGCCGATTCATTTGTCGTTGAGGTTGCTCATGTGTGCTCAATACAATTTGACGAATTAGACTCTAAGGGATTAAAGAGTGAATTATTGAATTTTCCTAATAAACATATGTTAAACCTGATTCAGTTTCTCATTTAAATCTACCAATATTTAGCACTGTTATAAATCCGACTAGGCCTACTTGTAATGACAGCAAAATATGAGCGGAAGAACGACATGCTCGCAAATAAATACAACTTTTAAAATTATCATCAAACATTGAGACAGCCTGCATACAAAATGAATCTGTAAATGAAGAAATATGCCACAAAAAAACAACACATAGGAATGAAGTTCTAGTGTTGCTGAACTGTCTGCAGGATTAGAGTCAATGAAAGATGTTAATGGCAAGCCAATACAACTAAAAACATTTCTCATGTATTTGAGGGTGCATTTTCTTTAAGTAAGCCACAAACCTTCAAAAAAGGAAGATTTTCTAATTGGTCGTCCGATTATATTAACTAAGGCTGTCATTTTATGGTGCATATCATACAAAGCTCTGGGTTTTGTGAGAGATGTATTAAAATATCCCCTTCCCAGTGAAGTTTCCATCTAACGGTGTCTTGAGCAGCGTCCAGACTAGCGAGCCGAGCCTTGTTAACGTTGGATAAATGGGTTCTTCAGAATGCTCCCAGGAAATGTCAGTATTTTAACGAACATCAAAGGATGTTAAAAGGCTCGGCTCAATGCTCACTGGACGGCGCTGCGAACCAAGCCTCGAGCCAAACCACTTGCAACTTTAAATTATTGTTTATTTCTAAATAACCGTTCATCAAACGTGATTAAAATATTAGCTGAGCAGTTGCTTGTTGTAAATTTTACTACACTTTGAATTTTTTTTTTTAATTGACATTAAATATTAACTGCGAATTTGTTTTATAATATTCCAAGGGACACAAATAAAAATTAATTTAATCTTTTAAAATTAGAGAGTTTATTAAAAATAATATTTACAGTTACATGATTACTCACGAGTTGTAAACTGTACAACGATGGTAAATAGTTTATCTTATAAAGTTTGTTGCACACTTAAAATAAGTTTGAAACTTCCTCTGGGGAGAGAGGGCCCCGAACAAAGAATAGACTGTCACCCTAGGTAGGTTTTGTGGGTAAATATGTCCCAACCCACTTCAGTGGCCTAGTGGTCTAACGCATCAATCTCGTGTTGGACTGGCGTGCTCAAGGCAGGAGATCATGGTTTGAATCCTGGTTGAGTCTATTGAGGGTGATTTTTCATATATGGTTTCCCACTCTCCTTCCATGCAAATGTGGGTATATTAACTCTAAAATGCTTCATAATTTCTACTACATTAAATTAATTATATACTTTATTCATTATATAAATTCTCTGTTTAGAAACCTTAAATAGCTATTGCAGACTGGTATAAGAGTCACCGGTTGTTAAGAAACTTAGAAATGTTATTTGCGAGTCTTTCCTGGACACATGGACTCTCTTAAACGTGAACTTTTTTTTTTCACTTTCAGCCCAATCAAAATAGATGCTTAATCACTTGGTGACATTCGAGCTAAGTTTTTGTATTGACCACTAATTTCTGGAAATTTATGTTAGTGGAGCAAACTATTTACATTATAATCCGCTCGCCTTAAGTACATTTGAGTTTGCCACCATCGTCTGTCCTGTCCTTTTTTTCTTTGATGCAAGATGTGGATAAATTATGCTGCGGTGGCCAATTTTAATTTTCCCTGTTAATTGCGTGTGTCATCCACCGAAGTACATAAATTTATGACGTAAAATATGACTCGCAGGAATGTTGAAGCGAGGCTTAGCTCGCTGGTTTGGACGCACCTTAAGACATTGTTTCGTTTCTCCAGAATTTATTGGCCTTAATACTAACATTTTACAAACATAAGCAAGCCTGTTCACAAAATTTGGGAAAGATGTCATCCTTAGCTTCGATGAGATGAAGGTTATCAGTGATCTTTGCTTTGATCAAAGTGAAGAATTAATTAGAGGACCTCATAATAATGTCCAAGTCATGGTAATAAGATGTTTAGGTTGAAAGGGGTTGCAACCTATATACTATAACTTTGATACAGCAGACACAAAGGAACTGCTAATCGAAATCATTCAATTAGTTGAAAAGACTGGCATTTTATAAATTTAGAAATTAAATAAATACACTGTATGTCATAGTTGATATCAATAAACAAACCTAAAACAAAATAGCTTTTGTACAATAATATCGATTTTATTGCCACGGCATGGTTTTATATTGATCTATACAATTTAAATACAATATTATAATTTTATAAAATAGTCCTATGTCATAATAATTACTAAACAAATATCATGAATACTATAGCTTTTATAATATTATACCATTTTATAAATATAACACTGGCATTAGAATATATTCTGCTGAATAAAGTTAAAATACAATATTATAATTTCATAAATTAGGCGCAATTTAATAGTATTGTATTTGATATAGTTAAAAGAAATAAATGAGTAGCTAAACAGTTATGAGTGCATTCTTAGATAACGTGTAATCTACCAATGCTCTACTCGAGTACTGCTGGTAGTGTCCGGGCTACGTCATCACTGGAGCGGACCTACACGTGACCTCTACCTTCTAGTCTAGTAACCGTGGATGAAGTTAAATGTAAAAGTTGAAAATCTCTGAGTCTTATGATTTGCTGAAAAATTGACAACTTATACCTGGTTATTAGTTTTGTGTGATATCTCGGAATCTTAGTGGAAATATGCCAAACAAAACTGTCCAGGCCGGAAACCGAACGTGGTATTTCATACTCGTCTGGTAAATATTATCATTTAAATTTTAGTCTCTGGTGAAGCAAAACTCACTTCACCTTTTTCCTTTACATAAAAAACTTGGCGCTTCTCCCTTTACAGGTCACGAGCTCTCGCACATTCAAAAAAGTTCTAAATCGCCATAGACAAAATCTTGCCTTAGAAGTAAGATAAGCTTGTCATAAATTTAAACAAACTAAATGGAACAAAGAGAATAACATTATTAGAATGGCCTAAAATAAGAATGAAGGATTGAAAATTAAAAGTCTGTGAAACTAAAACACATTAATTACACAATAGAAAATAAAAGGTACCTAAAGTATTTCCATTTAAAACATGCTGTAAAAACCTCTAGTGTCCCTTTTCTGAAGCTTTCCACATCACTTCCAGAACTTAGTTCAATGTCTTGTTACTAGGTGACCCTAGCTTATGGTATGTTCACATGTCAAGTAAATACAGTTCTCGCAATCGCCACCAATCACTGATTTATGAAAGTGACAAAATGGCTATCGTCCACAGACGAGTTTTATACTCTTCGAGAAATATATATATATATAGACACGCTCAGGTAACTATAACGCCTTCACACGTTGATGTATATTAACATTGTTTTGTAGCGTTAGATATACAATCTGATATACTCATGGCTCAAAAAATAAAGTATTCTTTAAATTCTATAGCAACAAAACCCACGTGTTTGTTCACAACGCTAAATTGTCCTTGAAAGTATAATACTATGAATAATTTATTTAAAAAAAAACAGTTTTTTGTTACAACATGGGCTATCAATTTTTAAATTTCAGCCCTTTGCGTGCGGTAGATATCGCGCAATGCTCATGACATACGCAAATTCTTCATTTTATTATTACTGCACAGTGTTTCTACAGTCTTATTTTAAATGTTCAAGCCATTAGGCAATAATTCATTTCATTAAAATTATTTACAGGGTGTATACAATACTTGGTGTCAGGAGCTGTTTACCAAATACAAGTAAAATATAAAAATAAAACCTTGTCAGTTATTTTAATAGTTATTATTTAATCAATATATTGAATTGAAGGTTTAAACAAGTAACGTCTTTGGCTTTCTGTTCAAATTTGTATTATTTTCACAGAAACAGCCTTTGAAAATGAATCAGTTCACACGACAGAATCCTGATCAGTGGGTCAATGGTCTTGCTCAGATGAAGCAGAAAGTTGGCCCAAATTTAATGAAAGCCTTAAACACGATTGGACTTTCAGGATCTAATGAAATGGGCCCTAATCCCAATTCAACAGGGGGGATGGAAATGTGGACTCAGGCAAGTAAACATTTAACTGTATCATAAAACATGTAAATATTTATTCAAAAATAAATTTTAAAATACATTTCTTCCTAATGATAGTTTAATTTTAATTTTAATTTTAATTTTAAGTTTAATTTTAATTTTTGCGTATAACCCGAACGGGTAGTAAGACGCGGTGCTAATAATAATAATTTTAATTTTGGTCTCTTTGTGAACCTCACAAGTGGTCCCTAACTTTATTTTTTAAGGAGTGTCACTTAATGTATTTCAACCAAACTTAATAAACATAGAGGTAGAAAACAGGAGATACCTGTTAATATATATTTACATCCCTCCAGGTCATCATATAGGGGCCGACTATGAGTGCATATCAGGGTGTGGGGGTAGTATTGCTCGACATGACCAAGCCTGGTGAGGGGAGTAGTAATTGGCTTGACGAGGGGGGAGGGAAAGTCAGATAATGAGTGATATCACAGTGCATTTAAGTGTGTTTATTTTTAAATCAACCCGACTACCCACGTATAAATCATAAACTTGAGAGGTTTTGAGTTTACAAGGAGATTGTGTATTGACCTAAAATATTTGGCCAGTTTTAAAGCTGAGGAAAGTAGCACTTGAATTATTCCAGTAAGTCGTCCTCAAGGCCTGGAGTATGAGCAGCAAGACTTTGAGTGGCAAATTCTTTTCTTCACTGCAGGACCGAATACCTCGTTGATCCACTCAACAAACAACATACGAGTGACCCAAGCCTTTCTGTTGGACCTCCACATAACGTTTAACTGGCTCTTCTGCACCTTGCATTTCTTGAAGGCTCGTGGATTCTCGGAATGATATACGAGAAGGGGCTTGACTTTGAAATCATCGCTTGTGTTAGCACACAACAAGAGGCAGTCTTTCATGGGCTTTTGACCGGGCATTGCATTCTCTTCTGCTGTAATGTAGGTCCTCTTTGGCATCTTTTTCCAAAATAGCCTCGTCTCATTGTAGTTAAAAAAAACTTGCTGTGGCAGATAACACTCTCAAAACACTATGCATGCCACTTCTGCTCTTAAAGTTATCAAACCATCCCCTGCTCACCTTGAAACTTTGTTTGTTTTCTGTTGATGTACCTGGCAGTTTACTTACGAGGTCGGCATACAAGATCTTTGCCTTCTCGCAGATAAAGTTCTCGTTCACAGTATCACCTGCTAGTTGCTTCTTGTTTATCCACACGAGAAGCAACTTTTCTACTTCTTTGAGAACACGTGGCCATTGCTTTGATACTCTCGTGACTCCTTTTGCTCCATCTAGCCCCCTTTTTTCTTCTTTCTTCTGTAATACTTTGCAAATCGTCAACATAGACTTGTTATAAAATCTTGCCATGTCAGACACCGTCATACCTCATTTGTGTTTCTCGATGATTTCCTTCTTAACTCCCACCGTAATCATCTCCTTCTCACAACCTACCTTTTCAACCATTTTGTTCATGGGGGCCATTGTTGTAGTACAGTTACTAAAGAACAGTCACTACACGCGAACACAAAATAAAAAATGCTTTACTACGCACACAAACGTGGTCACAATACTATAGTAAACAGTACTGTATATGCTTGCACGGATGTTGACTATACCTTACGACTGAGACCAAGCATGGGAGTCAATTACCAACATTCCTGCAGTGAGAGAGATAGAGATAACAGAAACATCAGCTCAATTGCGATCTTGTGACGCTCGGCAGACAAAGCATACACGTTGTACTATTTGTATCGCAAGACATCGCTCGTTTATTAAGTTGAAATTTATTGAAAATTTTCGCTCGTCTTAAAAAACACTTGCAGACCAAGTTCCTCACATTCCAAGGTTTTACTGTAATTCTATTTTATATTATTCAATTATATTACTATTTCCTCTGAGGTTTATCATTTTTTCCAAGATTCGAATTCGATATTCAAAAGTTAAATGAAGATTCTGATTCAAAGAATAGTAGATTTGACTCAACTCTATTTATTATCATTCTGTGCCAACTGGATATGCTAAACATTCATACTTTATTTCACTATAAACTTTGCTTTAGCTTTTACTCAAAACAATATCTTAACATCTATCAGGATTGGGAATTTTTTTGCTCGCAGATAGTGTGTTTTAAAATATGAAACTGTGAAGAACAAAGAAAGACCAATGGGTAGAAATATGTAAAGAAGAGGAAAAAGTGGGTCAAATATAGACTTTTTACATTTACTCATCATCATCATCATCATCTGTTTCCAGCCTGGGCCAGGTCAGTTAAGTAAAATGCCTCCATCTTCCTCTATCCTTCAACCACTCTTCCTCCTTTAATTTCTTCCATTCTTCTCCTCTCCTTTGAACACTTTTTGTTATCTGCTCCTCCCATCTCTTTCTTGGCCTCCCTTGCGGTCTTTTTCCAGAGCTTTACTTCATTATATAAATTTATTATATATTGGTTCATTTTACAACCGAGCTTTTGAATAGAGCCAAGTGAAAGACTGCATCATCACTCTACCTCACTATTAACATCATCATCATCTAATATTATTTCACTGTCTGAAGTTTCATATTGTGCAGTTTGAATAGAAAGTGTATTAAAAACTTCTAGGATTTAAATCCATAAGTTTGGCTCAACACATGCCAATAAAATCTTAGAAAAATTGCATTTACATCACATTGAATAATCTTGTCTGACCTTGTGTGGCTCCCACCCAAACGGATGTCCTATCTTTCTCCCTTGTCTTTTGATTAGATATAAGCGTTCGAGGTAGAAATACAGTCATAGATACTTACAAATACACATTTCCTCATTTTTAATACTTGTTTTTAGCACCGCATCTTACTACCATTCACCTTACTAAAGTTCAGGTTATAAGCTGAGGGTTTTTGGGATTAAGACTATTATATTTATTGGAAGTGTACCCGCGTTAGTGTGGAGGAAGAATTTAAAACTATTTTGGAAAAAAAACCTCAGTAGACCTGACCGAGATTCGAACCTCGATCACCCTGTCAACAATAGTCTAGTCTACTGTGAGAGTAGTGTGTTGGACCATCCAGCCATCGGAGCTGGTTTTAATACCTATCGCTTCATCTATTGACTATTGAGTTTTTTTGTACTGTAGACATTGCCCAACCACCTTTGAGGTATTTTGGGGAAAAGGTAAACGTGGGAAGGGGAGGTGCTTCTGAGCACTATAATTATGTGCACTCTCCAACACTAATAACTGTATAAGTGCCAAGTCTTTGACAAAATAATCTTTTGTATTCTTGAAATTGAAAAATAATATTTGGACACAGGAGTTGAACCTGGAAGCTTTGGAGCTCTGACCACTGAGTTATCCAGGAGTCGTCCGGTCATTAAATGACCCTGGGCAAGGGACGAATTCTGGATATTTCATTGTTTAGAGCATTGATATACTAATCAAAAGGTCTCGTTCTATTCTCATGTCCTGGTGTCTAATAACAACAATAATAGTGTGACTATTTTATTCAGAATAATCTTTGCTACACTTAACTCTTTCCCCATATCTACTTAATTTTGCTTTAATTCCACTTTTAAAAGCTAATAAATTAATGTTTAACTGGTAATAATAAGAGTTTATGTTACTCGCCTCGGTGGCGTAGTTAGCTAGTTCACGCTATTTTTGTGTTGAGCTGGATTGCCGAACATGAGGAGATTAAGGTTCGAATCTCGGTCAGGTGAATTGGGGGTGGTTTTTCCTAAATGGTTTTCCCACTTTCCCTCCACACAAATTTGGGTTCACTTCCTCTAAATTCAACCTTTCCAATTCCTAACGTATTGGTGTAGCTAGTACTTAAGCGTATAGCCTGAACGGGTAGTAAGATGCAGGGCTATAATTTTTTTTATTTACGACTTCATGTTGTGTTTTGTGTTTGTTTCAGAGCACAACTACAATATCCAGCGTGGGTCCAACAAGCAATCGACAGATGGAGCCACAGCCATGTCCAGTTTCCAATCGGCAAGTGCGTGGGGGGCCCAAGCGGATACCATCGAGTGGGGGGATGGACAGTCCTTGCATGTCGTCAGGCTCTCCCAACCCTAACACTTTGTTGTCAGGGGGTGGGGGCCATCATAGCCCTAGCATGGCACAGACCACTCCTGGTGGCATGATATCAGATATGGTTGGAAGTCCTGGTATCAATCTACAACCATCACTCACCGGTAATAATCACACATGCTGAATCACATTCAAATAAGGGTCAAATATTTGAATAATTTAATTATCCATAGTTACACTACTAATATTATTATTATTATTTGATTCATAGTGTTCTTGTTGTACACATATTTTTTATGACAATTTTTTTTTTTCTTAACACTTGTAAGTTGCGACCTTCGATCACCTTTTGAAAATAGTGTGAACATAAATCAATAAACCATAAATTGATTAATGTAGACAATTATATTTAAGAGGTGACTGAAGTCGAAGTGGAATCAGCTAACCCTTAAGTAGGTTATTAAAGAGATTGGGGAAAGTGCAGTGGCGCAGGAACAGGGGGGGTACAGGGGTAAATTTTAACCCCGTCTCCCCAAAATTCTTAAGACGCATAAAAAACTATCTTCGCTTCACGATGAGGCAACGTAGACTACATCACCTGTGTCTGCTTAATTCATACCCTGAGGCCGCATCAGATATAATTTTTCTTAATTTGTTTTGTGTGTATTGATTATAATGTTTGGCATGAATAAAATAAATGAGAAAAATTCATGATTGGACCATTAAATACAGGTATCCCTAATTATACACGTTTTTGCTATGACACGATTAAAAATAAATAATAATGCATGGTTAGCTGTAGTTTCGCAGTCACTTTGTGCCGTGATGGCGGGACCTTGTGCACGCACATTCCAGTGAGGGGGTGGTATTGACAACATTGGAGATTCATGGGCAGAAGTCCTGTGTGAAGGGAGTTTGGAAAAATATTTCGCCTGAAGTTTCTGATTTTCACGATTTTGACACTGAACACGAGCTTTCCAATTCAAGACATGACATAGTTGACATACAGTAGCAAGATGTTGGATCTGAGCAGGCAAATGTGGATGAATTTCTCCAATCCCACTCACTAGAACTCACCAATGAAGATCTTCTAGAAATGGAGAATAGCATAAAGAATGAAGAGCAAGAGCCTTGTGTTGCTGAGCTTATCAAACAACTTCAACAAAACAATTGGCTGCATTGTAGAAGCGCCAAAGTTGCCAGAGATTGAGTTATTTGGCTTGCAACAAATAACTCTATAGAGAGAGAGGAATAATGCTGCCTGTCAGCTGAGTCTTGACAATTTCATCAAAAAAGTTGAAAATCCTCAGTCTAATGACCCAGGGCCTTCAAGAGGGCAAGAGCTTACCGTCCCAGGGCCTTCCAGAGAGCAAGAGCCTACAATCCCAGGGCCTTCCAGAGAACAAGAGCTTATCATCCCAGGGCCTTCCAGAGAGAAAGAGCTTACCTTCCAAGGGCCGTCAAGAGAGCAAGAGCTTACCTTCCAAGGGCCGTCAAGAGAGCAAGGGTGATAATCTTGATTTGCCAGATCCTGTTAATTTATCATGTAATTGACGATTAACAGTAAGTGTACCTGTAACATTGCATTAATTAGATAAATTTATTAAAAATTGAATTTGTATACAAATTTCAGGGGGTTAAAAATTTACAATAGGTGTAGGCTACCTATAGTATTGTAATAGTTAGATAAATTAATAAAAATTGCTATATTACATTTCCCTGATCTTTTATAATTCTCAAAACTGTGATCCCCTATAAAAGTATATGATTATTTTTACAACCCCCCCGCTCCCCCCTTTCCGCCAAATAAAAACGTTCCTGTGCCACTGGGAAAGTGGAGATTGACATTAAAATTTCCAACTTGAATCAAACAATATATTTAATCTAGGACTCAAATTTACCATCTCAAATGATTTATAATTATGTTAAATGATAATCAATTTAAAAAATAGCTCTTGTTAAAGTGAACATAATATAATAAAGTAAACTTATTTGGCTAAGGAAAACATAATCAAATCTTATCATGTAGTTACAAATTTCCATTTTCTCCTTTTTATGTATTTGGTTTCCTCTTTTAGGAAGTTGCGTTGCGCGTTTCACACTCCTCCCTGATGAGTTTCAATAGAATGGAACTTGGGTCGGGGGATTGGGAAGTAACAATTGATTGTCTTTAAGAGGCAACCATTACCTCTTTGTCCAATGGCAGCGATGTAAAGTGTGAACTGTGTTCTTTTGTTGTAAAAGCCATATTGTGTTTGCCCCTTTTACATGTTTCTATCCACCTTTCCTATACCTTCTTTCATATATAATACAATTACAAATTGGGTATTTTACTTGATTTTCCATACTATAAATAATTAACAAATGGACAATAATGTAGGTTTTGTTTGTCAGGTGTGAAGATCCCAGATGAAAGTTTGACTCCTCAACAAAGACAACATAGAGAGGAGCAGTTAGCAACTCTTTGTAAAATGCAGCAGATGTTATTCCCTGAACATCATCCCTCTTCGCCAGAAGGGGGCGCTATGTGTCAACAACAAGAAACGTTAATACATGATATGGGACCAACGATGAATACGAACCCTGCGCTTAGACCTAATGGAGGAACGATTAACCAAAAAAACTTAATAATGGGGAGGATGAGTGGACCTAATCCTATCACCACCACATCAGTAGCGGCACAAGTTGAATGGCAAAAACTGCAACATCAGTTCTATGAAGATCGCAAAAAGAAGGGTCCATCCAATTTTGGTATGATAGGCTCCAGTTGCGATCAAAGTTTGGGAAGCCCTGCAGTAGCATCTGTTGTGGTGGCAGGGCAACCCATGGGAATGGGCCCACGAGGGTCTGGTTGTATGGGTCCTCGTACTCAAGATCCACCTTCTTATTACCAGACCACACGGTCTGCCAGTGTTCCTACAGCCATTTCTAGTCCTAGTTCACCTAACAATCCCACCTCAAATCTATCTCTTCCTTCTCCACGCGCTACCTCGGCTCTTAATTCTCCTGCAGATCCGAACATGCCTCCTTTTGGTAGCACCTCTGGCAGACTCATAGGCCCGGGAGTTAGCCCTACAGGTATGCATTGTACCCCACTGGATTCACCGAGTGCAAGTCAACCAGTCAACTCAAGTAATCCAGGAACCCCACTGTCTACACATTTGTCACCCAGCTCAACTCACAAAGAAGGAGGGCAAAGTGGTTCAGACTATTCTAAATTGTCGCAGAGTTTGAGTGTTCCACTTCCTACCCAACAACCACCTGGTAAATATCAAGTTTTCCGGTTACTAACCCTATGATTCAATTTTGTTAGTCTATTAGGTCTGATTAAATGCTCTATTGTTCTAGTTGATGGCATGTTTTGTCGAACGCTTCAATCCTTGGCCCAACAGAAACAACCGCTACAACCAAACCAAGGCGCAAAGGAACCTAATTTGATGCCTGTCCCTTCACCCCAGCAAATTCAATATCTGAATTCCTTTGAGAGCCATGAACTTACCATTCAAAAGCAACCAAATACAAGTTTAAAGGAAACCGGTGTTCAATCATCACCATCGTAAGTATATTTAACAAGCCTTTTTATCTTCAATATTTAGTCATAGTTCTAATCATTAATTTATTTTTGCTCTATCTCATTTCTCTCTTGGATTTATTTAGCTATACTTGGTAGTAAGCTGTCGGTCAACTAACTTCATCATCACCATCATCATCATCGTATCCTTCCAGTAAGCCGGGCAGGAAATTTTCAAGCAATGTGCCTTCATTAGACATCTGCGAAGCAGGTTTTTCAAGTTTGAATCGAATATTGAATCGAAGCAAACAATATTCGCGAATTTTGAATAATTATTGAATCATATCATAGTTTAAACATTCTAAAAATGCTAAATTTGATATATTTACAAGCTAGGGAACACTTTATAAAACATGTTAAATAAAAAGTTACACTTTATGAAAGAACGCTAAACTTTAGAAAAACAGTTAGGCCTACACCTTATGAAAACCTGTTCAATAAAGACAGCTACACTTTATAAAAACATGACGAATAAATACTTAGTACTTACACTTTATAAAAACAGCTACAGTAGTAAAACGAAGTAGGCTTATACTTGACAAAAGCATGTTGAATCAAAAGTTGCACTTAATAAAAACCAAGTAAATAAACAGTTTCCTACAGTTTATAAAAAAAAAACAATAAATTTTATAAAAACAGTTACACTGAAAAAACACACTGTTAATAAGAAGTTAGGCCTTCACTCTATGAAAACAGTTACACTTTATAAAAACAAATACACTACTTGATGAAACCATGCTAAATCAAACGTTTAACTTCATGAAACCATGTTAAATAGGCTAAACAGTTACACTTTACATAAAAAACCCTAACCTTTATCAAAAAAGCTACAAACTAATAAAATACACTGTTAAATCAAAAGTTAGACCTTCACTTTGTAAAAATAGCTAGACAAATAATAACACGTTGTTAAATAAAAACAGGCCTACACAGTATGAAAACATGTTGTTAAAAAAGGAGTTACACTTCATCAAAATAAAATTATTTTTTGACATTAGCCCTTTAAGTTGTCATGTAAAAAGGTAAGTTCTTCAACATGCTCATGTGACAATAGTTCACGACGATTGGTCACAATGTTCCCAGATGTCGAGAAAACTCTCTCACTTGACACTTGTGTGGCTGGAATAGCTAGGAATCTCTCGGCTACATAAGCCACAGCTCGGAACTCTTCTTTGTGTTTCTTCCACCAGTCATATGGGTTGTTTAGCCTGTATAGTCGTGGTACTTCAAGATAATTATCAATTTCCTTTGAAGGTCTATTAATCACACTATTTGTGGGTAGATCTACGGTTAAAGGGACTTTGTCTAGCTCATCCCACATTGATCCAGTTAAAACTGCTGGCTTTGGGATTTCGTTGGCTTGTGTTTCTGGAGCCACATATGAAAGAAGTTCCTGTCGAAGCAGGTTAATGGCGTGGAATCTTTCCTCTTCATTAAATAGAGCTGCCTTATACCGTGGATCAACTATTGTACACAAAGCATTAATTTCATCCATTTTATATAGTGGGAACCGACTTTTTAACGACTTTAGTAGGCTTCTTGCAAAAGGCACTGCTGAAACAAGTTCATTTTTTTGAATATGGGCTAAAGTGGTTGCTTCAAGGCAGTGGAGTATTGGTATTATCATTGATGCTGTGGGATAAGCATTTCCACATGCTTCGGTACTAGCTTCAGCAAAAGGTCTCATAACTTCAACAATGCCACCAGCCAGTTTCCATTCTGTTGATGAAAGAGAGTCAATGTCTGAATTTGAAGAAGCTAGTTCTGCAGCCACAGCTTTTCTCAAACAAACAAGCCTGTCTAGCATGGCATATTCACTTGACCATCGCGTTTCTACATCCTGAATTAACTTCAACGCAGGTAAGTCCATAGTCTTTTGCACAGCATGCAACCTAGCATTTGCTGTAGAGCTCCGACTGTAGTGACCAACAATTGCGCGACTCTTTGAAATAATTTGGGTGATGTTTGGGCAAGCAGTCTTTGCATCCTTTATTGCCAACTGAAGGGTGTGAGCAAAACACTGTCGCCGAATCCAGTATGTGCCATTAATAGCAGCTTGCAGGTTACGGGCATTGTCTGTAACAATAAATACCTTAATAGGACTGGACTGGGTTGGTGGTGGGATGCACCAATATTTGCACATTTCAGAAAGAGTATGTCTTATGTTAACAGCTGTGTGCGACTCGAGCACCACAACATTAGCTAGGGTAAATGACTTATATTTAAAGTCTCTGCTATAGTGGCAAGTGAGTGATGCATAGTCATCTCCTGCACGAGATGTCCAATTGTCGGTTGTTAGACTAATTGTGTTTAGTTGCGCAGCTACAATATCTTCAATAAGTACACTGGCTAGCATTTTCTTTTCGCTTTGATAAAGCAAAGGCACAATATTTCTCGAAAATGTTGTACTTACTGGAATTCTATAATTGGGTTTAATGTGCGCCATTAACTCTTTAAATCCCCTTTCTTCAACAAACTGGTAAGGTAAGTGGCACAATGCAAGCATCTGGGCTATTTTGTCGCTGATGGCCTTGGCTTCTTTTCCTTGTGGAGGAAGTTCTTCTTTCTTCTTCACCATACTAATAAGCGTTTGCTGCTTTGGAGACGATTTTAACGCTGATGTGGATGCTAAAGAGGCATCTTTTGAAACAGCGTCCAGTTTAAGGAACTCTTCATAAAGGGTTATGTGATGCCGAGAAAGATGGTTTTTTAGTGTAGAAGTGGTTCCAGTTGGTCTTTTTAACTTTTTAGAACAATGCATGCACGTGGCATCTCCATTTCCTTCCTCGAAATATGCCCACACTTTACTTCTTTTTCTTCTTCCATCCACTTTAACATCGTCTTCTTTCGGTTTCTCCATATGTCTTGATTAAAGAAAAGAAAATTTTACAACTCAAATTGTTTGTACAAAAAAACTATTAATGTTTCTTTATTAACTAACACACGTGAGATTTACGTTTCCAGAAAATTTAAAATGCTGTACATATTTTCAGTTTGAACATTATTATAATAATTTAATAATTTAAACTTGGGAAATACCTTAAAAAATATTAAACTATAGAACAAAAATTAACCTACAAATTTATTCAAGATATAAACATTATACAATCAGACCGATAGTTTTCAAAATATTATGAATCTTAAGTTTGAAAGCACTAAGCAAACACGTTATTACTTGCAACTTTTTATATATCTTCAAACCAAAGCTGTGATTGGCTGCTGCCAACGATTTCGTCCGGTTTTGACCAATCATAAGCTGTATTCCATTTTATCAAGTTATAATATTTCGTTCCTTTTTCATAGTTCTTACGGCACACGCGCATTTCATATTCCACTGTTGATCATAAATGTTCATTCGTTTATAACACTATGCGCATGTGCGGTACATTCTGACGTCATCAGCCATCTGATTTACTAGTTTTAGAACATATGATTATTTTAATTCCGCGAAGTGCTTATAAAATATTTAATAATAACAATAGCAAATACTTTTGTTACATGTTTTAAATGAGATTAAATACTAGGATTAAAATCCATACAAATATTATTAACATCTGTGCTAACAAACATTTACTTTGCTTCATAAGATACAATATGGTTGCAATAGCCTAGACTATTATCGATTTTTCTCTAGCTTGATTCGATTCGAGTTATCGAATCGAATAATATAAAATTCGATTTGATATCGATATTATTGAAACTTCGCAGACGCCTAGCCTTCATTTATTTCTGTCATGGTATTTCCTTCCCCTCTCATTACAAATTCATGAAATAAATTAACTAATTTACATTCAAACTAAAAAGGTTAATATTTCAATATTGAAACTTAATATCCCCAGTAGATGAAACTAAAATATGATATATTATAATCATTATAGCCTATTCTTGAGACATTTAATTATTACTCAGAATGGTAACTAAACTTATTTCTTGTTCCAGCTTACCACCACTCGGCATGGATTCCAACATGCCCACAACTACTTCTGATCTTCCTAGTTCCAACAAAATATCTGGTCCTGGAACACCTCTTACATCAAACTCCTTAGATGTTGGATCTCGATTCTCTTCAACTCCTGGGGAATCAAATAGATTTCCAGTGCCTAGTCCACATACACCAGCTGCAACTCAGAATGATGCAAAAATTCAGCAACAACAACAACATAGATATTCTGAACCCAGTCCTCAGAATCCAGGATTGGAACCCACAAACAAACCTCCTACTACAGAAATTGTACAGCGGTTTCTTAGTTCCAGTCCTCAAATAGACGGAATGGATCCCCCAAGAATTCCTAACTCAGGAAATGGACCCAATTCCACTTCTCCAGCGATTAACATTCAAACACAGAACTTAATGCAACAAACAAATTCATCTCTGACTGGAATGAAAGTCCCACCTCTGGATATATCTCCCACGGGTTCTGGTAGTTTCCCTTGCGTTCGATCAAAGAATGTTCCCTTAAATCCCAACACGGGCGAAGTGATATGCAATGGGAAAACATCACATTTTGATCCAATTACATCAATGGTTCAAATGAGTCAGCAATTAGCTAACAGTGTTGCCAATTCACCAACTGGACAAAACCCTGCCCTAATGAGTGGCTTAGGTATTGGTCCAGGTGTTCTGGGTATGATGCCTTATAACCCTGGAGTGCACCATATGCAGATGAATGAAATGGGTAGGTGTCCTGGTTTAAATGACCCTCAATCTGGAACGCCAACTTTTGGGGGAATGCCATTGCAAAATTCTACTCCTCACTCATACAGCCCCGACTCGAGTGTTGGGGTAATGGTGCCGCAATGCTCTGGTGGTGTAAACACACCACCCAACATGAACCACCCCATAGTCAATACTAACAGCTCTACCTCACCCAAACCCAATAATATGATGATGAGCATGGTGCCATCTCGTGGTTCATCTCCATACCCAGCCAGTCCAGTACCTCAGAGGATGATGGGCCGTCAAACGGGGCATAATCTGTATAGTAGTGCCAACGTGCAAGTAAAAGCGAGTGCTCCAAATACTATTAATTATCTTCCTACCAAACCACAATCGGGCAGGAACTCTTGTCCCAGGATTCCTCCTAGTCTGGATTTTCTACGATTTGCAAATCCCCTGTCCAATTTGGATAGTAAAGTTCCCACTCATAACTTGCAGTATTTTCCTAACAATGTTCTGCCTAATGTTTCAGGAATGGGTAGTATGAATATGCCTATGAATTGTTCCAATAGAATGGTGGTTGGAATGTCTCCTCAAATGGGAGGGATGCTTGGGCCTAGCTGTGGGCCTGTTACTAATTCTCTTGGGGGACAAATTGGCAACATGAATGGTCCAATGATGGGACCTAATGGTCCTATGGTTGGAATGAACATGCCCATGCCCGGTTACATGGCAATGGGCCCCAACCAAGGCCCAGGGATGGTACCCATGCGCGGAGGTCCTGGAATGCCACAGATACGTCTTGGTATGATGAAAATGCAACAGATTGGAGGGGGAGGTCCAATGTACGTGGCTCCCCCAAATTCTGGTCAACAGGCTAGAGATCAAATTTTTGGACCTGGTAACAACCCCAATTCTCAAATGTTTGTGCCCAGTTCCGAGTCGTCACCCTTAAGTCTTGATGGTCCACCAGATGCCAGTCAGCCTTTACCGCCATCTATGGGACAGTCAAACACTTTTAAGAACTCTCCAGTTATCGGTCCAACAACAGCGGACCCTAATTATGCTCAACTATTTCACAACTTTCAACAACAACTTTACGCCACCAATACCCGAAGTCAAATGAACAATAATCCGCCCCATCAATCTTATTTTGTTTCTAAATAACTGTATGAACAATTCTTGAAGGCATGGAGGAGGTTTCAACATATCTTTTAACATGTCTTACATTCAGATCAGCTTTGTTTGTATACATTTTTGTAAATATAATGACCATATGTTTAATGAAATAATAATTTATGTCTATATATGTTATGTCTTATAACTTTTATTTTTGGAGCCATTCAATTAGTGATGAATTTTTACAAATTAGAACCATGCTCTGCTCTCATCACTTTATTTTTTAACAGTAGCTTTTTGGATAATGAACCTTGTGTATTATAATCTATTTTAACTGACAATAAGTGTGGCTGTTTTACCACTGAACCATAGGGCCAGTTGGTGTGACAGATTTTACTAACCATTGAGTCATGGGTTCAGGGTGACTGAGATGTAACTAGCCATTGAGAGGCAAAGAGATCGGTGTTGGCAATTAGTATTAGATCGCATATTGTGAAAAAGATTAACAGCTATAGTATAGTATGCTCTATAATATAACTGGGTGGACATAGGTGACTAAAATTTTCAAGCTACGTCTAAATACTATTGTGTAAGAGAGAAGGAAACTTTCGGGTATTGCTTTCTCTCTTACACTCATACAAGGGAAAGTGTTTTAACATCGTTCATTAATTTGATTGAATATATGATTAGTTAAATCAAATAAATGTGTTGGTGAGAGCTTTGAAGAGCATGACAAACTTCAAAGAGTTTTATCCTTAAATAAGTTGATGTAGGCTAATATATATTTTATTATTGAAAGAAGCTCGTTTGCAAGGCTTTATCTCGTACTAGAATCATACCCTATAGTAGTATTTAGGTAGAATAAAATACCTTCCAGAAGAGAATTTCTACTTTTATTCTAAATGACCGTTCATCCTACCAAAATACTAATATATTATAGTATTCTGGTACATAATAGAGCCTTAAAGATTGGGGTTCTTACTAAAAGCAGGGTTTAGTAGCTACTGTACTTCCTCTAACCTAGATTATAATTTGAACGTAAGAGTTCTACACAAAATACTCCATTCAAACCAATGTCATCTAGTTTTTAGCAAACTTGTTTCATTGCAATTATCGAACTTCAAAATAATATGGTTTCTGGAAGCAATATACAAGATTAAAGCAAACTTAAAAAAAATTAATATTACTTCCTACAGACCTATAACCTAGGTCAGCGTTTGAACGTATGGTAACTACACAAAGTTTGTTAATCAAACAAATGTAAACAAGTTTTAGGATACGTTATTTTATTCATTATATTATTTATCGAACTTTCAGTATAAAATAGTTTCTGAAACCAATATACAAGCTAATAGCCAACTTTAAATAATATAAGTGTAGTCTTGGCAGACTGTAACCAACATGGATGGTAAATACATATTTAAATATAGTAAAGATGTTATTTGTATTTGTGCAATAATAGATGTAATACTGAATTGTATATCCTTTATTGTAAATGATTCTTCACGCAAGCGTGGTATAATACTTCACTATTTTCAAATAGCGCTTTTATTCATCAGACATGTGTTTGCATAGGAACATTGAAAGAAACCATTAAATCTTTTCCCCTCCACAATGTAGCAGACGATAAACTTGATCGTCACGTTTTGGACCTTGGCAATGCATATGTTTATATCCATCCAGTATAATATAGAGATCCCTGCTATAAAATAAATATTATTAGAATTATATTTCTACAGCACATCCAGAAAGTAAGATCCAGTAAGCAATTTAAAAAATCATGAAAAAAAAATTTGATTTATTACAAGTCAAAAATATTTACATAGGTAGGACTTTTGAAATGATCAAGATTTTTCCACCATCTAAATTATTGACACTTAAAATAGTATGTCACTTCTCCGAATTATTTTACATTTTCCTAAAGTTTATCTTCGGCTAACTTCCCTTGCGGTAGACAAAAACAGCTCTTCTCAGCGGGACCATTAGATGGTTGTAGCTGAAAATGGTAGACCCAGATATGTATATTCTTGAGCACACTATCCCGTACCTTTACAATATCTATTTACCCTCTCACCCATTCTCCCGATCAACAATGATCGTTGATCGGGAGAATGGGTGAGAGGGTAAATAGATAGTCGCCAAAGCGTGGCCAGTAAGATACTTAGGGTAAACTTCACTACCAATTATTCACCTAAAGGGGTCACTATTGCTAGAGTGTATGTCCCACAAAAGGTATCGCTGTTTTAAGTCTTAGCAATTAAAATAAACAAGTTACTGTCACATCAACTTTGTAGGTAAAAGTCCCATATAATTCCAAATCCTGGCCTTCTATAATCGTGAAACACAACAAACGCATAATATTGTGCTAATTTAAATGTACGAGGAACACTGAGACACAGATTATTATTATTAATGAAATAAAAGTATCCTTTCCTGTGCATTTTTAATCAACGCGTTATACAATTAATCAATTAGGCTCTTAATAAAAATACTCCCAACTCACAGGAAGCTCAGTTGTAGGTTAGAGTTGGAAGCACGTGGCGTTCTACTTCGGTAGCCTAGGATACTTGTTGTTACCCGAACAAGAGCCTGGTGATTCTCCTTTTGGGTGAACTTGGGCATCTTTGGCCAAGTGTGGAGACCCCTACTAGGTCACAATTCCATACAATTAAAACCATTGCCAGCGTTATATAATACTGCGGCTATATGAATAGCCTTCTAAAACATAAACATGAAAGGTAACGACAAAATAAATCTAAACTACCATACATAAAAAACATCAGCAGAAATTAAGTATTTGCCAGGGAAAAAAAAGGGTGGGCAAGCACCTTTGACCACTTTTACCTACCCAGCGCATCCCGCCAACTAACTCATCAAAAACAATAACTGAGGAAGGTGACCGACTTTTGGATCTTACTAGCTTTGTGCTAAGTCCCCACAGATGAGAGCAGCGTCCAGACCCAAAGAGAAAAAGTTTGAATCCTTTCTCGTCGCTAAACAGATCTGAGCAAACAGTCCCTTACAACACTTACCGTATTTTATTTGTATACCTAGTCACCATTTATTTCTACGAATTTTGTATATCGTGGCACCAGCCCCATAATACCCATGTCAATGAAGTTTGCACCAGAAAGTTGAGCCACAAAGTTATTATTCTCTTTAGTTCATCATTTGCGCTGATACGTGAACCACTGCTCAAGTGCAGGTAAAGTAGAGTAGCTTGGCACAAGGGCACAGGGATATTGTTTGAAAATTTCCCAACCAAACTTTTGAATTAGCTCCAACAGTTTGTGATGTGGTTTGAGGTCACCAGTGAGCTATAGAGACCACTGGAGGGACATAAACACACAATTTATAATCTCGCATAGAGTCCAAAATAATGTATTATCTACTTGTATGGGTAAGAGAGAGAGAGAAATACCCCAAAGTTTCTTTTCTACTCACGAATTGTTATAGAGACAACAGCTCAAAAATTTTAGCTACAAATGTCCATCCAGTTATAAGTAATTTTTGTGTCAGACTCATGTTTAGAAATGTTTTCTTATAACCACACTGTTATATGCCGGTGACAACTTAGTTTAGTCGTGCGAAACTGGTCGGTCTTTGTTACTAACTGGGGAAAGTTGATCCCACGTGTGGTGTGTGCTACGGTGAGCCACGTGGAGAATTAGCGCGAGTCCACGCCTACAAGAAAAGGTTTCATCAGAAGCCCAGGATCAACCCAGTATAAATCTTCAGTATAAGGTGTTTCTCCAATATAAATACGAGAGGATATCTAGATTATTTTAATAATCTATCATGTCCGAGTATTTCCTGTACTCTTAAAGTAGTACAATACTATAACCCTTGTTGTAATTCATGGTTAGAGAATGGCAGATGGGGGGGGGGAAAGAGGGGGGTGTAGTTCTACAGCAATTTACCTGAGTGGTAAATGTAACGTGTTTATTTTAATTATGTTTAATTGCTAGCACTTGTAACAGTGTGATAATTTATGAAAAGAAACTTTAGTGGTAAAGACCCTTTTGTGTAGATCGGTAGAGCAGTGTACCCCAAGTTTACAGGGGCCACGTTTCAGCAGGAGCAGCATAGCTTTGGTGACAACATCCTGTTAATCAATCTGCCCTTCCTAGCCCTTTTGAAACGCTGTTGACTAACAGTCAAGTTCAGGAATATTTACCGACCAGTTGTGCCCCCGAAACTTCCGGGGCTAGCCTTTTTAGCTCCACCTGCCTAGGGACCCCGATGAGAGGATATTTTACCTACCACGAGTGAAGCTATACACTGTACCTAAAAACCAAATAATAAGATAATAGATTTGGTTTATATTCTTTGGCTGTTTCTCTCTCTTTTTTTACACACACACACACACACACACATACATATATATATATATATATGAGGGTCATCCAGAAAGTAAAATTACAAGGGCTCCTGAGGCTGAGGGAAAGTTTTTGTTTCAAATTTGGCGCACCTATCATGTAGGGGGGGGAGGAGATCCTTACGGCCAGTTTGTTTGGTCCTGCGTGTTTGTCGGCCATTTTTTACAGTCACAGTAAATTCTTCCGATGGAGAGGTCGTCGTGCGCTCCCGCCACCTCCTGTCCGTGCGAGATCTGCACGGTCAATCGTTTTTTGACTTTGCAGAACAATACCACCACGAATATCCATCGGAAGCTCGTGGAAGTTTATAGTAGTGATGTGATGAGTCGACAACATGTCACGAAGTGGGCTAGGTTGTTCAGAGAAGGCTGCACTGATACTCACGACGAGGCAATGAGGGGGAGACCATCGGTGATTTCTGACAAACTTGTGCGAAAAATTGAAGAACAAGTGCGAAATGACCGCCGTGACGAAATGACGACCTTCACGAAAAATTTCCTGACATTTTTCGAAGTCTCCTTGGTGATTTTGTGTCGGAAAAACTTGGTTACAAGAAGCTGTGTGCGAGATGGGTGCCCAGAATGCTCACACTGGAGCACCGTCAAAATCGCGTGACCACCGCGCGTGAATTTTTGGATCGTTTTGCACAGGAGGAAGCTTTCCTGGACTCTATCGTGACGGGGGATGAGACGTGGGTGTGTCACTACACCCCAGAATCCAAAATACAATCACTTCAGTGGCGTCATTCATCTTCCCCAGTCACCAAAAAGTTCAAGACGACCCATTCAGTTAAGTCAAGTCATGGCATTTGTTTTTTGGGACCGTAATGGGGTCCTTTTGGTGGATTTTATGCCTAAAGGGACTACCATTAATGCATAGGCTTACTGCAATACCTTAAAAAAAAACTCAGAAGAGCCATTCAGAACCGCAGAAGGGAAATGTTGACCCAGGGAGTCAGCCTTCTGCATGACAACGCCAGGCCCCACACTACGCGAGTTTCACAGGAGCTGCTGACAACGTTTGTATGGGATATTGTCACCCCCTCCCCCCCTATTCCCCTGACTTGGCGCCTTCGGACTATCACCTTTTCACTAAACTAAAGGAGTTTTTGGGTGAGAAACGTTTTTCCAATAATCAGGAGGTCAAGGAAGCTGTGAATAAGGGCTGAAAGAGTTGGCGGCAAAGTTCTATGACACTGGCATACAAAAGCTGGTGCCCAGACTACAGAAATGTCTCGATCTCGACGGCGATTACGTTGGAAAATAGTTTAATATATTTGTGAAGTATCCTGTGAATTTCAATTAAATACAAGCATTTTTCGATCCTAAATAAATGTTGTAACCTTACTTTCTGGATGATCCTCATATATATATATATATATATATATATGTTTACTTTAACTTATTTGGTGCTATTATTTTTTCATTGGTTGGTATAAGCCGGTATCGAAGTACTTAAATAAACTTAAAAGCGTTTAAATCATATCATTGTTCAAAATAGAAGCCAAATCCCAGACAAATGTTTTATATCCACAAGTACTTAAGAATATCAACGAAGTTAAAGGTAGTAACGTAACTATTAACAGGCAAAACCTTAATCTCTATTTTCTCTTCACCTATTATTTTATTGACTTTTATCTACAGTATACCATTGATAATTCGGACTAATTGGAATTGGTGATCGACCCAATCCGAATTTTCGAAAATATTAGACCAAAGAATAATAAGCATGAACGGGATACTTCGGGAAACTCATTAAGTGAGAAGCATTTTCACATTATTTAAACAACAAACTTACAAATCTTTTGTTGTTGCTATGTATCACAAATTGTAAAAGACTATAATAAGGCAAATTTTAACAAGGATAAAGTTTTTTTTAACAAGGGTTAAGATGCGTTTTTTTGCGGCCAGTTTTCTTATTTCCAGTAGTAACACAAGTTGGATAGTGCACTCGGGCTGTCTTTACAGCCAAGCTCTATTGGAATCTCAAATATTGATACCACTGTGGTTATTTTTACAAATAATTATTTTTTCTTGGTGAACTGGATTTTTGATATCCAAATTATCAACACACTAATCTATTTACTATATAGGCAAAAGAGTGTAAAACTTGCTGATTATTACACTTATATATTTTCAAATGAAAACATCCAATCATGTTTTATTTTTATCTGAGGTATTTAACATGCCCTTAATGAATCAACTGATTATATCAGAATACAATAATTTCAATGAGTGAAATAGGCTACCAATTTTACCAGTAAATGTATTTTCACATACCCTCCAGGTTTCTTGTACGTGCCACAACCGACATGGGACCAACATAATTACTTCCCCTGTTATACTGATCTTTATCGCTCAATCAAAATTCGCTGACATCAATTTGGTTTGAATCCACAAACATCAGGTCATGGGGCAAGTGAGGTCGACACTAATCATGTTATTTTGTGTTAATTAGAGCAAAGCAGCCACAGTTAGGATTGCTACCTTAACATATTTTAAGTTTACTAATTTTGTACAGTTTACAATTTTAATGTCAGGGAGGGGGGCGGGGCGTTGAGTCGGTATTCCAAGCTTTCGACTTTGACTCTATTTTTCTACTTACCGACTTCGAATTGACTACTTCATAAAAATTTAATGTATATTAATTATTAATAACAAATTTACTTCAATAAATTCCTCCAATACAAATGACTTCATGAGAAGCTTCTTGGGCATTGTGAATTTATTGTTGAATGAATTTGTCAATCAAAATTGCAAATATTGGTCCTAAAAATTAATTAAGCATACAATTAAAATGATGTATTTTTCATATATAGTTATAGGCCCTGGGCCTACTATTATGTTTTTTATGTTTAAGCTGGAGTCAAGAGTTGGTAAGTACATTTTTACCGACTCCAACTCCAACTTCATCAAAACCTCATTCCGGTTCCATGGCTCCCGGACTCCACACAGCCCTGATCAATATTACTATGTAATTTATAAAATTACCGTAACAATCAAAATACCTACTTTGGTGGTCGCATGGTCTAGGGCGTCAATGTCAAAATAGACTAGACTGCCGATGACAGGGATATCGGGCTTTGAATTCTTGTCGGGTGTACTATGGGTGGTCTTTCCTAAATGATTTTCCACTCTCCCTCCACACAAATGTGGGTACACTTCCTCTAAATGTACAACCTTCCTCATCAATAGTGTAATTAACTAAGTACATTTGTGTATAAGCTGAACAGGTATTAAGACATGCTAAAAAATTATCAAAATACCTTATCTTGAGCAGAGCCAAAAAGAAGACAATGTTACAATATTTTTTTTAATCAAGTACAAAAATTCCATGATTTATGGGATGTAAAAACTTTTAAGGGAAAAAAAAAAAATTAGTAAAATGACAATAAGGAACACTTAAAATAAACACCTCTTTGACCAATAGTCCGGCAACAATGTTTTTAAATTAGCTACACCCTTATTAAGGCATTAATACAAAGACAGTCCCATTCTTAATAATAGCTCCCTTGTATACAAATAATTACTAACACTATATAATAGAATTTATGTGAAGAAGAGAAACTAGACGTAAAATGAAAGGACAGTGTTTCTAGTGCTACCTATATAAAGTCTCAAGAAACCAGATCTATGTAGATTATTTCACTATCTTCACATGATGACGCTACTTTTGAACGAACCAATTATAAGACATCTTAGGCGATTTTTAAATATTCTCTTCATAGAAATATTTATTTTAGAATGTGTACTTCAAAGTACCTATCTCACTTAATCCTTGAAGTCAAACAAAATATGTTTATATGTATATTTCAGCCATCAATTCTATGCACACGTAAGAAAGCAACTAAACCTGAACTTGAGGAAAGACAAGCTAAAGTTATGGCGAAAGGGTTGCCCAAAAAGAAGCCAATAGCCGGTGTCAAACAGGTGTTGGTTGTCGCTTCAGGTAAAGGCGGTGTTGGGAAATCCACAACAGCAGGTGAGATTTTGATTTAATAACCCATCTAACTTGACAGACAACACCTAGCTTAGGTAGAAAGCAAGAACTAGGTGCTACATCGGGGTGCAGTTTTCTCTTCTCTATTTTAAGTCACAGTGTAATTGAGACTAGTTAAACTGTTTTACTATATTTTAAATATAGCCTACATCAAAATTGGAAAATATATTTTGATACCTATGATTTTTTTTTTAAATGATCCAAATATTGCTTTTGTCAACTCAAGAATGCAGGAAATTGCACACACACTTGAAAATAATTTCTGGTTCTAGCATAATCTTTTTCTAATCAGGGTGTCCAGCCAAACCATATTTTAAAATTCCCTGACTTTCCCAGAGCCAATTTACACCTTATCCAGTCACTATATTACAAACACTATTTTATTAAGATCGCAACTTGATACAATAATATTTTTAAACACATACACATTCTGAAATTGTGACACTCTTTTAAGGGTTACAGCTTAAAGTGATGGGCTCTTGGGTAGAGCGATCTGAGTTAGATTTCAGTGAGATCATATTGAGACATTAAAATATTGCTTTGCACAAATAGAATTTAAAAAATAAATATTCTAAGTAGAGGGATGGAAAGATAACACACAAAAATCCCATGTTGATTTTGAGAAATAAAATTAGTATGTTCATCTGTGTTAAAAGAGATTGTGGTGTGTATTAAATCATAGAAAAATGTAATTTTGACTACTGTAAATAAAATTTGAGTATTTTTTTAAATGACTATGTGAATATTCCAGAAATTTAATTAAATTCCCTGACTTTTCCCTGACCAAGCAAATTCCCTGTCCGTTCCCTGTTTTCCAGGTCGCTGGACACCCTGTCTAATATCCCGGTTAGTTGGTTGTGACATAGACTCTTAAAAGCAATTATTAAAAAAAAAATTACAGGCTTCTCAAATAAATCCATAGCCTTTAATGATATACATATTAACAGACATGGTCCTTGGCTGACATGTTATGTTAGCATCATTTAGATTTAGAAACAAGTCAACGTAAATGCAACCATTAGCAGCAATTATTTTAAGTGTCCGCAAGAAGTCTGAGAGAGTAACAGTAAACTGAGATCTTAACTGACCAAATATCACAGACTCTGGTACAGCCGGAATTCAGCATGGTTAGCGGAATTAGGCATGAGAATAGCACTAGTGGTCCTTGGACCCGTGGGATAAACCCAGATCTGCCATCGTATTGGTCCAACTGGCTGAGTGTGCAGTAAAATCCAAGATGGCGCTAGAGGCAGGTGTTTTCAGTCTTTGGATATGAGAATACGTTGGACTTGGGTTTTGACAAATTCGGGACGAGTGCGAGAGTATATAAGTCCTGGGTACTAATTCGTCTGAATCTTTTCAAATTTACAGTTTTTGAAAATATTCTAATTCTATTTTTACCACCCCTAAATTTGTCATTTTTTTATTTATACTGTAAACCAAGATCTTTAAAATGGTAAAGATTTTATTATTGCATCTTAATTATGACTACAAATATTATTTCAATACTGACAATTGAATGAAAATTTAAAAAAAATACTTTATTTTAAAGCTACATAAATCCAGAACGCTTTGACCAAGAAAACTTCAATTTGTTGGATTTTCATAATTCATCATGATCAATAACTATTTCAAAGTTTCAAAAGAGAATGTAAGGTTGGAGGCCTTGTTAATTTATTATAAAATGAATGATCCTTACTCTTTAATATTTGTTACTGTTTAATTTATCTTACGTTTTTTCTAGCAACATTTAACTGTGGATCACTAACTTAACATATGTTTTATTTTAATAAGTATACGATTGATTCAAAAAAAATAAGAATTAACACTTTAATTGAACAAGCTAAAGGGTTCAAATATCAAACAAGTGTAGTGTGGAAGTTTTTCCACTCTTACTTCAAGAAAATGTTTCCCCACTTTCTCTAAATACTACCTTCTTCAACCCTATGCCAAGGATATAAATGCGCGGTTATACCGAGTGGGTAGTAAGATGTGGTACTAAAAAAACATGCTAAAATGAGACTAATTTTCAAGATTTTAATTACAGTATATTGTTTTTAGAACTACTGAAGTAAGAATTATATTAATTTAAAACTTTATTTATTTATTTGTACAAGTTTTGATTTTCTCCCCCCCTCAGTGAATCTTGCCACCGCACTGAAAAGTGCAGAACCTGCCAAGGAGGTAGGACTGCTGGACACAGATGTTTTTGGTCCTTCTATCCCTTTGATGATGAACCTTCATGAAACTCCACTGGTCAATAAAGGTTTACAAAATGTATTGCAACTCCTTCTCAATCATATTTGTTACACATTAAAGATTAAATCATTTCATTGATATTTTTTAAAATGACCTGTGCAGGAGTTCAAACCCTGTGTCTAGAATACAAGTTTCAAACATACAATTTTTAACTTATCAGAAACTTTCTTTAACTAACTTTAATGCGACCAGGTGCCGGTGGGCATGCAATCAAAATGTTGAGCTCAATTAGTCTGGTTTGCCAATGACAGGGAGGTCGATTTTCCACTTTCAACACAAATGTGGTACATTTCTACTAAAATTATAACTTCCTCCTCCCTAACTCGTTAGCATAATTAATGTACACATGTAACCCAAACGAGTATTTAGAAACAAAGAACTAAGCACGTTATCATCTTACATAGAAAATATATTTTTGTAATCTTTGCTAGAGGTCTGGATTATTTGATTGACCTCTATGAGAGAAGTGAACTGAATTCTGTGAAAAGAACAGATGATATTACATTGCATATGACACAGTCAAAAGTTGCTTATGTTTATAAAACATGAAAGCCCTGACTCACTATCACAGTATCCAAAAAAAAACCTGGAATCTTGAAATTCGGCAGTGAGGTTCCTTTCAGGTAGTAGGTATCCAATAAGAAGGTGAAATTCAACCCCCAAGGGGATGAAATGAAGGTTGCAATATTGTGATGTTCAACAAAGTTTGGATAGATTAAATGGAAAGCTGAAATTTGTTTCCCCATATAACAAAAAAATTCTAAAAATGGGAAAGGGGGGTGAGGGGAGCTGTAATTAAAAAAAAATTAGATGAGGTATACAATTAAAATTGGGTAGACAATTTCAGATAGCCAAATCAATCTTGAGATCTCTAAGAGTTATTTGGAGAAAAGGGGGAGGAAGGGTTTAACTTTTCAAAGCAATAGAAATAACTAAGATTACATAGAAACCAATTTAAATATGTCGGGCAATTAAAAGGACCACTCCCAATATTCATTCAAGTCTGAAAATATTATATTTTTTAGTGGGAATCCGGTAAATAGAAGGCTGGGGCTTACGAATAGAAAAAAAAGCTTTTAGGTGCGAGATAAAACTAAAATTTGACAGAGAACAACTCCAGGTATGACAATGTACAGTGTACACTACACAGGCCAAAGTGATTAGGCTTATAATAGTGTGGTGATAATTTAATAGTTTATAATGATTTGTTTTAATATAGAGATGATTTTTTTCTAAAGTTGAAAAACTTTAAATGTTATCATCTGAATGACTTTCCTAGAGCTTTGAAATAACTTTTATTTTACTTACAGATAATTTGATGATTCCATTGATAAATTATGGAGTAAAATGGTAAGTTTTAAGATACCAATTTGGACAGTTAGATGTATGGCACTAAAATTACAGCACTGCGCATAAGTGAATAACAATTTCTTTAAAATATTCTTGAATCTGTGGATAAGATAATAAATAATTACATTTTACACTTTAGGTAACAGTATCGTAGAAGTATGTCATTCATAAGTACAGATCCACATGAATACTAATGTTGACAAGCTAGATCGATCAATTATACAGCCTAATTTAGGAGAAAAGGATGAAGAGGATAACTCCAAGTCAACAGTGTGTCTACCTATTAATCTAAAGGCCCTGGTTTGACGCTTGTTGAACACCAAAAATTTGTTTTGAAATTTGTTCGATCTGGGCTTTGGTTGCTGTTTGTTTTAGAATCAGTATGCACCAACATTTGCATGAATGTAGGATGGTAAACAACGTGTGAAACCTTTCTTCCCATTGGATTGGGTCGTGATTAAATACCAGTCTCTTTAATAAGGGCCTATTTCCATAAGTGATCTTAGCAGCGCTAAAGCTTGTATGAGCGCTGACATTACTAACCAGGATTTAACTAATAAAATAAACTTCAAGACAGACTACTTGCACTTGTTTTATTACAAACACCTATAGTGTCGCCAGTACTAGGTCCTCCCTATACGTATTTCAAGATTAGAAAAAGAACAGCTTTATATGTTATTTAATGAAATAAGGAAAGAATAAAACACATTTTAAAGGTATTTGTGCATGTCACTATTATCCTTTGATGAATTATTACATCATGATCTTGAATCCCAGAGCGCTGGCAGAATCTCAATCTCGCCAATAAATACTCAAAATAATGTTGGCAATACATGTTCATATTGGTGGAATGGCTAGCCTAGCACAAAACTTGGTTCTCTTTCGTGGAAACACAACTAATGAAAACAATGCATGTACACTAGCCATACTGCTATAAAGTGTGTGACTAGTTACAAGGACTGCTAATTCAGTCATACACACTTGTGGAAACACGACCATTTAAAGTAGATTATCGCCAAGCAGTGCTGCTAACAGTCGCTCTTGAAAATGGGCCCCATGAGAGTACTATGAATTGAGCTTTAAACCAATTTGACTCGTGCTACACACAGTATGTCTATGGGGTTCCTTGTGGATGAGAAATCACCGGTGGTATGGCGAGGCCTCATGGTGATGTCCGCTATCGATAAGTTGGTGCGACAAGTGGCATGGGGCCCACTGGACTACTTGATTGTGGACACGCCGCCAGGAACAGGGGACACCCATCTCTCTCTCATACAGAACATACCTTTGTCAGGTTGGTTCGGAGCAGACATTACCGAGTTTGAATGGTATCGGAAAGAAGGTACAGGAAAGGTGGACAGAATCATATAAAAGGGAACAAACTCAATATAGTAAAAGCCATATTGTGTTTGTTTCTTTTATGTTTCTACTCACCTTTTCTGTACCTTCTTGCAAATATAATGTAATCATCTCACAAAGAAAAAGGAGATTTTCCTTAGAGAAATCTATGGTTGATATTGTGTGATAAGTATGTTTATTATAATAAGGCTTTAATTGTGAAGTAAAGAATTCTGCAAGTTTACCTAAATTGAAAGTTAAATTAGAAGATTGCACCTAAAAAAAATGATAGACATAAAAAAAAAGAAATATTGTGGCATAACATGAACCATAGCTAAATACAAATATAATGAAACATAAAACTATAGTAAAAATATTGTTAAAGCTTGTGTGATTAGAGTTATTTTTGAATTAATGCTAAAGTGAAGCTAGCAAACACACAGCTCAATTTCCTGTCTTGAGCTCTTATGTGCAAGATATTAAATTTGAAACTATTAAATTATAATTGTTTTATATTGTTGTTCAGGGTATTACCTTAACGAGAAGCTGAAACAATGAAAGAATTTGAGTAGGGATTGGAATAATGAAGAGAAATTAGTGATATTAAGTTTTCTTGTGAGCGATTGTATAGTTTCCATTGTAATTTCTCCAGGCTTTCAACTCAAACCAAATATATATTGGCTGTCGCACAGTCTTGAGGCATCATTTCTGCAATATACTGGATTGCTTTTAATGAGGATATCAGGGTTTTAATCCTGGTCGGGTGTACTGAGGGTTGCCTTTCCTAAATGGCCTTTCAATCTCCCGTCATACAAATGCGGGTATATTGCCTTGAAAAAATATAACCTTTTCATCCCTACCACATTAAGGAACGTATTTAAAAAACCCGGATGGGTAGGAAGATGAGATTCACAAAAGGAAAACAAGCCAAGGACTACTTTCGGCTCACTTTTTTTTTTTTTNTTTTTTTTTTTTTTAAGAAGGTACAGGAAAGGTGGATAGAAACATATAAAAGGAACAAACACATTATGGCTTATAAAATGAGAATAAGAATACAGTCCACACATTACTTTGCTGTCACTGGACAAAGAGGTAATGGCTGCCTCTTTAAAAAAAATAATCATTTAATGCCCAATTTCTCGACCTAAGTTTCAATATATTGGAACTCATCAGGAGTGAGTGTGAAACACAACTTTATAAAAGAGGAAACCATAAAAAAGGAGGGTGGGGAGGAAATTGGTAAAGAATGAGGAACATGTAAAAGGAATGAATAACATTTCACATATCAAGTACCAACATTCCTGTAACCTAGAACCCTAAGATCTGGTTAGTTTGCTAAATGCGATATTTGAAAATAAACCATGGTGTGCAATGGACAGATTTTATTTTTAAGGAAATAATAGAAATTCCAAGGAAATATCACAAGCCAATTCAAAAATTCCAGACACAAACTAATTATATAGTAACTCTGAATTATTCCTGCTTCACTTCGTTGTGACAGTTGGCTTTACCTTGTACCGTTTGTCTGTAAGTAATAACAAACGTTGAGGAGGTTGTCGGTTCCAGGTGTGCTGCTTGTCACGACCCCACAGACAGCGGCACTCCAAGTGGCACGAAGAGGAATCGTCTTGTTCCAGAAGCTACAAGTGCCTGTGGTGGGTATAGTGGAAAACATGAGTTCAGTGACCTGCGCCAAGTGTCACCACTCGACACCTATATTTGGTCAGGGCACCGCACAGATGGCCGCTGAGCTTGGTTAGTTGAACTGAGAGCAGGTAGTTTTAGATCATTTACTACTGATAAAGAGAGAAAAGGAAAGTTTTTGCCTTCGTACTCATGGAGAGAGCAAGCAGTAGAAAGAGAAATATCTTAGTATAAAATCATCATCATCATCATCATGAACTGATTTAGCCTGTGGCCAGGTCAATTTAAAGTAAAAGGTCTCGATTTTTTTCCCACAATCCTTCCCCTCTCACTTGCTCACTTGCTGTTATCTGTTCCTCCCATAACTTTTTTAGTCTCCCTTGCAGTCTTTTCCTTACACTTCTCCATAATTCTCCTAAGGATGATTTTCTTTTCCATCCTCATTACATGTCCATACCATCTCAGTCTTGCTTCCTCTACTATCTCATGTACTCACAACTCTTGAAGCATGAAAAGACCACAAGGAAGAGATGGGAGGAGGAAGAATGGTGGAAGGATAGAAGAAGACGAAAGCATTTTACTAAACTGACCCGGCCACAGGCTGGAAGCATTTGATGATGATAATTTGTAGATTAAAGCAACCAATCATATTTTCTTTACAGATATGATGGTGCTCGAAAGTATTCCATTAAATTCTTCCATCAGCGAAAATTCTGACACAGGAAGTCCTGTGGTCGTATCCTGTCCAGACAGTGAACAGGTACATTTACAAATTCATGAGTTGTTGAAAACTTTGTTTAGTTAAAATCCTTGTACCTCTTAGCATCACAAACACAAAAATCTCTGTCCAACTGTTTAACGGACCTACTGATGTGGCTGAAAACGGTAATGGTTGGATGTAATGTGGCTGTGCAGTCTGAACTTTATTGTTTTTGACCCTTCCTTTTTTTTTACATCCATTATTATTTCAATCCTGTGGCCCGGGTCAGTTTTATTTTATTCAAGTAATATATTTTATACTGCCTGCTTGATAGGCCTGGCATAAGACTAGGACAGGCACAACATCCAGTCCTCAGCCGTTAATTAATCACTCTGAAAGGGTAAACCCACATTTCACCATTATAAATTTTTCAGCCATGCCAGGAATCAAACCTGGGACCCTTAGCATAGTAGACAAACATGCTACCGACTGAGCTTAAGTGTCTGATGATATCTAACAAATTCAATAATTGTTCCATGTTCCTAACACAAAATTAAATTTGATAGGATATCTTCTATCACAGTTTAATGTTACAAAGTAACTTCTTTTATTAGAGTTTACAATAGTTTTGTTGTATTTACATTTTATTTAACTCATTAAATTGAACACTAAACCTATCCAAAATCACAACAAATACACAAGATTGTGATAAAATAATGCTTGTTTCAGGCTGCAGCCTACAGAAGTTTAGCTCAAAAGGTTAGTGTGTTTCTTCAGAAACAACCAACGTTAGACTTGTCTCATCCCAGTGGAATATGAAGAGCATTGTGATAAATTAACTTACTAAATGATTTGATATATTATTTTCTTAATTTTAATTCTTGTACAGTTCTTTGACTTAAAGTAAGGGTGTGCGAAGGCCAAGCTTGAAACTTGCGAAGAAAAGTCGAAGTCATAGTTGAAGTAAATTATCAATAAAGTTTTAATATTTACTTACATCGTGGAGTTGATAAAATTATTTTGCAAATTTTACACATGCAAGTCTTTTTATCTGCATTTTTATGATAATAAATCATAAATTAAAATCTGTTTTCATTTCCCACTTTCCGTATCAGCTATTTTGAATAATAAAGAAAACGTAAAGAAGCTATGAAAAACTTATGTGACAAAATTTACTTGTAAATTTGTCACAGATAATTCCAAAGAGATAGAATATTAAGACCTAAACATTAGACATAATCACAACTAAAGCGATTTCTCTGCTTCATAGAAGTGACCTTGGTGTTATTTTTTACAAAATTATGTTGGTGATAGTGAATATAGTATACTTACCAGCTTTTGATCCATGCTTACATTATGGTAGTTAATGTTAAAATTCTGTTTTTAACAAGATGAAAAAAATTAAATGGGTTGGTAATTTATCGAAGTTTTATCCTTCCTTCAAAATTTTTCAAATATGTGAAGGTTGTTGTAGATGTCGAAGCCAAAGGAGATTTGACCTTTGACTCCGATTTTTCGAAGCTTTGCAAACTATAACCTAAGCTATTCTAAGAGAATATCTACAAGACCTAATGTGAAATGTGCTAAGCGTTCCTTTCCCATTTGCTTGTCATCTGTGTGTTTCCTTTTGTATCACCTCTAGGAAAGTCCTTCCGGATAAGTTTGTCATTTTTGATAGATATTATCTTGTAAGAGCAGTCTTAAGTGTGAATTGTCTTTCTCTTTTCATTGTATATGCCTACATTTCCTTTCAGGGTGTCAAATGAGTTGGAGAAACAAAAATTAGTGACTTTTTTTTTAACCACAAAATTCCTTCTGGAACATTATTTAATGCACTCACAGGCAACATTAAACTCCAACTAGATGGTGAATGGCATCATGGGTAATGGGTGGTTCAACATGTTCACATTGTTAGGATGCGGGAGAAATTCAAACAAAAATATTTCCGTGACTTTTTTGTGACCTAGTCAATACCCTGCTTTTATTCCTATCACAATTTTTTATAACTCCTTCTATTAATTTAGTTTATACCTTGACAATGGAAAGTGGTTTACCATAAACAGTTGTAACCACAATAGTGTGTTATTTATTACATATAAATTTGCATAGACCTGAAGAAATCACAGTCACTTTTGTCTGCAAAGGGCTAAAAAAGATGTTAATAATTGGAAAGTTACTAAGTCGTTAAAAAAATCTGGTTAAAATTATTTCTCTGTCTAAATACAATTTAATATGTATGAAAAAAGGTGCATTGAGCAAACACATTTTGAAATAAATAAATAGTTCTAAACAGGTGTCATGAAATATGAGTTTTTAAACTATTTTTACAAAGGAAAAATGGTGCAAAACGAATATTTTAAATTAAACAATGAAACATATCAAAAGCTGTAGGCCTCAAAGTTAACAATTAAAAACACAATAAAACTAGCTTTGCAGTGGAGGTCTTAATAAATGCACGAAGTTTAACAACTTTGACTTAGCTTTCAAATAATAATTTCGCCTTGAGACAATTACAAAGCTTTGCTAATGAAAATATAAATAATATGTTTAATTTATGTAAATTACATTGTAATGTTCTCATGCCAGAAGTTTGTTGTAATAGTAATGTAAGTTATCAACTTAATATAAAATATGTCAGACATTTGTACAAAACATTCATGGTATTGTGTCTTAGGTTATATTTTTTCTTTAAATATTCAAACTTTAATTTGGCTTTAGGAATATTTCATATATCCAATTCGACTTAGCTTCAAATTGAAAAAATGTTTTTTGTAGACCCTAAGAATTCGTTAATTTTGCAGGCTTAACTAAAAGGTAAAGTTCTATAACTCTGTCTCAAGTCAAATAACAAAAGCTGAATAATTTTCCAAAGCTTTTGCACATTGCTAGTCATAAGGGAAATTTAAGTTTTTTTGGTTATTTTCATTGAAAACTCAAGAGTAGGACTTTAATAAAACCTCTTGCAACTGTTTGAGAGTCGCGCTGGTCCTCACGGAGAGCGAGTCCAAGGGGGTCCTACATGCCCTGAAGCCGGCCTGTCGCAGCAGTTGTACGACAGTGTTGAGAGGTCTCATCGGGTGGCTCTTGGGGCTGTTATGGTGGATGTTGTAGTAGAACATGGGAGACGGAGATTCGTCATACTTCAGTTCCACCGTGCACTTGTCTCCTTCAGTTGTGCTGTTGTCGGCAAATTTCCTCTCTACGTCGTCGGTATTACCACTCTGCTCTGGTTCGTGGTCCACTTTTTGAATCTTGGCTAGTGTGCCATTTGATTGGTTTGAATTTCTTCTTTTGTTTCTTATGCTACTGCATCTAGTTTGGAAAAATTAGGTTTAAAATTAACTGCTTATTTAAAACATTTGGAAGGTCCAGGTAAAAAAAAAAAACAGTGGTGAAATTCTATTTTAACTCAAATTGAGCTGTTGCTTCCATCTTTTAGAAATCATGTAACATTTCTAATGCACCTTAAAGTAAGCAAGCTTATCTTTAATTGTTCCACAATGTCTCAGGCTATAAGATAAGCCTGTCAAAGTAAGACTGCTACCTTTCAGAGTCAATGGAACGTACACGGTTTTGGTGTGATTTGAGCTATAAAAGTTGTCATCATGAAAAAGGTGTGCCATGTGATGTTCCCCCTATTTTCCCTCCACTCTTCATTTGGTTTAGAATACTACCTTTTCATATGGATCCTAAATATACTAAGAGCAATAATAATGAATAAGAGAAAACACGCAATTAGAGCGTTAGCTGAAGCAGCTTTGTAACCAGTTGTCCTTTTATCAATTAAGTACAACTAAATAAAAAAAGCTATTTAAACTGTTAACCAATTTGCTAGCACTGTTGAGATAAAAGGGTGAGTTTAGGAAGGGACTCTCAAAGAAACGTACCAGGATTTTCCGAGGTAGAGGACGGGAAAATTGCCTTTAATGTATGTGAACATGCTTTATATGAAGCCCAGACCTTCTGAGTCAAAGTTGGGCATGCTAACAGTAAGCCCACAATGCCTTTTTTTCTTCTTCTTTTTATCACTGTCTTACTGCCTGTTCGAGTGTAACACTTATATAATAATAAATCCAATGGCTTATAATGTTGGAAATTGGTAAAAATAAACTAATAAGTGTAAATTTAACTAAGAAAGCCCACCTAGAAAGAGGAAAAAGAAAGATGTCACCTTTGTGCAGTGGACTCTTCTAAAGTTTTTCTTCTTCCTCTAGGTGGGCTTTCTTAATTAAATTCACTCTTTATTAGTTTATTTTTTTCCTTTTTCTATATTATAACAATATTTAGCCATTAGGCTACCTCATTGTTAAACAATTACTCTTATGGGTTAAGGGCTCACCCTTTTAGAGGTAGCCTACCCGCATGTGCGTGGAGGGAGAGAATTGATAAACTGTTTAGGAAAAACCACCACCAGTAGACCCGACCGGGATTCGAACCTTGATCTCCCAGTCGTCATCTGACCCTGCCTATTTCGTCGATATTCAACCCAATATATACTTACTCTATCTCGTCCAGCAATTCAACCATAACCTTGCCTACGGCTGGACTCCACGGGAACTTGATGGCTTGTTGGGACATGGCAAGGAGGAACCCCTTGTGGGACAACTCGCCGCTCCACACGGGGCCCAACTCTTTCAACACCTTGCCCACGGAGCTGGTGGCACACTGGCAACTGAGCAGCGAACTGGGTGACTCTGGTGCACAACAAACTTTACGTCAATGTTCTGAACATGATTAGTCACATGAAGAAACAATTATCAATGTTTGTCTGTTTCTGATTTTGATTTAATTCCTTTTTTGCGCCGCGTTTTGCTGCCTGTTAGGGTTATATTCTTATGTAATAATTATGCTAATGGTTTTATGGATCAGGGAAGTTATATTTATAGGAAATGTACCTGCATTTGTGTGGAGGAAAAGTAAAACTATTTTGGTAAAACCACCATTACTGTGTCTTACTACCAGTTAGCTTAATTAATACATAAATGTATAACCCTAGTAAGACACAGTGAGGGTGGTTTTACCAAAATAGTTTTACACTTTCCCTCCACACAAATGCAAGTACAACTTCCCTGATCTCTAAAACCATTAGCGTAATTAGTACATAAGCGTACAACCCTAACAATTTTAGGACTTTTAGACCATGTGGCCACCAAAGAGGGGTGATTTAATTTATTTGAATGCTATTATGTCAACACTAACACCTGATTTATTCAACCTTAAAAAACAAGACGAAGTTGATTTTTTTTGTTTGTTTTAAGAAATGCACCAACCTTTACCCTGAAATAAACCCTCTGAAGCTTGTCACCACAAATATGTTTTATGTTAAGTATATGTTTGCTAAGAATATTTAAAAAATCGTAGCTTTAAAAACTAGGCAAACTAAGGTTCTGGCTTTGTAGATATGCAGTCACTTCTAATGGCACTAAGACTGTTTGATATTTCAACCATTCTCCCAGTGAATGGATAACCTTTAGCGAAAAAAAAGCCTAGGCCAACTTTCCGGTGCTACATTGACAATACAATATTAAAGGTAATTATCAGCACTTCCTCTATTATTATGTTTTAACACATATTGGTAAATCTTTGAATATTAAAATACACAGCATATACATGTATTATTATTTCACTCATCCAAAAAACAAAGCTTGCCTCGACCGCTGGTTAAGCTCATAACCTTCCACCACGCTCCTTTCCATCGTTAGTTGGATTTCTACCCACTTACAGCCCCTAGTCACCCCTGTTCCATGGTATCCAACTTACAAATTATATAATACTTTAGATATATACCTAATTAAACTTGCTACTCTTAATTAATATTTTAGCTAGTTAAAAAGTGTCATTAAATTAAATTACTTAGGCTACTCAATAGTTAATATAAAAAGTGTATTTTTATTTATTGTTCAGCACCGAGTATTACTACTGGTTTGTGTACTAATTAATCTAATGTGTTGCGATTGGGAAAGATTGAATTTAGAAGATGTGTATTCACATTTAAGTGGAGGGAGAGTGTAAAACTATTTAGGAACTCCATCCTCCTCGGTACACCCGACCGGGATCGAACCTCAAACTCCTTGTCGTCGGTCCTCCAAACTATTGCGATAGTTAGGCCCTAGACCATGCAGCCAATAAAGTGGGTTTCAATCTTAGCAATTATAAGTCCCGCAAAGCTGTCACTCTAAAGGACGCAAGTGGGCTGACACATGTGATATCGGGAAAACTTACCGACACAGAATTGTGTGTCAGGACAGAGCACTCTTTCTTGACACACGGTGCAATGCAACACCTTGCGAAGGAACCCCAGACTCTGATCTGCATGACACGCCCCTTTCTTAACCGCTACCATCACTGTGAGGGATGATTTGTTCATTGCACAACACAATGGGTGGATCCCTTTATTATAAATGGCTGCCGCCCTGTAGCACATTTAAAAGAAGTATTTTATTATTAAGTTAAAAATAAATTTGTTATTATATGCCACAAAAGTGTTACAGAAAAAATAAAGCCAAAGATGAGCATCTTTGAATCATTAAGGATATTCGAGGAATCAAAAACAAATTTAGATTCGAGAATCAAAAATATCTTACAAATTTGTCAGCAGAACCATGACACTAGTGACTAGGACCAACAAGGATATAGGACAAACCAACAACCAGAACCAATATCATCAATTTGAACACTTAATTGGAACAAAAACGATACCGATGAGAGAGAGAGAGTTACAATATTTAAGCTGTAATGTTTTCTAAGATTTGGATTCGATAAAATATACATTCGATCCATCTCTAATATAACAAGATGAATACACAATCAACAAAACTCAAATATGTTCTGAGCCAATAGTTCCAGGTATTATTTAAATGTCTAGCCCAACTTGTTTCGTTTCAAAAATATTTTAAGGTAATAACTAAAGATATCAAAACTTGATACCACGATACCTTGGGTTCTTACTTGAATTAAAAGAATTTATATTAATACCACAATTTTTCAATAATTCAATGCTTAACTCTCAGATCCCAGCGAGTGAAAGTTCCAGAATTCAAACGACACATCAATGATCAGAATTTGGTGATATTTAATTGTGGACATTGTATTTTAGTGATAATGCGCACTTAAAACACGTTTGTTTAGTTTAGTTTTTTTTTAACCACCCAAACATTTTAGTTACATTACATTACACATATAAATAAATAATAAAATATTTTTAATTGGAGGGTGAATTTTCATTTAATTTATTCAAAGTATTTAACGTGCACTTTCTGAACTGACCAATTATATCAGCACACGACTTATAAACTAACTTCCAGTCCCCTGACTTATATCATCACTGTGCACGGGGAAACCCACATTTCACCAAGGATAAAGTTATCAGCCATGCCAGGGAATGAACCCACCTATATTAGCCCCATGGCTTCTTTGGTGCTGACTGACAGCTCACAGCTGACGGCTTTGAAAAGTTACCAGAACAAATTATGTATCTCTACGCCGAACCATATTATCTGCAAAAACATGTGTTTAGCAGCTGTCACTTCTGACAGTCAGCCGACAGTGAGCTGTCAGTCAGCACCAAAGAAGCCATGGGGCTACTGTAGTTCAGTAGATAGACACACTACTGACTAAGCTAAGGCATCCGGCGTCGATCATAGCTGTAGAAACTACAGCCGACATATCAGAGGTAATTTTATCCTATACGTGACTCAAGCAAAAAAACCAAAAAACAATTCACTCAGAACATACATGGTGTGGTCAACTCCTCACTGCGACCCACCTTGCCATGGAAGACAGTATGAGTCTGATACCCAGCTCCTTCTGGTACATTGTCTTGGTGATAACACCCCCGTAGTGCCTCAGAGCGAGTTCAGGGGCCACCGCTTGCATCGCTGCGTCATCCGTGCTGGTGATCGCCACTACGCCATGGTCTGTAATATTTCTGAACGCAGCGTCAAAATACATAGCGACCCCTCTCGAAGTTTCCAAGTGGCTGCAACGTGTTCATTATGGCTACTACAGAGTCAAAATAGCTCTCAGGATGTTGAGATATTATTAGGATTATATTTCTATTGTATATATATTTTAGTACGTCATCTTACAATCCAATCAGGTTACGTATTAGCTACATTACTGTGGTAGGTATGAAGAGGAGTGAATTTAGAGGAAAATTACCCACATTAGCGTGGAAAAACCATTTAGGGAAAAACCTCAGTGCACAAGACCAGAATTTAAATCTTGATCTCATCATTGAAAGTTTTTCTATTTAGCACGGTTTCTTACCACATGTTCAGGTTGTATGTATCATGCACTAATTACGCTAATTGAGGAAGGATAGAGAAGGTTGAATTTAGAGGGAGTGTACTTACATTTGCATGAAAGGAGAGTGGAATATCACTCTCAATACACTCGACCGAGATTCAAACCCTGATTTCTCAGTCATTGGCAGTCTGGTGTAAGAGTGACGCCTTAGACCTGGGATTGGCAACCCTGTCGCCAATCGCCACAAGTGACGACGTGTGCTTGCATCTGAGGCAGTTGTAAACCGAGTGATCAAAGTGTAAATTTTGTGAATAAACTTGTTAAAACAGTGTGTGTTGTTTTAAATGTTTGATTGAGAAACCTAAATTTTACATGGTGTGGAGAATTTCACACTTGTGACTAAGTTGATAAATAAATGTTCCCCAACTCTACCTTATACCATGCAACCACCTAGTAAGTATAACTCATTTATCTACATAAAATGTGAGGCATATAATCTAAACGAGTAGTAAAATGTGGCACTAAAAAAAAGTATAAGACATGATAAATTTTTGTTTTTATGATAACATTTATTTTTGTCAAAATAAATCAAATATTGCTTTGGTGGATAGATTTAGTTGAATTTTCTACACAAACAGTAGTAAACACAACAGTTTTTGATTAAATGTCATGGCCACACTGTAATTTTATACCAGAACTTTTTCGTCCACTTAAAAAAGGTTTCTAGTTAAATACCGCATAGTTCATGACGGATATAAAAAAAACTTGTTGAGAACAGAAAATGTATTAAATTAAACTAAACATATCTACTAAAGGAATGTTTCATTTATTTTTGCCAAAATGTCGTAAGAGCTGCAAAAATAATGACCTTAACTCACATTTCCGTCCATCCTCTTTTTATCCAAGCAACAAACCTTTCAAATTTGAACATAACCATGTCAAAAGTGTTTCTTACATGAAATTGAATCCTAGAGGTTTATAGAGTACTTCACAGGCATCCTTATTCTCAACTTCAACGCTCAACTTATTCAACTTGGAGTTATGCAGGATTAGATCGTAGGCATTCTTGCGGATGTCACAGATGCAGACGTCGACGCCAGTCACATGTTTCTTCCAGAGCAACCCTGACACTCCGACCGCACCTGCTGCATCCAAACATTTCATGTTCACACCTTTATGCCATTTTAGTTCTTTCAATGTTGCTAAAGCTGTCGTCACCAGCGATCTGGAAATCGTAACAATAAACAACTATCGTGGCTAAACACATATAATATGTTAATTAAGTATCAGCTCAAGATAAGGGTCATCAGCGCCTTGGATCATACTTACACCTAACCTGATTTCACACAAATTGAATATCGAAGAAACTGTGAACCTATCGGAAGTACTACCAACAAATTCTGTCGGAGGTGGTAAATAAATTATTTCTGACCATAAAGGTTATCAATTAAATTCGTACTTTTTTTTTAGCACCGCGTCTTACTAATCATTTGGGTTATAGGCCTACACATATGTACTAATTATGAGGGGTGTGCAAGTACTCGAAATATTGAGTTCAAGTCTTGTTTTTAGTAGCTGCTCGAACCCGACTCAAAAGATTTTTACAAAACTCAAAAAATCTGAGTACGCCTACTCATAATTTTTGGTCTTTTCCTCAAAAATTCCTAGTTTAGTAATCAGTTTTATACAATTTTAAGATATAATTTCATTACAAATAGAGTCCCTCAATATTTATTTTGTCTAATTTAAAACAATTGTAAAATATTCTTAAATTTATTTAAAAATTTTAATTTTTGGGATTATAAATTTTTTCCTTAAAAAAAATTGTGTTTGTACTTATTGTGCCTGCACTATCGTTAATTTTTAATGTGCTCTAAGGAACAAAAAGGTTGGGGACATCTGGTCTAAGGCGTCACTTTCGTATTAGACTAAAGTTTCGATGACAGGGAGATTGAGGTTTGAATCCCGTAACGAGTGTGGTTTTTCCAAAATGGGTTTTCCACTCTCCCTCCATGAAAATGAGAGTACATGTCCTCTTTACCCAGTCTTCTTCATCCCTAACTTTTTCGCATAATTAGTACATCTGCGTATTACCTGGACATGTAAGATAATGGTATGAAGAAATGTTTACAATTTTTTTTGCAGGCAACAGTGATAATATTTTACTATTATTAGTGTTACCTTATAGCTAGGCCTAAGTATTGATACAATCAAAAGTACAACTGAAAATCAAATGAGTTGACATATAAATATATCAACACGATTTTCAAGGCTGTTGTCGAGGAGGGGGTCTGGGGATTCAACCCCCCCCCCTGGAAATTTTATGAACAAAAGTGATGTATATTTATATGGTTTTATTTATGGTTCAAACAATATCAAAATTAAGGTACAAACACTAATAAGGGTGCTGTGTTGCCATAAAAAAAAAAACACTTCAGAGGGCTTCTAGAGATCTTTAATATTTAGAATTTTTTTTAGCCTTCGGCAATTGAGAATTGTGCCCGCCGAACCCCCTCCTGAAATTATTGGTTAGTTACGCCATTGACGATTTTAGTTATTATTATTAGCACCGCGTTATACTACCCGTTCGGGTTATACGCACTTACGCTAATGTGTAATGGTAGGGTTATTGTGAGATGAAATGAAGGACCTACAGTTTAACGTGGAATCCGAACCACGGTGGAGGCCTGGCATTCCCCACATTCACAAGATGTCTTGTCAGAGGTGAAGGAAGGGTTTGGAAATCAGATAAATTTGTGCCGGGACCGAGGATAAACGATTTTAGTCATTTTTGTAATTGTCTTGGTCAATAGTTTTGTACAAAATCAAAAGGGTTAGAGCTGTAGAAATATGGTTTCATCACACATATTTTATTATATATACCTAATATTAATAATTATATCGGAAACAATGAGACTAAACAAAGTGAGAATAATTTGGCACCCCAATAAAATTATTACCTGTTAAGAATAGTTTTAGAATTATACAGTTTGCTAGAGGTATTTTGAGGCTGGTCCGGCTCGTTGATTTCTAAAGACACGTTGTGTTCTATTTTGATATTATTAATATTCAAATCCATGTCATATCTAGTTTTTTCCATTGTATGTTTACAAACTACACGTGTCTTGATGGCGACGGTGTCATTGTATTCATCTATGATATTCAAAAAACCAACACCCTTTTTCAAATAAGCTAAAATACGTAAATTTAAAAAAATGAAATAAACACATTGAATTTGATAAAAATAAAATTTATACTCATAATAAATATTTACAAATAAAATAACCATAAAATTAAATAGACATAGTCGATACATTCTAATTCAATGTACTTTTTTTTTTAAATATTATATTAGCTTATTCCTGTTTCAGCATTTAGCAAGTGTTGTACAGTTTGTTTACACACACATAATCTATGACAATATGTCACCATTCACAGGTCGATATAAACACGAGTGAGAGTTTGTTTATACCAAATGAAATATGGCTTTTTACGATAATAAGCATTGGCTTTTGTCTCATATTCGTAATTCTTTTATTTCTTCAGATGATACAGGTAGTATCAAATATGTAATATTTCATTACTAGGCTACACAGTTAAATATTAAATTAGAACTAATAGGGAGTCACAGCTTTTATCTTTATTTTGTATATGCTTATATAAAACATTCTGTTAGTCGTCTTCAGAAATCGACTTATTAATTGGGTTTTCTATTAAAACTTATGAATATTTTTTCTAATAGGCCTAAATATTTTTTCTTAAAAGCTCATTTCTCTTGTTCAACTGTGGTTGCAAAACTTTTATCTGAGAAGTGAGGATTCGGACTGGTTCGAATCCCGACAAGGTGCAATTCTTCATAGTTGCCTTTCTAAGACGTACGCCCTTTAAAGAAGTTATTTGTTAATAATTTCTGCCCACAACTGCCGTGGACACAAAATGGGACTTCATTATGGTCTGGTCTGGTCTGCCTGTGATGCGAAGATCAGGGTTAAAATTACAATCAAATGTATTAAGTATGTTTTTCCTAGCTAGATTTTCACTCTCCCTCCATGCAAATGCCAGTATATATCCATTAAGTTCTACCTACCCTGCATATAATCTGAACTTGAAGTAAGACGCTGTACTAAAAAAAAAAGGCCCTCCTCACTCATTTTACCGAATGGATAATAGGGCTTAAGACTTGATGAAAAAAAAAAGATCCAGCGCGGAAAAACACTATCTTTTGTGTCACAGGTATGTGCGAGATGGTCATGCTGGGGGACGATATTCCCCGCAAACTGGACCCCCAGTCAAAGTTTGACTGTTACCCTGGCATTGAAGAAAGTGATGAAGATGACGATGAGTTGGATGCCATCGGACACTCATTTGATATTCAGTCTGGTAAGACGCCTAATCTCGGGGGAATAAATTGCCAGTGGTTGTTTGTATTCAGAAAAATCTTTGACCCTGCGGGTGTCACTCTGGTGCTTGAAGGCTGTGGCCGCTGGAGTGGACCCTGATTTTAATAGGAAGCCTTCTCTCGACCACCAACATTGATTGAAAGTCACTAAAATTTAACATTCTAGAAATATGTATTACAGTTGCACCTCCATATATCGAAACCGGTGGTTCCATAAAAACAAATTGATGTAAGTTATAGAAACAAAATCTTTTTTTTATACATGATATTGTGCAGTCTTTTGTATTTAGAAATATTCCCTGATGAATGCACTCATTCCAATGTCCACGTTCTTCAACAAATCAATCTTTTCCACAAAACTGAGAGATTTTCTTTTTGACATCTCGAACACGCTGTCGATTAGAGAGAGTGAAACAATAGCGAGCATAAACCGTCGGTTAGTGATACTGAAACGAACAACCAGATTTATACAGCAGAAAGGCTACTTGAGGAAAGGAGTTAGAGGATGTAAAGTGGTCGGGGTTTTAGGCCCTTAGCTCTCGACCATTTCATTTATATGATTATATTAGCCTGCCATTGTTTATTTTGTTAATGTAATACCATTCTTAAAACCACTAAATTCACTATGGTTGTAATAGGCTCGCAAGGGGTGCTCAATATTTATAATATTCAAACATATTTAATAACATTTATATATCGTTTTACAAAATCCCCCTTAAGTTTATTAGAAATCATGTTAACACTAACAAGATACTGAGAGTACTAAACTTATGGTACATTGTTTTCCAATCGTTTAGGCCTATTTTAATAAACAGCCTTCAGCATCATCAATGTCTTATTCTTTTCTTGGCCTAATTTAATCCCTATATTACTATCAAATGTTTAGTAATAAGAAAGTGACTAATTTATCCCAAATATAACCATATTATGTCTATCTTCAAGTACTAATTATTTTTATCTTTCCATCATGTAACTAGTGGTTTGAATTGTAACAAAATCTCTATTTACTCTTCTCTAGAGTAAAACTTCAGAATCAATATCATAAATTTCAATTTCTTTAATTGGCTATGTTCTCCCGCTCCACCATTATTTAACTAACCCTGGGGAGCTATACTTAACCCACTGGCTGCTGCAGACAATACCTAAAGAAGAAGATGGAGAGGCAGAGACTGGAAAAGTTCGACTGGTTAGAAGGAGTGTGGAGAGAATACCACCACACTTGGACACCCATCAGTGTTGCATTGACCTTGATCAAACATTTCCTTCTTCCTTTTGCAACATCTTCATTCTATTTTTTCTCATACTATCGTCACTACAGGGGGTTCCTGATTTGTCTTGGAAAAAATTGGATATAGAATTTTTTTCGAAATGTGGATACAGTTTTTATTTTTAATGTCACTGGTATTCATCAAAACGTTGATACATAGAAAATTTCGATACACGGGAGTTTGATATATGGCGGTCCCACTATATTTGATTTATTTGATTAAATAGCTAATCTAAAAATTAATCACAAGCTTCTAATCTAATATTACTTCCTTATTAATAAGACCTACTTTATAATGTATCTTTACATCGTTATTTAAACGAACTAAGAATATGAATACAAGTGCAATATTTTTCATCCACGCCTATGTGGCAACATGGGGTGGACTTCTGGTTCTCAAATAACGGGCTGAATATAAAAATCCAATTATAGTTTTCTTATTTTCTGTTAAGAGCGAAACTGTCAAAGCTCAGTAATATAGCCAAGTGGTAAGGGAGATTAATTACAGGGAATACTATGCTTCCATTTTCATAGGAAGTGCCATATAGAAAATACAATCATAATTTATTGCAGTCAACATTAATAACACACTACTATTTTTTAAATTTTATTTAATAGGTGCCTACTTATAATATTTATCAATAGTGACAACTACGCTCTATGGTGGCTGCATGGTTTAAGGCGTCACTCTCGCAATAGACTAGACTGCTGATGATGGGGGGAGATCGTGGTTCGATCCCGGTCGGGTGAACTGAGGGTGTTTTTTTTCCCTAAATGGTTTCCCACTCTCACCACCCAAATGTGGGTACACATCCTCTAAATTCATTCCTCCTTATCCCTAACTCTTTAGAATATCTAGTACATAAGCATATGACCCGAACAAATATTAAAACGCAATGCTAAAAAAAAAGTAGTGACAGTTGCAGACAACATGACCTGAAAGCTTATAACTCGAATGGGTAGTAAGACATGATGCTAAATAAAACAAAACTTAAAAGCTAACTTTTTTTAGCTGTCAAACAAGACTCTTCCTATGAAAATAGGTCTCTAGTTTGGTCCTGTAGTGTTCTAAATAATAGGCCTACCGATGTTTTATGATAGATGGTTAAACAACATTTTATTTTTATACTAAAGCACTTACAATTATATACTTCGATGATAGTGTACACTTTCTTTAGGATAATTATAATGTTAATACAGCACTTGTTATATGAGTCCTTTGTGCTCAATCGTCACAATGGTTGACACTGTCACAGATCATATATTGCCTCACACTCCTTCCCAGTATTGCCAACTTTAGGGATCAATTAAATTCTAATTATTCTGATACTAGCAACATTAGAACTAGGAGTGGATGTATAAAGACTAGTGTGCTGTCCAGGCTAAGTGTGTGCCTGTTAAATTCCCATTTGTTTGATCAATGTTTTGGCTGTGTGATGGATGAATCCATTGATTGTCATAACTGGGTGCACTCTCTGGTGTGTAGACATGGAGTTTGGGGCCCACCGGCAGCGCTCCAACACGGCTCAGCGCTTAGAGAAGATGGACCAGGATCGTAAAAGAGCGGCGAGAATAAAACACATCAAGTGGGAGTGGAGTCCGGCGGTCCTCTCAGGTTTGAGTGATATATTTGTGCCATAATGTGCGTGAATGTTATGGATTGAATCCAAATATTCATTTTGTTAAACCTGTGTGAATTCAAGATTTTCAATTCTGAATCAAATCTCTATCTCAACTCATTCAAATCGAATGTTTTAAAATGAAAATGGTTTGTATCAAATCGGAATCAAATATTCTATAGCTAAAATGTTTTGCATCCAAATCGAATTCTAGACTAAAAAAAATATATATATATATCACTCCCTATCATCGAAATTGATTGTAAATGTTCATCTGATATTGTTGACCTGTATAGAGATTTTACGTATTTCATCTTTGAAAATGTTTTTTTGCACAGGTTGCCAAATACAGCTATTAAACCCCAAACATGTTATCTTAATTGACTATATTCACCGTTTGGAAGACATTTATAGAATTCTGTTAAATTATTCTCTTGAAATTTGCTTTGTAGCATGTCATCACACCACAGATTAATCACAATTGATGGTTAGGAGGAAGCTCCTCAATTAAACGGCCAAATGGATTTTAAAATATGGGAATGACTTCTGAACTTGCATCAAGATACGAAAAATGCTGCCGGATTTCAATTTGAATTTGAAAATATAAAATCCATTCTTAGCCGCGGGCTGTACAAAAAAAGAGGCGGTGGGCTGGATTTGGCCCTCGGGCTGTAGTTTGCTGACCCCTGCCTTATAATATAACCTAAGACTAGGGCAGGCACAACATCCAGTCCCCGGCCATTAATTTATCAATGTTAAAGGGTAAACCCATATTTCACCATTGATAAATATTTTGGTCATGTTGGTAATCAAACCCGGGTCCCTTAAGCTGCATTCACACACAAAGCTACGTTATGCTATACTATGCCACGCTATACTATGCCACGCTATACTGTACCACGCTATACTGTGCCACGCTATACTGTGTTTTAAATTCGCTAGCCAAATATTTAAACGAACCAGTTCACACATCACGCTATGCTATGTGAGCGAAATCGCAGACCAGGCAATTTTTACACCTCACTTGCTGTGCATGCACACAACTGACAGTTCCCCACCTCCTCCCCTCTAATAACACCTAATCAGTGTGGCTGTGAAACGTGTGCATGGGTTTATTTTAGATATTTTATGTTGTGTTGTTGGATTATCATTCCAGAAAATGGTGGAATTTACCTTAAATTAACCTCTTACCCAGCATTAGATCAGTAGACAGACAAGCTACCAACTAATCTAAGGTGTCGGATTATATCTACATTATACGGTTGTAATCAAGGATTCGAGTAAATTTCAGATTCAAGACATAAATCTTAAAAATATATATATTTTTTTTTCAATTTTTCAAGTGAAGTTTGATTTAGAGCTTTAATACTGATTAAGGTCTTCCATAAACCAAGTAATGCTTTAAGTGGGCAGGGGGGGAGAGCTCTAATGTCTACATGCTGTTACATGGGGGGAGGGAGGGGTACATCAAAGTGTTACATAATACAGATTTTATACTCAAATTCTAATGTTCAAAAATAATATTGTTTATGTTATCACCTTTGATAAACATACTTATAGATAACTTTTGAATATCTGTGGCTTTGAAAATGCAAGTTTAGCACTTACTTTTTGTCTATTAATATTTTTAATGCACTTAGGTGTTACTGTCTGCCCGAGACTACAAACGCCAAGCACATTTGAAAACCCATATTTCCATGCGCATGAAAGCGACATGTTTATACTCACCACACTTTAAACAAGTGTCCAATCTACTGTCCCCCTCAAGTGCTGTTAGTTGGATAACAGTTGTCAGTCGAAGTGGCCTTAATCTATAATTATAGTTGAGTTTGAGTATAATCTTTTTACATAGGCCATGAATAATCACTTGTGTTTGTACAAAAACAAAAATAATTTCTTTAAAAAGAGGGGGCTTGTTCATTGTTTGCGTATAAAAAGCGATATCCAGAAAAAAACAGCGGAAGAGACTCTAAAAGATGAAGTGAAATGGAAAGAAGCAAAAGTACAGGATTCATATAAAGGCAAGTTTTAGGAGTCCATCAATAGTGTTATTTCTTCGTACCAGAAGCATGTTATGAAAAGTAAAGCTTCAAATATCAATAATTACTTTCAAAAGGTAGGTAATTAAGCCTATACCTTTTCCTTTCTGGTAAATTATTGTGTATGTATATAAATCTAACTATTATACACTTGCTACGGTGGATGCATTGTCTAAATTGTCATTCTCTCAGTAGACTAGACGGTCGATCATGGGAAGATGATATTCGATTACCGGTCATACTACTACTACTACTGAGGGCTGCTTTTCCTAAATGGTTTCCCGCTCTTCCTCCATGCAAATGCTGGTAGATTTTCTTTAGGATTCTACCTTTTTAGTATATATTTTGTAGGGTGATATAATCAAATTGCAGTTATTCTAGTTATTTTTTATTAATTTTTTTATTAAATTTATCTAATGGAGTAGAAATGAGGAAGGTAGAATTTTAGAGGTAATCTTCCCTCATTAACGGGTAGAGAGAATATCTAGGTATTGATAAGTTAGCTAAAGTAAAATTGTAGATTAATCCAAGACATAATTTAGAAAAGTTGTATGTCTAGAATTGTTTGAATAGATCTTTATGTGATGATAATATGATCATCGAAAAAAAGTGAACAATAATAAGAAAAAAGTCTTCCCTCAGCGTCAAGCATCGCACTCCAACATCATCATGTAGCGCCACTGCAGAAAAGGGTCATCCTACTCAACACATAGTAGTGCCGTCTGGTTCTCAATATGATCGCAAACCTGGCATCCATGACATAAATATAACAGAGGTTTTTCCTCATGACCCAGAGGAATTAGAGACTGACGTCTTTATATCTGTATAAATAATAATATTCTCTGAAATAATCTATAATCAGGACTTAAAATGGATTTAAAAAAAGTATTAAATCTGAATCCTTCCTCTAGTATCACAAAACTTCCCTGTGAAAAAATAACATTTATTCTTGGTGATAAAAGTTACGTAACACAGGTTGGGGGGG
>CABFVZ010000444.1:343712-355440 GCA_902151445.1 Timema monikensis | reverse complement strand
GGGGGGGGGGTTTAGGCTGAATGTCTACAGGGGGGTAGGGTGGCTAAAACGTTAAGAAAAAAGCATTACATGGTTTATGGACGACCCCTTATTGCTGTTTCTATTTTCTATTATTCTATTATATTTATAATTCCTCTTATGTTAATTATTTTTTCCAAGTTTCAGTATTCGAAGGCAAATTGGATGTATGGATTTTTTTATCTATATATTATATATGCATATAACCCAAATGGGCAGTGAAACATGCTGTAAAAAAGAAGTTAAGTTAAATGATTTGGTTATTTGTTTTGCCCCATGATGTTGGGCAAAACCGTAAGTAATCATCTTAATAACTCTAAAACAAAATACTAATTAAAAATTGGGAGGAAAAAAGAACTTTTTCAAATCCTAGATCTGAATATTTTATTTTTTTGGGTCCTCTAATCTCAAATATCCTAAAGTATCCAAAAGGCTCATCTTTACTTTGTTTTCTTACTTTCCTTGTATATTTGTTTGTGCAGATGAAGAACGGGGGGCTCTGTTTGAGAGGAAGGATTTCAAACAGATCAAGTTGAAGGATCCTAAAGAGACCAAGTCACATTCACTACTGTCGGAACAACTAGAGAAATCTCCCCATCTTCCGCACAATCCTTTCTTGGAGTTTGCAAAGTATGACGGGACTGTGAGTAGTTTTTAACCTTGTTATATTCAATACTAAAGTAGAATTGGGTCAAATCCACTATTTTACGAATCTAAATCTTTGCTTTACCTTTGAATCTCGAGTCCAAATCAGAGTCTATGAACATAAGAGGCAATAGAACATATAGTAACTATAATGGATAAAAGAAACACTGAAATTAAAAGCAATACTTATCACACAATTTAAATTTGAAATAAAAATAAAAGACCGCTTGATTTTTTTTCTAGCACATCGTCTTACTCTCCGTTTGAGTTATATGCCTATATACTAATTACACTAATTTGTCAGTGATTAGGAAGGGTTTGATTTAGAGGAAGTGCACTCGCATTTTATTGAGGGAAAGAGGAAAACCATTTAGGAAAAACCAAAATCAGTGCAACCAATCTCCCTGTCTTAGGCAGTCTAGTCCAATACAGGAGTAGCGTGTTAGACCGTGCAGCCACCGAAGAGGGTACTGCTTAATCAAGTCAACACGGGGATTTCTGACTTCCTGCTGATTCAAGTGTTCAGGGTTTGATTCTAAACCAGTGCTGAAGATTTGCCTCTGTATATTGACTTTGTTATTTTTCGCAAAATAGATAAATATCTGGATTCTGCTTCTCGTGTGTCTTTCCTAGAATTATATTGAGACACCCACTTCGCAGGTCAAACAATATTAAGGTACGATTTCGAACCCCACCGCCGCCGCCAAGACCGCGTGCCGCCATGGCGGCAAAGATCACTACCACTACGCTGTAATTAGTAGGAATACATTTTGAACTCCGCTGCTGCTGCCTGTGTAGCGTTACGATTACATTGCCGCACTAGGAGCAGCCTGGCAGCTTGCAGCCACGCGGCTGCAGTAGTAGGATGTATACCGTGCGTTAAAAATTTATTTTTCGGACAATGAAAAGCTAGTGGAGTTTCTATCAAAATATCCAGTTTTATATGATGTAATATTTTAAAACATAAAACACCCTTCTTATTTACGATTTTTTTAGATATCTTTCCTGGATTTCCTTTTTTGTTTTTGCTTTTATAAAGCTAGTAGTAGCAAGTTGTCATCGTCGTCTTCTTCTTCTTGTAGTAATTTTATTAATTTCAGATTATTATCAGCAATGGATGACATGATAAGTATATTAGTGCTTGATCAATATCTCTCCCACTGTACCGTGCCACCGCTGCTCATGAAGCGAGGAACGATGACCACCAAACAGCCAAGGCGGTACCGCCAGTGCTGCTCCGCCTTGGCCAAGGCATTAAGATTCGAAATCGTACCTTCAAGTGTACTTCGGGTGGTTTTACACTTCCCCTAGATTCAACCTTCCTCATCCCTAAAACACTATAGTATTTTGTACATATGCATATAAACTGAACAGGTATTAAGACACGGTGCTAACAAAAAGTATCCATCGAACGCAGTAATGTCCAAGTAATATTTCAGGCACAAGTAGGGGTGATGACTAAGAAATACGGTATCTTCCTGACGATGCTGCCAACAGAGAAGAGAAACTACCCCATGCCTGTCATCGTCATATCATCGGCTAAAGTACAGGACTTGATTGGACTCATCCTCTTGAAATGTACTCTGGAACACGCGGAATTTGAACTGAAGTGAGTCCTGTTGAATAAAACTTTGTGGTTTTTGTTATTTTACAGTCTGACACTTAAGCTCAGTCGGTAGCGTGTCTATGGTCTAATGAGCTAAGGGTCTTGGGTTCGATTCCTGGTATGGCAACAAAAAAATGTATCATTGCTGAAATATGGGTTCTCCCTTTCACAGTGATAAAATAATGGCCGAGAGCTGGGTGTTGTGTCTGTTATAGATTTAAGTTAGTTTATAAGTTGTGTATGTTAGTATGTTAAATATTATTATTATTATTATTAGCGCCGCATCTTACTACCCGTTTGGGTTATACGCACTTACGCTAATGTGTGATGGTAGGGTGATTGTGAGATGAAATGAAGGACCTACAGTTTAACGTTGGATCCGAACTACGGTGGAGGCCTGGCATTCCCCACATTCACGAGATGTCTTGTCAGAGGTGAAGGAAGGGTTTGGTAATCAGATAAATCTGTGCCGGGACCGAGGATTGAACCCCGGACCCCAGCACAGAAGTCCGACACCTTACCCCTAGACCGCCAGGTCACCCAGTATGTTAAATACCTTGAATAAATGGAGGAAAAAATGTATTTTATAATCTTATGAGGTATCTTGAGCACAGGCCTACTGAGTATACTACTTAAAGTGGGATGATAGGAAATGAAAAAAAGGTCAGTAATCCTGCAGTTTTTAGAGCAAAACTTTATTTGAACTAAATAACTCAAATATTGCTCCAATAGAAACATAGAATTTAAATAATTCTCTTCATGTGGTGATATCAACAGTTGTTGAATATCTTTCGAGGGTGTCCTGGAATTTAATGACAACTTTTCGATTAGTTTAAAAAGTTTCTCATATAATGTCGCTATGCCCATAATGGATAGTCAACAGCTGTTGATATCACCGTGTGAAGAATATTAAGATTAAACATATTTACTGGAGTAATATTTTAATTATTTTTACCTATGAATTGTCTGCTATAAAAACTTCAAAAATACTGCCCTTAACTTGCACTCCCCATATCCCGACCTTAAGCTCAAAAGTTCATTCAGATAACATTTGAAAAGCAATCCTGTTGTGTTCTATTTTTATATTATAATACGAGTGAATTCAATTGTGTGAAATTGACATTTTTCAAAGATGTCATTACTTAAGTCGGTGCATTCAAGATTAAATCATTTCATCTTCTTTTGAATAAAACTAATTTTTAGACACAAATTATTTTTAATTCAATGGTAAACTAACACCAATACTATTAATAATAAAATATTAGCCGTATCAGTGGCCGCATGGTCTAAGGCGCTACACTCATGGTAGACTAGACTGCCGATGACAGGGAGATCGAGGTTTGAATCTCGGTCAGGTGTACTGAAATGGTTTTTCACTCTCCCTGCATGCAAATGTGAGTACACTTTCTCAGCCCTAACTCATTAGCTTAATTAGTACCTATGCATAAAACTTGAACAGGTAGTAAGACGCGGTGCTAAAAAGAAGTGGAAAACCGTTGAGAAAATAACCTCTTTAGTACCTCCAACCAGGATTACGATAGTGACGCCTTGGACCATGCGGCCGCCGAAACAGTTTACCAATTAGGATGAGGTAGAGTGGCGAGTACGGGCGATGACAGGTGTGTACATAACATTTTTGCTGGGAAACCTGAAGATACAGGGTTTGGCAGAAATATCTCCCCAATTTCTCACCCCTGTTGGTGGCGCACTAGTAGTACGAGGTGTTGCGTAGGTACGCCATTTTATGGAGAATAATCTGCCATTTCAGTTACCGGAATGGAATGATGAAAATCCTTCGTTCGTTGGGACTTATTTTAAAAATGTTGATTCTGTCAACACCACACAGCAATTATTTCGTACAAACTTTAGGCTTGGTCGACATGCTGCGGTACTCGATAAGAAGACAATATTGTTATGGGTGTCAAATTTTAGAGCTACAGGTTCAGCTTTGAAGAAGAAACCACATGGTAGACCACGAAGCGTTCGAACACCCGAAAACATCCAATCAGTGAGAGAAGAATTTACACAATCTCCATGACACTCAGCTGCTGCTGAATTAGGAGTTTCTGATCGAAGCGTAAGGAGAATTTTACATGCGGACTTATATTTTCATTTGTACAAAATGATGGTCCTAAAGCAGCTAAATGAATTAACTGTGTCACTTCTTGTCGGGCTATTCTTGGAAATGTTCCAGTGAACTCTATTGTGCTGTCAAGTGATGAAGCCCATTTTCATTTATCGAGTTATGTTAGTAAACAGAATTTTCGATACTGGGCAGAAAATAATCTCCTACAGTTACACGAGCGTCCCCTGCACTCTGAGCGTGTTACTGTTTGGTGCGCCATTTCTGAATTTGGAATAATAGGGCCATACTTGTTTGAGGAAACAAAGCGATCAATTACAATTACCTCTGATCGTTATGTTAACTTGTTACGCGACTTCTTGCAGCCACAACTTAACAAACTGTGAGATCAGGTCGAAATTTTGTGGTTTCAACAAGATGGCGCTACTGCTCACACTGCAAGACAATCCATGAATGTTCTAAGATAAATGTTTCCAGGGCATCTAATCTCGCAACGAGGCGACATCCCATGGCCTGCACGGTCACACGATCTTGCTGTATGTGATTTTTTTTCTCTGGGGATATCTGAAGGCTGAAATCTTTAAAAAGAAGCCAAGAATCATCGACGATTTGAAAGCTGCTATCCGACAAGAAATCGCTGTGATATCACCAGAAACGACGAGGCGAGTGATGCGGAACTTTAGGGCAAGGTTGTAAACCTGTATAGATAATGAAGGTCTTGTTTAGATTATACAATTAGATTTTTTATAATTTCTATTGTCTGTTTTATTCACTTTTCTTATGGGGAGATATTTCTGCCAAACCCTGTACAAGACCCCTTGATAGGTGGGGACGTCATTGGGAGGATAATATGAGAATTTATTTGAAGGAAGTTGAATGTCGGGTCAGGGATTGGAGAGAGGTGTCTCAGGAGCTTACTTTCTGGTGGCCTGGAACTTTCTAGTGACATAATGCCAGAGAGTTACTTTTGGTAGACCTTGACATCACTGCACTTGATTCAGGTAGAGAGTAGTTTTGGTAGACCTTGACATCACTGCGCTTGATTCAGGGAGAGAGTAGTTCTGGTAGACCTTGACATCACTGCGCTTGATTCAAGTAGAGAGTAGTTCTGGTAGACCTTGACATCACTGCACTTGATTCAGGGAGAGAGTAGTTCTGGTAGACCTTGACATCACTGCACTTGATTCAGGGAGAGAGTAGTTCTGGTAGACCTTGACATCACTGCGCTTGATTCAAGGAGAGAGTAGTTCTGGTAGACCTTGACATCACTGCGCTTGATTCAGGGAGAGAGTAGTTCTGGTAGACCTTGTCATCACTGCGCTTGATTCAGGGAGAGAGTAGTTCTGGTAGAACTTGTCATCACTGCGCTTGATTCAGGGAGAGAGTAGTTCTGGTAGACCTTGTCATCACTGCGCTTGATTCATGGAGAGAGTAGTTATGGTAGAACTTGTCATCACTGCGCTTGAGTCAAGAAGAGAGTAGTTCTGGTAGACCTTGTCATCACTGCGCTTGATACAGGGAGAGAGTAGTTATGGTAGACCTTGACATCACTGCACTTGATTCAGGGAGAGAGTAGTTATGGTAGAACTTGTCATCACTGCGCTTGTTACAGGGAGAGCGTTGACCATTACGGCCTGCACATCGTGGAAGACGACGGGGAGGTAGACTGGGACTTCCCCTGTTTGGAGCCCCGGGAAACTGTCGGCAAGTTTGGATTTGGCTTCCTCGCTTTGGTGGAACGTACAGAGAAGAGAGATCAGCAGCAATCCGTCAACAGCCAGAGGTGAGGGACACGTCAAACTACTGGGTTCACACTCCTTCCTGAGTGGTTTTATTAACATTCCGATACTAATCAAATAATAATATTAACATTTTACAAACAAGGTAGAAGATAATTTGTTGCTTAAAGGAACATTAGAAATAAACTAAAGTGACAAAAAGAAATGTTTCTTGGAGAATTGTAAAAAAGTGGGCTCTCAAGCCTTTTTTTTTAATCTTTTTCCATGGGAACTTTACCTCTTGTTACTTTTGTTATTTTATTCATACTCCGTAAAGATAATTATATTATATCTCTTATTAGTTTATAATTATATTACATCGCCTATAGTTTCTATAACATGTTAAAGCTTTTATTAGTGTTTAGTTTTCCCTATAATTACGTTTGGCTAAACCACCAAAAACAAATATAAATAAAATATAAACGCTCCAACTCAAAATTGGTGGGGAACTTTTTTTTTTTTTTAATTTAAAATCCTTAAAGATTTGAAGACATCATTCCTGCTTTTAATGCGTTGTGTGTATCCATATTAGTTTATGGATCTCCACTCCTTCCATTCTCACTGGATCGGGTCACTTTAGACGTTAAGTGTACAAGGGAAAAAGGAGTATCAAATTGTGTCTTAAATTGATTTAGTGTTGCCATCTATTGGACAATCAAGATACCTTTCTATTACACTTTATATTATGGTTAAAAGAGGTGTCTGTCGTATTTAAATTATCTTAGAAAAGTATTTGCTGTGGTCCATGTGGGGTTTAAGATTTAAAAGTTGCTGGCTTGAACATGTGTGTGATATGACTTTCTTCCTTTTTCCCTTGTACCCTTCACTTGCTCTTCTTATTGTCACGCAACAAAACCTGTGTGTTTGTGTTGTAGCTATCCTGTGTTTGAGGACAAGCCAGACGGAACTTCTACTTCTGCAGAGAGTGAGAGGATTAACAGAAGTGAGTGTTGTTAATATCACCGTTCAGCCGTGTGCATGTCATTAGGGCTGTGCGAGTAGGCATGTTTCACTTCAAGGCCACTTTGAACGAAAACGTCAAGTTTTATTTTATAATAATGAAAATTGATAAAAAAAGAAAAAATAAACTAATAAGAATGTAAGTTTAATGAGTAAATCTCACCTAAGGAAAGAGGAAAAATGTGGGAAGAATCCAATGCACAAAGGTGACTTCTTCCTTTCTTTTTTCTTCTCTAGTAGAAATAATCAAACACACGTTTGAACACAGATTGAATTCAAAGTCAAGTAATTTAGTGTTGATATCTTCATATGAATAAAATTAAACTCTATGTTTATACTGGAGCAATATTTGATTTGTTTTGCTATAAGAACTGCAAAAATCCTGAACTTTTCTCACGTTCACTACACTTACACCTTAATAGGTTCTTTTTACTTTCAGGCAAGGACCAGGACATGGAGAAGAGGATGAGGAATCATCTGGACATGATCGACGCTCCAATTTATCAGTCCTATCGTGTCTACATCATCAACAAGATGAGGACAAAGACTGAGATAAATCTGGGTGAGCGACACTTAAAACAAGTACAGTAAAACCATGTTAGACCGAACCCCGAAACTGCGGATAGTCTGATCACATTTTTCGGAAAATGCGAGGCAAAATCCAAACTAAGTCAAATGAAAGATATTTTATTGATAACAAATTTAAAGTTAAAAGAAAATTATAGGAAATATTGATCATAAATGTTGAATATTTACATGTGGTAGTCATAGCAATGATTTTTCTATTAACTATAGCACTTGATCGATCGAAACTTTCACTTAACCCTCTTGTGGCCGAATGGTCTCTCTCGTGTTAAGACCGGCCTGCTTATGATGGGAAGATTGAGGTTTGAATCCAAGTTAGGTCTGAGGGTGGTTTTTCATAAATGGTTTTCTACTCTCCTTCCACGCTAATGGGGATAGATTACCTCTAAAATGCGTTCTTCCTTATATCTACCTCACTAGAGTAATTATCATATATATTCGTGTATAGTCATACGGCTCTAAAACCTGGATATGGACGAAGAGAGATTTAAGTAGATTGCAGGCAGCAGAGATGAGGAGGTTCCTGAGAGGCAGAGAGAATGTAACAAGAAGAGACAGGATGAGGAATGAAATAACTAGGGATGGTTTAGAAGTTGTATCACTAGAAGAGACACTGGGTACTGTAGCTAGGTCATGTGATGAGAATGGAGGAGGACAGAAGGCCTAAAAAAACCTTACAGAGCAAAGAGAAGGGTAGAAGACCACAGACAAGATGGATGGACCAAGCGCAAAAGGATATGGAAGCTAAATGAGCGGACTGGAGACGCGTGGCTGAGGGAGGAGTTGGGAGAGACCGACAGGAATGAAAGCTAAAGGAGGGGACTGAAGACACGTGGCTGAGGGAGAAGTTGGGAGAGACCGACAGGAATGGAAGCTAAAGGAGGGGACGGGAGACACGTGGCTGAGGGAGGAGTTGGGGGAGACCGACAGGAATGGAAGCTAAAGGAGGGAACTGGAGACACGTGGCTGAGGGAGGAGTTGGGAGAGACTGACAGGAATGGAAGCTAAAGGAGGGGATTGAAGACACGTGGCTGAGGGAGGAGTTGGGAGAGACCGACAGGAATGGAAGCTAAAGGAGGGGACTGGAGACATGTGGCTGAGGGAGGAGTTGGGAGAGACCGACAGGAATGGAAGTTAAAGGAGGGGACTGGAGACATGTGGCTGAGGGGGGAGTAGGGAGAGACCGACAGGAATGGAAGTCTAAAGGAGGGGACTGGAGACACGTGGCTGAGAGAGGAGTTGGGAGAGACCGACAGGAATGGAAGTTAAAGGAGGGGACTGGAGACACATGGCTGAGGGAGGAGTTGGGAGAGACCGACAGGAATGAAAGCTAAAAGAGGGGACTGGAGACACGTGGCTGAGGGAGGAGTTGGGAGAGACTGACAGGAATGGAAGCTAAAGGAGGGGACTGGAGACACGTGGCTGAGAGAGGAGTTGGGAGAGACCGACAGGAATGGAAGTTAAAGGAGGGGACTGGAGACACGTGGCTGAGAGAGGAGTTGGGAGAGACCGACAGGAATAGAAGTTAAAGGAGGGGACTGGAGACACGTGGCTGAGGGAGGAGTTGGGAGAGACCGACAGGAATGGAAGCTAAAGGAGGGGACTGGAGACACGCGGCTGAGGGAGAAGTTGGGGGAGACCGACAGGAATAGAAGAGGATGTGCTAGATAACCCACGGAGGCAGAAATGTTGAATGATGATTATAATTATGATTATTCATATAGTCTTAACAAGCAGTAAGATCCAGTGATTTAAAAAAATTGTTTTGCTAAACTGAAGAAGCTTTGATCCTATTTAACTCAAACTAACAAGGTTCTGCTCTAGTTTAGGTTTTCTAAACATATTGGTTTATTTTTTATCCACCTTTGACCATATTAGTTCTTTTTAGATAATCATCATGAACTGTTTCCAGCCCATAACCAGGTCAGATGTATAAAATCTATTTTTCTCTTTCTTCCACCATACTTCCCCTCTCACTCACACACCTGCTATCATCTGATCCTCCCATCTCTATCTTGGTCTCCTTTGTGGTATTTTTACTTAAATACATCACCTCCATTGTTCTTTATAATCTTTCCTTTTTTCTTCCTATTTACATGACCATAACATATTAATATAAACTTTTAATACCAATATTGTTGTTTGAACAACACTTTACTTTCCATCCAATGGTCTAGGTCAGTTTTATATCCAAACCATATATTTTCCACTACTCCTGCCTGTCATCGGCAGTCTATTCTATCACGAGAGTAGCACGTTAGACCATGCGGCTAATGAAGCAGATGAAACCACAATTAATATCAACAATTATAATTATATGCTCACACTTACTAGATGAGTGGAGATTGGATGTTCTGGACTTGAGTGAGACCAAGCAGGGCCACCCTTAGCAGACGGGGCTCCCAGTTATCTACCTAGCCCCCCCCCCTCCTCCCCCCATCTCTCCAACACAATAAAATATATGTATATATATTTTAGTTTAATATAATTATGGTAGTCTGCACCTATACAACAAACTAATTTCCAGCCGTGTAAGACACCAGGAAATTCTGTAAATGGTAAATACATGTAATATTAACGCTAAAGCCATGTTTTTTTTTTATATACATACGAGTTAATACTCTTCTCCAACAAACTTGAACTGTATAAAGATACAAAGAACAACTGTGCCAAGTTTGAATTAAAATGATTAATGCATTCAAAATGTATCATGAGCCATATCCACCACAAAGAGACAAGTGTGAATTGGCAGAGTTAAAACAGATAACGTGCTTCACTCGTCCAATGAAGCAACCCACATGATTGTGTTTTTATTTTATTTTACACCCTGACAATATACGCTAGATCGCCTGTACAGGGAATCTACTATACAAGCGTGCAAGCAAACATTTCCCAACTCCCCAACTTGTTGTTTCTCTCAGTCATCAAAGAAAGCGTGAGGCCCTCTGCGGCCGCATCATTTGCACACCCTTAAGGGCAGACCTGAGACTAAGTGGAGAGGGAGTGAAGTGCGAGAGCTGAGGGAAGGATTCATCTTAGCTAGTATTAGGAATGAATTTATGTGAGAAAGTGGGGGCACAGGGAATACATGAGGCAGTAGAGGAAGCAAGAATGAGATGGTATGGACATGTAATGAGTATATTGGAGTACATGAGGCAGTAGAGGAAGCAAGGCTGAGATGGTATGGACATGTAATGAGTATATTGGAGTACATGAGGCAGTAGAGGAAGCAAGGCTGAGATGGTATGGACATGTAATGAGGATGGAAAAGAAGAGAATACCAAAGAGAATGATGGAGATGAAGGATGTAGGAAAAAGACCACAAGGAATACTAAGGAAGAGATGGGAGGAGTAGATAACATAAAGTGTTCAAGTTAGAGGAGAAGAATGAAAGTGATTAAAGGAGGAATAATGGAGTAAGGAGAGGAAGTTGTAGATATTTTACTAAACCGACCAAGCCACAGGCGGAAACGGTTGATGCTTGGCTTTTATCCTTGTAGTTTATATCTCTGATATCTGTAAATGAACCGGGTTCTATAACTGGAGTGTTTGTCTCAGGCATATCTGGTGAAAAGATAGAGATCGACCCTGTGGTTCAACAAAAGGTCAGCGCCAAGTTCTGGAACCGTCAGAAGCCGGTGAGTTACCCGATGGACAGTGTAGCCGCTTGTGACCTGATCGACAAATCGAGCAGCAGAGCTACCTTTAGACTGGTTTGTCACCAGGCCGCGACCGGTGACCAGGCGGTATCGCTTCAAGGACAAGGTAAGGACATAACGGACACTTACATCTTTTGACAACAATGCAGAGAAAGAGCTTACACGCATCCGGAGTCTGGTACCTTAGCTCAGTCGACTGCGTGTGTGTCTACTGAGCATGGCCGAAAAGTTAATCTTTGGTGAAATGGGGGTTTCCCCTTTCATGGTGATGAATTAATGGCTGGGGGCTGGATGTTGTGTCTATTCTAGATTTAAGTAAGAGTATAAGTCATGTGCTGATATAATCAGTTGTTTCAGAAAGAGCGTGTTAAATACCTCCAATAGATGAGGGGGG
>CABFVZ010000444.1:327790-343692 GCA_902151445.1 Timema monikensis | reverse complement strand
GGGGATAAATTACACATCTGGTTCAGACTAATGAAGGATGCTTGAAATATTTGTATTTGTCTTACTATATGTATTTTCTCTAGCGTAACATATATTTAAAAAAAAGGTATATGAAGCTTCAAATAGGCTTCAAAAATGTATCAATCTTTGAATTTGTTTCTAAAAAAACCTATTTCGACAATTACAAATTAATGTAAAAGTCCCAGAAACTTGTTACAATTGAATTACTTGTTAAAAGATTAATGTAATTTATTAACTTAAGACAACATTTGTTGCACATTTTTGTGACTTTTGCACACTTTGTACATGATTTAGTATCTTAAGTCATATTAATATGCATAATATAATATATTTGTCAACAACTTTTTTTTAAATATATTTAAAGTTAAATTCGGCTTTGGAAATATATTTTTTTTATTTGATTTTGAATCGAAAAAATGGACTTCGCCCACCCTTATTCTTTGAATGTATTTATCCTATAAATATTAAAATATAATGTAAGACAATGTTACACATCCAAGTGCTCTGATCCTAAGACAACATTCTGCGCGCAGGTCAGGGTGCGCCGCTCTCCAACTTCAAGCACCACGACTTTGAGACGGAGCTTGGAAGGGCGGAGGAGATCGTCAGGAAGATAGGCCTAATCCTGGACTTGAGGTCCAGTCCCATCAGGAAAGAATACCTGGCACTGAGGGAGAGGAAATCTCATCGGCGTCGTAGCTTCCATCTCGGCCCCAGGTGATTAGCGGACGCAACAGTCGCGTGCTCTCTCAAGGACTCGAGCTCCTTACGTTGGAAATATTTCTCAATTCGAGGACTTTGGGTTTTAAGTTGCTGCGCTTTTAAAACAGAAGCTGCCTAGGTTTAATCCATTTGTAACCTTTGTTAACCCTTAATGGTAGGACGGTTCCATCATGGTGCATCTTATAAGATAGGGCCATAGTGTAATCAATCAAGGTAATACTGTACTGCCACCTTTCAGGGCAAATTGAATGTACGATAAAACTTATTTTTTTAAATATAACACAAGGTGGCCACAGAAATTCCTTTTTCAAATTCCCTGACTTTTCCATACAGTTTTTTAAATTTTTCTTTGATCATGTTTCATGTTATCCAACTGTTGGCCACTAAGTATGGATCGATCTTCAATGGCAAATATGTTTGAACTGATATTGTCTGTGACCTGCACCGGTGAGCACGGTGACAAAGGTGTCAGTCCCGAAGATGGGGAGCTCCAGGCTCAAATGCAAGTAATTTGTTAAGATGAACAATGGAGATATACAATATTGTTGTTGCTTTAGTTTTTTTGTTTATTACTCATGCAAGAGAATACTTAACGAAATACTCGATGGTATATTGTCTTGTGAATTTTATTGAGCCCTCCCATTACACCCAAACCTAAACAAAGTTTACACATCTTCATTAGATGACCTTGGTTCAGGTTAAGAAAATAATCAAAGAAACACAATGTGTCTGAAGGTTTATATTAATTCACTTTATCTGTGATTGCCATAATATTCAATAATTGAAATGAGTTAGGAAAATTATTAATGTTTATCTTGTTTTGATAAAACAATGATAATGCCTAATTTTCCATGTTTCATGGTCAATTTGCCTGATTTTTTTCTTAGCTTTCAAATTCCCTGACTATTTCAGGTTTTCCCTGTTTGTGGCCACCCTGTTGACAAAAACTTGGGTTGTATTTATAGTCTAGTCTCAGGAATCAGCCATTTCCCTGTTTACAAATACCGTATTTACTCGAATCTAATGCCCAACCCCAATTTCAAAACCTTGAAACAAAATCAATTCTACTCGGCCGGCCATGTCTCCCTATTACAATGTTGGGCTCTCGGCAGTCAGTAGTTGTGTGGGTAGAACGCCAGGTATCTCCATCATTGGGGTGTTAATACTTAGTGGGGGGTAGGAAACACAGGAACAATTAACTGCACTCGACTTTAGTGGATTGACGTCATCACACTTTCTTTAATTGCAACAACCTCTAATTAAATACCTTATATTTATCAACAGCAATTATGTAATTTTGAAATTAAAAAAGTTTTTATGAATGAAGAGCAACCTCTGAGGTTCCTGTTTCTCTTGTAATCTTTCCATTGTATCTGGGAGCTTAAGTGTAAAATTGGTTAAGAACTTAACTGACTTATTGTAAAGTTACCACGCTAGATAGACACAAGTGTGTTTGGGGGAAGCCGCTTCATCACGCACGTCGACCCCCCACTTCAGGAAGCCTAGTCTCAACACACTGATTGGCTGGCCCTCGCAAATTCCCTTCAAGAATGGAAGATACTAGCTTGAAAAGTTAGTAGCCTAAATATAAATTTAATGATTTGAAATTTGGTATATATGTTGCTTACAACTTTGATAATGGTTTGATTATTATTAGCACCGCGTCTTACTACCCGTTCGGGTTATACACAGATAATGGTTTGAGCTACTTACAATTAGCACAGCCTAGAATAGACAAATAGATAAAACATGCTGGTCTATTCAGAACAATAGGCGTAACTGGTTTAATAGCAATACTATATAATTAGGATGGTTCCTTATTATGTGGACAATAGCAACATATAATTACTAATACAATTTGAGAGGGGAGAATTGAGTAGAATGAAGTATAAACTAGCCAAACGTCCTTGGTTATTATAACTGGTGGGCAATTGCAAGCCTATCACATGAGCAAATTAATCTACTGTAGGTGTTTAAAAATAATATTCTATATTCATCATTTCCGCCTCTGCGGGTCGTCTGGCACATCCTATTCCATTCCTGTCGATCTCTCCAAACTTCTCCCTCTTATGTTGTTCTGCGCTTGGTCCATCCATCTTGTCCTTGTTCTTCCACCCTTCTCTTTGCTCTGTAAGGCTTTCTTAGGCCTTCTGTCCTTCTCCATTCTCATCACATGACCTAACCACAGTAACCCCTCGTCCATGTCGGGGGAGACAGGCAATGGCTAAAGTAGGGTAATGCATTTCAGAGTGAAGAACAATGGGGACTTTGTCCCTGGTACCGCCATGCTAGCGATGGTCTGACCATGAACCCTGAAAAAGATGGCTATTGTTGCAAAGGTGACGCTATGACAAGCTTAGCAAACCAATAGTGGATGTAGGATTGTTTTCATAAGAATAATGTTAAACTGGGAAAATGAATATAAAAATAGTAAATGATTTAGATCTAAGAGGCTAGCACCCTGACCACGTTACAAAAGCCACCAAGGCACTGACAGAACCAGTACAGCAAGCAATGAAGCAGGTGCTCGTTTGAAAACACCGATTTAAGGGTGGGTGAAGGTTAGGGATCAATATGGTAACAAGGGTTTGCAAGTCGATTGATGAACACTAAGGAGGGTCTGTAGGAGTCATACGGAAACAAGCCGTTCAGGTTGAATTGGGGTTTGGTTGACCTCCAAATATGGTAGGAGGATCATAACTGGATCTGCAAAGAGGCAGAACTACACAAGATAATGAATTATGACGATAATTTTCTAATTTTGTTATTAAAGTTTTTATTAATAAAATTATTTCTTTAACATGTATTTAAGAGTATATATATATATTTTTTTTAATCAGTAACCCTCATTGCTGAGCACCATTTTCAATATTTCTCGACTTTACTAATGACTATATTAAAATAAGGACACATGACTGTTCTATAATTATTCAGACTACCTCTAGTCTTGTATTTATCATCTCACACTATTTACATATATTAGGCTGTTCTATTGACTGCTAGCAATCCATAGTTGTGATTGAGTGGTAAGTTATTAGACTCGTACTGCACTTATGTTAACTGTAAGTTAAATATTATAGAAAGTAAAGAAAATATTTTTATCATTTAACAAAGACTGGAATGACTCACCCTAATATTAAAATATTGTACTAATCTGGGTTGTCAAATTAAATATGAAAATGAAACTAATTTGATAAAGCAAAACTTAATAAAAAATTTATATAGTTTCTCTTTACTTATATTGATACATAATTCAAAAGATAAAATAAATAGTATTTAACTTAGTCTTTCAGCATAGAAGTGAGGGTCACTGATCGCTAGCGTAAGTTACCAGATCTTTCATAAATGCCAAACCATATGATCTACAAGACCATAATATGTTAAGCACCTCACAAATGCACAAGGTTTTATAATTCACTATGCGAATGCATATTTAAAATTATTAAATTTTGTTATGAAAATTACTCTTTTAATGTCTGTTTTCAAAGTTTACTTAAAAAATAATTCTCAAACAAGAGCTTGTAAAAGGTTGCTTTTACTTGAATAAACTAATATGGCACACCAGCGAACCTAAGCTGCTGGGTGATGGCATATTAACAACTGGTATTCATGCACTCATGTTTACAATATTTATGACAAGTTATAAAAATGTCAAGAAGGATAGAAGAGCAAGGCATACACACTTACTAGAAAACTGTAGACCTCAACGTTCACAATTATAAGACAACAAACCACATAATTATATAATACCCACTACACAGTCTGTGTTTTACTCTCTTCTCCTGATGCACCTTGACAATTACGTAATAATGTGTTTTGTTTTTAGTTGTGAACTTTGAAGCTTATAATTTTCTCATAAATGTGTAGTTCTTGCCCTTTTATCTTCCTTTTAATAGTCAACATTTTACTTCATTATTTGTTGTAACACTTCTGATTAGAGTTTGGTCGAATCCACTATTTTATGAATCCAAATCCAAATAATTATGAACTTATGAGGATATATAAAAGAAAATACAAATAGTAACCAAACCTTAACATTATAGATTCAGTTAAGTGTTAAATTACTGGTCTAGGATCTTTTTATAATAAAGGAAATTGATAAAACTAAAGAAAGAGGAAAAATAAACTACTAAGAATAAGAATAAATTTGATGAAGAAAGCCCACCTAGGGAAAGAGGAAAGATGTGGGAAGAATCCAATGCACAAAGGTGACATCTTCTTCCTTTCTTCTGTCTTCTATAGTAGAAGTAGTCACACACACATTTTAAACACAAATATAATAATATTTCGGCATTGTTGCCTTTATCAAACACAAAGAAGAAGAGAGTACAAATAACACAAACAATGGATTACTCCATCTTGAATTTTGAATTAAACTGTTAGAAACAAATTGTGCCAACTGTTTTTGGGAGTAGAAATAAATTCCTTGGTTGTGGTTAATATTTATAGAAAACTGATGATGATAATAATAATCGACAAGAGAAAAAAGAGAAAATAATAATAATAATGTTAAATTTGGAAAATAATATTATAGAAATAAACTATCTTCTGTTGAGGCCTGGTGGTAATCTTGATCTTGATGGTCTAGGATCTTGTTAACTTCAGCCTATAACTTACTATAGATGTAACGATACCTGTTTTTCTTGATTCCGATTCTTGAACATTTCCTTTTTCATTATTTTTCCAAGCATTATTGCACAGAAAATTTGACGTGCCTGATACCCTTCTCCCCCCTCAATGCGAAACTTTAACTCAACCATTACAACACTTGTCATTTGAAACTTTGATCTCACAATCTTATAGACATTTATTAAACACACTAAATTTCTTCAAAACTGAAAATAAAAACCAAGAATTCAAATAAAATTTAAAATTAATACAATAAATTGCGGATTTTATAGTGGGAAGAACAGCCATTTTAATTTGATAGGAATATCGTAGCTTTTGATATACATGTTGTGATAAATCAATGAATAATAGATATATCGATATATTATGGTAAATTACCATCCCTGGTCTATGTACATATTATATATTGATTGTTTGTTTAGAATCGATTCATATATTCTGACATTCTAACTTAACAACACATTTTTTTAAAGTAATAGTCAAGTTTTTACCTCTTTGTTACTATCATAATGTCAGGTTGTATTATATTCGAGACCATTTATTTTTCATGTGGATCACCTCAAAATGTTAAGTCGTATTATATTCGGGGTCATACTATATTCGGGCCAGTACAGTATATTAATGATTTGACGGCGTTTAAGTGAAACGGCAACTAAACTAATATGAGAGATAATCAATTATCACCTATTTTGAATGTTGCCGTTTTGTCTAATTGCCAGTTTTATTGAGAGCTAAGAATCGAAGTAGCGAGAATCGTAATACCTATTAAGATCGAGGAATCGAGTTTAACAGCCCTAATTATAGTAGGTTATTTACCATTAATAAGCAATATTAGAGCTCTAAAATAAATTTCACTTAAAAAGCAGAAGGAAAAAAAAGCATTTTCTTTTTAGTCTGGAATCTAGAATATCCTCAAGGATACTACTTTTGATTTATAATATAGTATTAGTAAGATTATTATTATATCTACATTAATAGATATTGGTGATTTTAAACCAGTGTTTGCAATACAAAATAGTCTGCTAGCTTTCACCTTCCTACTCTAATGCAGTGGATGGACTGTACAAGCACATTAATGTTCCATGAAACACTGTGACAGCTTTGCAAGTAAACTAACAAAATAATACCAATGGATCAATCGGGGTCGTCTTTGTGACATATATCTGCCTTGGTGACGGCTATAGCCACATCCACCCTGTCCAACAGACTCTTCGTTCTGTGTTTCATCTTGTGCTTCAAGTGTGCATTGACAGCGGCCATGTCCTTCATATCCTCATACGTCTTCAAGATGTCTGGGCAGTCAACGGTCATACTGATGGACCTCTTGTCGTCGTCGGTCAGGAACTCGTGACAGTTAGCCAGGTTCAATTCCAAGGTGCTTGTTGCCAGGTCTCTGTCACAATCGGAACAAGGAAATATTTGGTCTTAGGTCCAGTATTTTCAAGAGATTCTCAGCATTTAACTCACCATGGATCAAATGCTAGAAAAATATTTTAAATTCTTAAAACTTGTTTTATATGGAGTCATTTTTGCATTTTTTTAAAAAAAATTCTCCCAGAGAAATCTTAAATAAACATGTCCTGTACCAGATTTGAAACCCTGCCAATCCTTTGAACTTATTGTCTATTTTAGAGTTAGTTAAAAGTAATGAGGTTAAACTAAACAGAAAAATGTTTAAAAGGAAATCAACAGATCATTTTAATTACGACACTGTCCGCATGTATGGGACCATATTTCAGTTGATTGAAAGATTATACCTGAACACGAGAATCAAACCCAGGACCTTTGGCTTAGTTTACCACTGCTCTACCACTGAGTTATCCATGATTTGTCTCATGTTCAGGGTCATTCTTCACTCATAGTTTAAGGTTGAGTCTGTGATGGACGTGTGGAAAATCGTCGGCTACATATGAGCGATCAATAGTATCGCGAGCTATCAGATACCACATCCAAGACTCTGGACTGCCATTTTGCTGCCAATTATACAATACAGGATTGTAATTTAAAGCGAAATATCAACAGAGAGGCTGCAAATAATTGTAACTACGGCACTGTCCGTATATAAGGGACCACATTTCAATATTCATTCCATACAGACAGTGCTGTAGTTACAATATGCAACATGTGTGTTTATATTCATTGAAATTTCACTTTAAATTATAATCTTGCAATGTATAAGATAGTATATTAGTTTTTTTACATCCATTACTGTTTCCAGCTTGTGGTCTGTTTTTATTCAAGTCACATATTCTCCACTACCGACTTGCTAGGCCTGTCATAGCTTCATATGTCTTATAATCCACTTAAGACTAGGACAGGCACAACATCCAGTGCCCGGCCGTTAATTTATCAATATGAAGGGGTAAAATAATATATCTTCATAATTTATAAATTTTCAGTTATGCCGGGAATCAAACCAGGGACCCTTAGCTTAGTAGGCGAATAGGCTACCATCTGAGCTAAGGTGTTGGGCATGAGATAGTATAATAGTAAAAGATTCAATTCATATCTGACTCAAATTCATTTTAGGCATGAGATTCAATTCCAAATTTCTTTTAAGCATGTGACCCGCCTAGGTGGCGTAGCTGGCTAACGCGCTTGTCGTGTTGAGCTCAACTGCTGAGGATGGGGAGATCGAGGTTCGAATCTCGGTCGGGTGAACTGGGGGTGGTTTTTCCTAAATGGTTTTCCACTCTCCCTCCAGGCAAATGCGGGTTCACTTCCTCTAATTCAACCTTCCCAATTCCTAATCCATTAGCGTAATTAGTACTTAAAGCGTATAACCCGAACGGGTAGTAAGACGTGGTGCTAAATAATAAATAATAAAATTTTAAGCATGTGATTTGATACAGATTTATTCAAAATTGAAGATCTTAGATTCATGCAGGCTTACAAAAATTATTTATTAATTATATTCTTATAAAAAAATTATATTTGGTTTTATTTTACTTTTTAGTAGTGTTGTCAAGGCCATCATTATATGTGTAGGCCTACACATTATTGCAACCAATGTGTGGACCTTAAGATTATAAGGATAATCAATGTGAAATTGAATTGAGCATTTTAAATTATTTGTAGTGTAGAATATAAGTTCTTCATGTCTCACTTGTGGCCATGTTGTCATTAAAATATGTAGCCTATTGGCCTTACTATGAAACAATTTCAAATCACAGTGCATAACCATGCTCACACCTATCTTATATCAAAATGGTAAGCTTAGGCTGGCCCTATTAATACTACTCCTGTTTAAAAAGACAAAATACACAAATAAAATTACAATCAAACCACAACTACTTTCTTAAATGTAGTGGTGTAGCGTGGTAGCGGAAGTAGTGTGATTCATATGTATGTGAACACCAGTAAAAATAGGCCTGCCATGCTTGCTTGGTCTACATAAAAATACATTTATTCTACTGAAAGCTATCCCTATCCCGGCAGATGACTTTTATATAGTCGATAACTTTAACATCTTGATAACGATAAATATCTCTTACCTAGTCATAATATCAGCTCTCAGCTTCATAGTCTACCCTTACCCCTACGAAGGGTTGATTGTGAGTTGACGATGCAATACTTAGTTTGTCGAAATTAGACGGTAGATATAGTAGCCTTGTTTAATTTAGTAGTAATCCAAGTAAAAATTAATTGTAGGCCTACATTTATCAAACTGCTATGACATTTTTTTATTAGTTTTTAATTGTGTTATTTATGATTAACTCACACATTTGATGCACTAAAAATTACTCCCCACCCTCCTGTTTTTTTAATAGAACTGTATTTAACATAAAATGATATTTAAAAAGATGGATTTGCCAACGCTATGGTAAAGCAAACAATTATTTCTTTAGTGACTGAATGGTCTAAGGCAACTTCAACAACATGTCGATCTCACAGCAATTATCAGTCAATCACATTTAAGAAAATTGCATCGTCACGAAAAGGCAAGCTTACCTTGCAATATTCCACTATGGTACAGCATATAGGATAGGGCCATAGTTTAATTCGTCAAGGTAAGACCTTTCATGGTAAACGGAGTGTACATTTTATTGGTTTTATGTATGTTTTTATAAAGGAAGGGACGTATTGGAGGAAATATTGAATTTAAAAAATATATACAAGTCTAGGAAAAAATAATTAAAAGTAGAGTGGAGAAATGAAGGGTGATCGGGGCCTTTGACAAACCTAAAAGTCAATCGGAAAAAGGCTGATGACCCCTGGTCTAAGACGTCATTCTAGAGCTAGACTGGCCTGTTGATGACAGGGAGATCGGGGGTTCGAATCCCAGTTGGGTCTAGTGAGGGTGGTTTTTCCTATATTATTTCCCACTCTCCTTCCGTGTAAATGCGGGTAGATTACCTCGAAAATGCTTCCTTCCTTATTTCTATCCCATTTAGTAATTATCATATATGTGTATAACCTAGCCAGGTATTTAGACAGTGATAAAAAAATACATTTATTTAATATTTTCTGTAGTAATAATTTTGCCAAGGCTCTTTATGACCTAATTTAAAGGGCAAGGAATGAAGTAAGTAATCAATGGAAATCGTCCTGTAATCCGCCCAGCGAGGAAATAGATAACCACAACATCTCCTGGGCCTGATTTGAACACATTATTTACGCGGTCAAACTTCCCCGCTACAAAATAATTAAAAGTTTGTCTCACATCTCAAAGACATAATTTTACTTACAACTTGGCTTTTTTCTTGTTACTCCTTCGCTCGGCACCAAGTTGACTCCACGATACCAGTTCGTTGTTCAGTTTCTTCATATACCTACACAAAACACATATTTGAAGCATATTATTAATTTTTTTTATGTCTTTTGCTGCAGTATCATCATTTTCTTATAATATCGGACAAAAATACTTGATTTACTTTTAAAAGAAATTAAGTTTTGTCAATTTATTTCTGATCTAATCAAAGCAACGTTTAGTTAAATCTGTTCTTGAAAATGTAGGCCTATAGCAAGTGAACGTCGAGGACCGATGGCACGTGAAGTAGACTATTCAGATACAGCCTAAAGACTTTTAGGCTGTACCCAAACAGTGCCATCGAACCTTGATGTTCACTTGATAGTTGCATTAGCAATCGCGTGATCATGTGCAGATCTGTTTGAATAGTCACGAAGTGTGGTAATGCACCCCTCACACGCCCTTGAGTCCAAGTCCGACAGCAAGTTACCCTTGACATGCCGTCGATGTGGTGTTTGATCGGCAATTGTTTAGTTTTTCGTCTGCTAGAGATAGAGCTCAAAGAGTAATGTGATTTTTGATAACATACGTTAAATATGCCAGTTGTTTTGTAGTGTTGTATAGTTGTAGTGTGTTGGATAATTAGGATAATTTGTCATGTGGAGTGAAAATAAGTCACCACAAATCTGTAAGTGGCCTACGCTAATTCGGACTCATAGCTGGCATTTGAAATAGTTTCTAAGATCATTGGTAGGAAGCAGCACTGCGAACTCAAGTGCGTGTAAAGTCATCAAGTCAAGTGTACTTGGCTATTCGGATACAGCCATAGATAATATAGCTTTATAATTTATTGGTTTAGAACAATAAAACAGTTGATTTTTTTATTGCACCACGTCTTACTACTTGTCTGAGCTATAAACATATAAACAAACTACATTATTTGTTAGAGATTAGGAAAGTTGCATTTAGAGGAAGCGTACCCGCATTTGCAGTAGGAGAGTAGATAAGAAAAAAACTCAATACATTCGGGCGGGATTCTAACTCCTATCTCCCGATCATCGGCAGTCTAGTCTATTGAGAGAATGACGCCTTAAACCATGCAACAACCGAAACGGTTTACTACATTAAAAATACATACTCTTTGACTGAAATTGTGAGTGTGTCTTCAAGTTCAACTGAACTTTCTTTAATGTCTTGGTGATGGGGCTCTCTTGATTTGGTACTGGCGTTGTCAACATGTTTATTTGTGTTATCACTTCCATCACCTGTTAACATAAATAATCAAACTACATAATTAAAATGTTTTACAAGAATTTCGAACGAAGCTTTTATGGAAAATGTGTGCTAGGCCTATACCAATTTCCAAACATGTTGAAAATCTCTTCTTTAATATAGAAGACCGCCTGGAACATAATTTCTCAGGACTTTCAGTGTCGGATTTCCCACTTGTAGAAGCGCCGCTATAATTCATATTCATGTTTATTTACTCAAGTATAAATGATTATTATTAAAAATATTTGATAGTGTTTCCCGCTTAATGACATATTTACTTATTCACTTTTCAAAACAAGTTGTCTCTCATGTGGTGCCAACAGCAAAACAAAATTAGTTCTAAATCAACTTAAGCGATGTACACTGTATAGAATATAAACGCTATAATTGGAAATAACTAGTTTCAATTTCTTGCATTATAAGTGCTATACACTAATTCGCTATTAGTTATAAACCCAGCTCTGATAACTATAAAAATATAAACGTGTAATATCATAAGCCTGGATTTATTTTATTTTTAGCATAATATTACTCTCGTAATGAAAAACAGTTTCTATCCAAAATGGCCACCAATTTTTATTTGTCATGTCCTAATTTAAGATACTTATGTTGTAGCCTAAATAGTACGCAAAGTTCCTACTAGGTTTCAGTAGCAGCACTCCTGCCTATTTGACCTTGTTTATTCAGGTCTGCAGTGTATGTGTGGTGGGGGCGTGCTTTACTTTCAAAGTAAACAAGAGAATAAAGGCTCGTCATTTAAAATGTGATTGTTCAACAGCAGGTAGAGTTATGGTGTGCGAGACAAGATTTATATATGTGTTTACCATTTATTCAACTGGCATATTAATTTGATCGTTAATGAGCTCATCTATCTGTTCTGTGTTCTGATTAGAAATTATAGGTCTACTGTGCAGTCAAACCAAAACAGTAAATTTTATCTTGAAATTAAATATGATTCTTATCAGTGTTTTACCGTAGATTAAAAGTTTGGTGGAACGTTATTTCGTAGTCAGTCGAGTTGGGGCCTTATCGTAAAACTGTGCTATTATGGCAAGAGGAATAAATACCGATGAACACGAGGACTATGGTGAGTTTTTAATTTGCAACGAACTTACTCATGAGCGAAAAACCTCATAAATATGAACTATTTGGGATAAAATACCTTCATCAATTAAATTTTAAATACTACTTTTTGCTCAATTTATTTGTTTGTTTCTGGCACTACAACTGGGAATATTAGTATGAAGTAAAAAATATGCACACTTTATTAGCACCGTCCTCGGATATTCAACATATTGAACAAAATTAGGTTACACAATGATTGTTTCCATTTGAATACTTTCAAAAAATAACTTTAAAGCCGGCAACTTTTTACAATATTTTCCAAACTTAAAACGTAAGCCATATCATATACATAATTGGGCACGCCGTATAAATGTATAACTTTTTAGTCGTATTTGCAGGTGACGGACAGGTTGGGAATCGAATCCCAGATGGGCGTACTAAGAGTAGTTTTTGGACTAGGGGGGTTTCCTACTATCCTCTTTCGCTAATGCGGGCACTTTTACTATAATTCATACCTTCTTCATACGTAACCGATGAATTAATACAAATGTGCATACAGCCCAAACTGATATTAAAACGCGTCATATATATAATTACGCTACTGAATAAAATATGTTTTTAAAGGGCTGATAGATTAGGCTCTATATAATCTGATTTATGTGTAATAGAGGTCCATACAATTAAAATTCAAAATAACTACAGTAGGTACTAGTACTTAATATTAAAGAGATAAAATCTATCACTCCAAATTGTCTCTAGATATTAAGGTGGAGTGCTAGTGAAAGCGAGTTTATGGCAGTATGTTTGCAGTTTTTATAGCACAACAATATTTTGGCCAAAATAAATCAAATATTTCTTATATAGAATCATATAGTTTAGTTTTCTGCACATGCTAATCTCAACAGTTGTTGAATATCTGTCATGAGCATGGCGGCATTCGGTGACAAACTTTTCTCTTTATTTAAAAAAATTTGTCACCAAATGCCGCCATGCTCATGACAGATATTCAACAACTGTTGAGATTAGCATGTGCAGAAAACTAAACTATATGATTCTAGATAAGAAATATTTGATTTATTTTGGCCAAAAATGTTTTTAAATTATTATTAGCACCGCGTCTTACTACCCATTCGGGTTATACGCACTTACGCTAATGTGTAATGGTAGGGTGATTGTGAGATGAAATGAAGGACCTACAGTTTAACGTGGAATCCGAACCACGGTGGTGGCCTGGCATTCCCCACATTCACAAGATGCCTTGTCAGAGGTGAAGGAAGGGTTTGGTAATCAGATAAATCTGTGCCGGGACCGAGGATTGAACCCCGGCCGCCAGCATAGAAGTCTGACACCTTACCCCTAGACCACCAGGTCACCCATGTTTTAAAAACTGCAAAATTAATGCACTAAACTCGCGCTTACTAGCACCCCGCCTTAACAACTTTTCTGGATGAAAACATTACTGAAGAGAGAGAACACGGACTATTTATTATCTGACAACAATCCATTATGTGAAGAAGGCTGGAAGGTTAATACATTCACTATAAAGGTTGCGAAATCTAAGTTTCTAACCATTTACATTCCATGATTATTATTTTTGAGATAACTTTCATCTTTATTTTTGGTGTGTACCATATTTTTTAAATATAAATTGAGATTTCTGAACGTCTGCAACGCGTTTATATATGCTTTAAACGGTTAAATAGAGGTTCTAGGAAGAACATGTATTTTTTAACAGATAATATAGATTTGGCCGGATGAAAAAGTGTTGTTTTATATGTCTGGATATGAGTAGAAACTAGATTCCCTCCCATTCCTCACACAAACCCGTGTCATTGGAAGATGGTTCTAAATATATATCGTGCGTGTGTCCCAGTTATTTGTGGGAAAGCCCTTCCGGTGATGCCCTCTCTGTCTTACGTGAGCGATCAAACACGCGGCGTGAAGGAATGGTCCTACGCGGGCAGACACAAGACGCAAGCGACAAGAATACTGTATCTAAGATATTGTTATCAAGGAAAATGAACTCGGTCATTTGTTAATAAACTACAAAAAGCTAAACGGAAAGATCTCAAGAAAAAAATCATCAACGTTTCTCTTGGAAAGGGAATCTTAGGTTGAAGTTCCCCGTTTATATGGCAGAAAAACACATTGAATATTAACAAATTAAAAGGGGATAATTCCCGCTCTTCCATACATTTTCATTGATTAGATTTATAAATCTGGAAAGGTTTAATATTCCCATTTTTCAATGAATATTATTAATATTATATGTTCTGTCCTACGACAGGTCCATTCCTTTTGTAAGTGAACTTAGACCGCCAATGCACCCTGTTCTCTGTCTCCTTCAGCTCCCAGAATTTTATTCTTTCCTTCAAGTTATCCAATATTTGATTCCTCCACCTTCTTAAGCTCCTCTTTCCCTCAACCTTTCCTTCTATGTGTATTCTTCGTGTAGAAGAAAGTTCCTCCTAAAGATTTGTCCGATCCAGTTTGCTTTGTACAGAAGAATAATATTCTAAATGGTTCTCTTCTCACCCACTGTTAGAATGTCTTCATTTTTCACCCTGTTTGTTCAGCCGATCTCCTCAAGTCTTCTCAGCACCATATTCCAAAGCTCAAGTATTTATCTACCATCTTCCTAAGAGTCCAAGTCTTTGCTCCATAGAGCGCGATGCTCCAATTGTAGTGATTCGTGAGTTTCTTCCTCAGTTCCAAACTCAACTTGCTGGTCAGAGAGCTGGGACCAATCACTATCTATCCACAAAGAATCGGTTATAGAAGTTTTGATTTTTCATATCCCAAAGTACACTTCTACTTTTTACTCAACTGATTCAGAGAATTTTGAAATGTTATCACCAAACTAGATGTACTTTAATCCTACCAAAATACACACAGTCAACACTGTCTGTGAATGCTAGAACAGACGTTGAGAAGACCACTTTCTTTGTCTGAAGGCCCGGAGCAAGAGTTGTGAGAGACTCGCCCCACCCTGCCACTGGTGCAGACTGCATGGGGCTGTGGGGGGCCCGAGCCCCCTACCTCCAATATGTGAATGCATCTGAAAACATCAGGCTGTGTTGGACAACTTTGATCTTAGATTACTTGTAAATGAGTTCATTAAAAGCAACAGAGTGCCTAGAACAACTACTGCCTTATTCTGAAGTCATTTTGATACTCTCTTGTTGAGTATTTATTTGATTATTTAAATAGAGAGTTTTACATTTTAATGTCTTTGCTCATTTTATTTTATTTTAATATTCTATTCAATAGAACTGTTAAGATACTCTGTGATTAGTAAGTTTCCATTGTTTCAAATTATTTCACACATCTCCCACATCCGTGAAGAGAAAGCTTGTTTTGTAGCAGGATATACCCAGGCACAACTTTGTTGTATTAAACTGGTTAAATTAATAGATTTTTAATTTAAAAAAACAAGAAGATCTAAGCCCTAAATAGGCCCAAAACTCCCCCCCCCCCCCGGGGGTTAATCCCACACCTCACC
>CABFVZ010000444.1:288621-327597 GCA_902151445.1 Timema monikensis | reverse complement strand
CCCCCCCCCCCCCCCGTTCCTATCTAGTTCACCCGACCTAGTTTCGAACCTCAATCTCTCCGTCCTCGGGTAGTCTAGCTAACACGAAACTAGCGCGTTAGCCAACTACGCCACCGAGGTTAACCACTTGAAATTTGGCCGCAACACTTCGCCTTTACGTAGGACACTTCCCATGCAGAAGAGATGCAAGTTGTCCAACCTTACAAAACTTAAGGAGCCTTCAAATAAAAGTAAAACACAATACCGTTGATTTGAAGGGGGAAAAAAACCTTTTATGGCCCTGGTTTTTGTATCTATATTGATTTATTTATACTTAAAAAAATATTTTAGTTTAAAGATACATATTTAACGTCTTATTTATACAATGATACAAAAACAATTATATGTTATTTGTTTCTAGCTTCAACTATTCTCATAATTAGGATGAACGCTGTGAACCTATGAATGCACGTCGTACTTCTTTATATTTTATATATTTTCCATCATTATTTGTAAATATTATGTTATTAATGAAGATAATGATTTCAAGTAGTTGTTACACGCTGAGCTAAATATAACAGACAGTCGGTTAACATTATTGTTATGTATGATACAAAATAATGTTATACAACTTCTTAAATAACTAATATAAAAGTGGTTTAGGGTCAAACTACACTTCTCATTTTAAAAATGACTGTAAACCACTTTTATAACAGTTACTTAATAATTTGTACATTTCTTTGTTTTATGCATCATATAAATTGATCACATAGCTCGGTGTGTAAGCACTTGAAATCATTGCATTATGTGCTGGACTGGGACAATGCAAGACCACGCACGTGCTGTGACCTTGAAACACGCAACAATCGCGAACATCAGCGGGACGAAAACCAATAAATGTGTCACCTCAGTGGAATAGAAGGAAAAGCGAGCTTAAGTCCATATTTTATCAGGGTTTTCTTTTATCAAAATAAAAAAAATATTGTCTCAATAGATCAGTTTAGTTTAATTTTCTAGTCAATAATAATTTCACCATGTTTTTGAAAAAACAACTTTGTATTGTTTTGTCTTTTTAAAATATTTTATTATATGTATGTATTATATAATTGTATTGTTATATTGTTAACTGAACCAGTTCTCTTTGTAACTTTAATGTAACGAGCTAACTACTACTTTTAAAGAAAATCAAACCAACAAAAACTTATAAGTAGTAATATTTTTGATAGCAGTCCTTTCTTCACAATACGTGATCTTGATGTAAATGACCTTTCTTAACGTTGACTGCACGTCACGTTGTCGAGTCAAACAAACAATTGTTTACTTAGAATTTAGATAATCTAATCATTTGTCTGCATAAACTTAATACTACTAGACTTCGCATCAACTCACCAGTCAACAGGATCAAAGTTTCCTGCAATATACGACCCATCAGTTATGTCAGACGCAGGGGACAATGGCTTCGTTTATTTATGCTAACTTGTTGAATACACATCCTGAGCCCTGTTCTAGTTTTCAATCGGTCTACACTTATCCACATCCTTTATCTGTACTACTGTTCCAAAATACCTCCGGAGCATAAAGGAACAAGGTTGCTCCAGACCTGTTACAGCGCGTATCTGATCCGTGGACCAGTGACAAAAAGGAACAGATCCTTTCGTCTATCAGGAATAGTTTGTGAATGTGACGTCAGTGGACCAGTGACAAAGGAGCAGGTCGTGATTTCACAACCCATCCCTAGTCGACACATTTCTAAACAAGGAAAACGACGTATTACTAGGCGTTTCTTCATTTATTGTGTTTGTAAAAGTGTAGGCCTACTCTTGCAGAAAAAAAAACAAAATGTAAAAAACTGGGTGGGAGATCCAAAAACTGTAAATAATGCAACATTGCTTGATTTAATCAGAGTATTTTTGTTACATATTTAATTGGTCATTCACATAGGAGTTCCAAGCATGTCCTTTTATTTTACACAGGAATGTTCTGTATGTCTTTTTGCCAGTCAGTATCCTGAACAAGGTTCTAGATTCTCCCATTAGCGCTGCATGTCCTGCCCACCATAATCTGCGAGATTTGACTACCCTAACAATCTCTTGTTGTGTACAGTAAATTGTCTTCCTAAGCACCTTGTTTTCGAACATCCTAAATTTGTTTTCGTCATGTAAGGTAAGATACCACGTTTCACACCCACAGAGAAAATTATTGTTTAGTATATTCAGAGTTTTACATTCCTTGACAACGTGCGAGAAGGGGTTAACAACGAACTGACCGAGTAATAGGTACCGACTGTATTATTTTCCTGATATCCACTCTAATAGCACAATCTAGTAGTAACAAGTATATTTTCTCCACACTCTCGAAGTTTGTTTTGTTTTCATTGTAAATTGTCATTTTCCGCGACACAAGAAACAATGTAAGATTGTTGTATTAAATTATTCCCAGAGTTTAGAAGGAAAACCCGTCCGACCTTGACGTCGTTATGACGAAGTGGTAACCAGTTTGCGACGGGAACCTTGAGTAGCTTTACGACTATCGGTTCGTTACTGGAACACGTTGCGATATTATCGTCCTTACGTAGTCGCCTTCGTCTTTGTATCGGATGATTCGTCACCTCCTTTGGAGCATTGGGTCGAGAGAGCTAAAGAGGACGCGCGTATGGAGCAACAATCAAGGGGTCGTGGTGCAGGGGGGGAGACCCCGAGGTTTCGTAGGAGACCCGAGGAAACCCCGATGAGGACATGTCGCGTGACGGGTGAGTTGTCGTCGCTGACCTCCTGTCTTGTCATTGTTCTTTATACGGGTACTGCATGCATGTTTGTATTTTGTTTTCTTAGTACCATATCATACTACCCGTCTGGCTTATACGCTCATGTACTAATTATGCGATGGTTTTAGGGATTAAGGAGGTTATAATTAGATGACGTGTAGATCCGCATTTGCGTGAAAAACAATTTTGGAAAAACCACCCTCAGTACACCCGACCTAGATTCGAACCTCGATATCCCCGTCATCGGCATTCTAGTCTGACACGAGAGTATCGCCTTAGACCATGCGGCCACCGAAGCGGGTGACATGTATGTTGTTTTTTATATTATTAGTTGAGTTGTTATAACGTACACTTTCTGAAATGACTGGTTATATCAGCTCACGACTTATAACAAACTTAAATCTCGAACATACACAACACCCAGGCCCCCGTCCGTTAATTCATCACTGTGCAATGGGAAACCCATATTTCAACAATGACACAGTTTTCGGCCGTGCCGGGAATCGACCCTGGGACCCTTAGCTCAGTAGGTCTACTGACTGAAGATGTCGGACCTAATCCGGGCTATCCGTATATTTGCACTAAGAGGATAAGGGTGAAGAAGGTATAAAAATATATATATATGCATTTACGAGAAGGGAAAGTAAGAAAACATTTGAGTTAAGACCCTCCTCGGTAGGCACCCAGCAAAATTCTGATTCTAAACTTCTCGTCAGCACCAGAAAAGGTAGACGCCTTAGCCCGCCTGTTAACCGATGGTGAATGTTCCTATTTTTTTAATAGAAGGGAAGCTTTCCATTCTATCTCCAAGCGAATGTTAGCAATATTTATTAAAACTCCAACTTGCTCATTGTGTGTCCTTAGAATGAGTGGAGTTACGCGTAGCCTTACGTGGCAACGATAACACTCCGAAATAAGAGTTAGAGCTATTGACGCTCTTACTGTTCACTGTCACAAATACTCCGCATTCTCTAGTACCGGGAGACAAACCAACGTCCCTTGTTACCGGAGGTGTTTGAGTCATTCACAACACCTATAAGATAACACTTCTTGTCGTGACGTCATGGGACCTCACTTTGGAGCGGAGTGTGTTTCTATTGGTCAAAGATTGTCCTGTGTCTGCCACTTGTTATGTCTGTACAGCAGCAAGTGTCGGTCACTTGTTATGTCTGGACTACTCTGTAGCATACATGTCGGTCACTTGTTATGTGTAGCTTGTACTCTGCAAGGTGATGAGTGTATCGGCCTCTGACGTCATCCCCGGCTGCCCCTGTATTCCTCTCATCAAGCTAAGTGGACCACTCACTATCTCCCCAACCCACCGAACTTTCTTGGTGATTAATAACCTACGTTTTGTTTGCTCCCGACACAGCCTTTGTTTCTTGTTTCCTTGGATGAGGCTAGTTCACGACCTGCCGAGCAGGCGCTTTATGAAGCTACTACAGGATCTGTTGTGACAGCAATGACAGGTCAGAGACCTTGAGACACTAATTGCTCTCTATCTCTCTCTGCTGTTATTAACTTCACTTTCGCCACCACCATGGAAAGCTCAGCATTTCTCAACTTTGGTGGGAGTCGACAACCTTCAATCCGGGCTCCAGGCCGGCGTTATATCCTGACCCAGAGCTTTCGTTCTATCCTTACCATAAGCCTATAATTTCTCCTGACCCTAGAAGGCCTAGTGTTTGTTCTCTCCTGACCCTAGAAGACCTAGTGTTCACTCCTGTCCCTAGAAGGCCTAGTGTTCCCTTCTGACCCTAGAAGGCCTAGTGTTCCCTCCTGACCCTAGAAGGCCTAGTGTTATCTCATGTCCCTAGAAGGCCTAGTGTTCCCTTCTGACCCTAGAAGGCCTAGTGTTTGTACCCTCCTGACCCTAGAAGGCCTAGTGTTTGTACCCTCCTGACCCTAGAAGGCCTAGTGTTTGTACCCTCCTGACCCTATAAGACCTAGTTTTCCCTCCTGACCCTATGTTACACTGGGGTTGGTAGGTTTTCACACCCTGTTCTCTCATCATATTTCCACCTGGTACAGCTCCTCTCTAACATTGGAGGTTTGCATCTTAGAAAATTAATGCCACAATTCACGCCCCTCCTCCTGTTTCCTTAGATCAGATAGAATCTGATATCACCATCACTAATGTACATTCTTTCAGTCAAATATAAACCCACTTCGGTGGCCGCATGGTCTAAGGTGTTACTCTTGTGTTCGACTAAACTGCCGAAAACTGAGAGATAAGGACCGGTGCACTGAGGGTGATTTTTCCTAAACGATGTTATACTCTCCCTTCATGCAAATGCGGGTGTATTTTTTCTAGATTAAGTTTTCCTAACCCCTTAGTGTAATTAGTACATAGGCATATAACCCGAACGGTTAGTAAGACGCGGTGCTAAAAAAAACTATCCACGTCTCTTCGAGTACCTATCAAAAGCTGTCAGTCGAAGGAAGAGAGGATAACTTAAAAAAGTAAATGCACCCGCATTAACGTGAATAAGGATATAAGAGACACACTGATCAATCACATGTGGAAAACTACTTTCAGTGTACCCGGATAAGATTCGAACCACAACCTCCCCATCACTGGCAATTTAATTCGTTGCAGGTGTAACGTCTTAAACAGCGTGGCTACCGATGGAAGTCGCGCAGCCCGTGGTTGGGTGTACCTACACCATCCTCGCCCTGCTCCCCCCTTGGGACAAATATTCAGGCGTGTTAAGACTACAGTCATAATTGAACATCACAAACTTCACTTCTTTAAAAACTGCCTCACGTTGACCCCAAAACGCAACCGTCTATAAAGTGAAACAAGGTTCACGGGTGATAACAGTATATATAACCGCCAGTTTCCTGCGAGAAACGACTACTGTGGTTACAATCGCCGCATTCGATATTCAGGAATCATTTGAGTTCCTATTCGGATTAAAACTATCTCGCTGCGTCTGAATACAGAGGACTCGGACGCTTCGTTCGAACGATTTCATCAGAATTTAAAATTGGCTATTTTTGACTGCTGCGAATTGGTTGATTCTCTTTACACAGTCAACCAGCGCTGAGAAACAACCGACCTTACAAGTTGGAATGTTTGCTACACTATTTCCATAAGAAACGTTGTTTCTTTAAGATTCATTTTCAAAACACAAACTCCTCGTTCTTACACAACTTCAATATTCATAGTTTTATGGTCCACAATCTAAAAAAAAAAGCTATTTAAAAGGCATTCGAATGAATAGAATATGAAATCTTTTTATTCTTTTGCTTGTATTTATTCGTTTGTATTCTTTACTTTTGAAATATTGAAAGCAGGTTGCTGTCTGCAGTTTGATGATTATTAGTTACCACAAATACCAAGTTAAAAGGTAGGATAGCTGGAGCTTTAAGTGGATGGTTTGACATTGAACAGATACAAGGTTGTGTTATGTCTCCATGGTTGTTAAATGTAGTCATGGATAAGTGTATGAGAGATGCTTATTAGGACATGGTTGGTTTACGAATGATCAATGTGAATATGAGAGTGCTGTTATATACAGATGATGATGTATTAATGGCTGAGAATGAAAGTGACTTGAAGAATGCATTGAATTGTTTGGTTGAAGGTGGTGATAGGCAAAATGGATCTTAGTATAAATGTCTCTAAAACCAACTAAGGTGATAGTTTTTGATAAGGACGGACCAGGAAATGATTGTCAGCTTAGTATAAATGGAAAACTGTTAGAACAAGTGAATGATCTTGTTTATATGAGCAGAATGTTCTGTTAAAATGGAAGAATGGATGGTGAAATTGACAGACGGGTTTGAATTCATCATGGAGAGTAATGGATGTAGGTGGATTATTGCAAAGAATGATGTATCGAAAGAAGTTTAACGCAAACACTGTTTTATGGATGTGATGTGTGGGTTTGTCAGGAGAAAAACAAGAGCAAGGTGAATGTGGTTGGAATGAGATATCTAAGAAATGTGCGTGGGAAAACTCGTATGGGCAGAGTCAGTGATGAAAGGGTGATGAAGGGGTGCGGTTTGAAAGGGAATAAAAAAGGTCGATGTGAAATAAGCATGCTACGTTGGTTTGGACTTGTTGAGGGGATGAGTGTGGATCTAGTGACGAAACAAAGATATGAATGTAGAGTGTATTGATCAAAAGGAAGGAGTAGGCCATGTAAAAGACGTGGCTAGGTGTTGTAGACGAGTATGTGAAAAAGAGAAACATTAGGAGTTTTAATAATAAAATAACATATATGACTCGGTGTATGGATGTTGTTGAAGTGAAGGGAGTATACTAGGATAGGGAAGTGTAGAGAAAGTTAGTGAGGATGGATTAAGTACAGAGTTGATGTTTTTTGAGCTATACGCACAATTTCTTACCTACCTCGTAAGGGAACAGCGTGATTATGTATGTATGTATGCATGTATGCAAATTTGAAACTTAATCATGATTTTCACTACTATCATTAAAAGCCTCCCTCTTAGCTACCCCCTTTTAAGCTCTTTAAACTCGTCAAAAACATTCGAATTAAGCGATTATTTTAATGAAACTCGAACTTCTCAATTGATTTTTAAAATTTTTCGATTGCATCAATCACTTGGAGGTCGAAAGCCATATTGCATTTGGTGGACTGTAAGCGAGGAGGTCAAACTCTGGCGGGGTGTGCTTGGGTGGTTATTGAAAGAGGGAAAGGGTGAACTGAGGGGGGGTGGGGGATTAATGTCCGGGAAACGAAAGGTAACTGTTATAGGCACGTAGAATGGTTCTCTGGGAATAGAATGTCGTTTAATAGGGGAGTCTGAACACATGGTATTGTTTTTTGTATTTTCCTCATCTGTTTGTCCTGCCGGACAGCTAAATCCAGGAACGTTACAAGCCCTTTATTGATCCTTGATCCAGCCACGTTAATCAGGCACACTACTCGTGCGTCCAATTCTACTTGGTTGAACCCCATCAGTCGTTCACTGTCGAATCGAGAGACAAGTGTTTGCTAGAAAGATTAGATATCTGTAAATTGATGTGGCATTTCCACCTGATCCCACTAATGGCGCCTTCAAATTAGTTTCCTCAACAAATTCTTTATAAAATCGCTCAGGTCTTTGTGTTGTTTTTTATCAGGTTAGATAAACACGGTCTTACTTGGAAATACAAAATAGTTTTGTCGGTTGTTGGTAAATTATAGCAATGATAACGATCTTTGAAATATTCTTGTCAAAAATGTAATCTCACGTGATAGACATTCATTCGAGCAATCGATGAGCTTACGAACTGTTGCTATCTTATCTCGCGAGCCTGGCAACAGCTTGGTCTTTACGCCCTGGGAGTAGATACAATGCAAGGTATAGGGAGTCAATAAGGTTAGATCGTGCAACAATTATTTTTAAAATTCTTTTACAGCGTCACGTCGTACTATCTGTTCAGGTTTTATACATATGTGCTAATTACGGTAATGCACTTAAGGATGAGCAAGGTTGAATTTAGAAGTGGTGTACCCGTATTTGTGTGGAGGGAGAGTGGAAAACCATTTTATAAATAAACACTCTCAGTACACCCGACCAAAATTCGAACTCCCAGTCTTTTTAATAGGCCTAGGTAGATTGTCCGCTGTGGTTGCTTGTGACCTAGGTAGGTGAAGGAGTTAGATTGAGGAAGGTGGTACCAGGAAACTATAATACATCAACTAATGTGTTTGGGGGACTGGGGTACCTAAAGATTGATTTCCATAGGAAGCCCATTATTTGTAAACTGGGAACTTGTGTTGCCACAATGGCGGGAAAAAATATTACTAAAATAATTGTGTTTACATTCTTAGTTTGTTTAATTAATAATGTAAATATACATTTTACAGTTTACCCATAAAAAATATTAACGGAAGCTTTTGATTACTTTAAAAAAATTAATCAATAAATCAAATAATCGTTCAAATGTTAGTGACTTTTAATCAATGTTGGTCAAGGAAAGTGGGGCTTCCTCTAAAATCAGGGGCTAGATCCTATTACTTAAACATAAAGCTATCATATAGTGGGTTAGGGGTACGAGTGTGTGGAGGGGAGGGGGAAGGTCGGGGGAGGAAACATGTGTTTTAGCAACCTTAAAATTATAAAAATTTTCTTTTTGATAGTATGCTCAAAATAAAATCCGAACAAATAACAAATAATATATTATAAACGACATTTTCCTGAATCTCGTGGGAAGGGGATGCACGTATTATAGAGCAGTGAGAAGCTGTAGACGTTAAGAATTCAGGGATTATTTATGAAAAGGTTCGATACTTTTAAATATTGTTTTCACCAAAATGTAGGCGAAAGTTCTTCTGACCGGTTAACAAAATTTAAACCAGTTTCGGTGGCCGCGTGGGCTAAATGGTTCGACTCTCGGTCAAGAGTACAGATTGTGGTTTTCACAAAATGGTTTTCCACTCTCCTTCCACACAAATGCCGGTATATTTTCTCTAAATATAACCTTCCTAATTCCTAAAACTATTAGTGTAATTAGTACGTAAGCGTATAACACGAACGGGTAGTAGGACGCGGTACTAAAAAAAGTTTAATTTTTAAGTTTAATCCATTTAAAAAATAAGTGTGATAGCTTATAAAACAATCCCATATTGTCTTAAAATGTTCTGTTGTGGCTCTATCAAAACTTTATTTGATAGAGTAAGGCTAGATATTGGTGTATAAACGTTTGCTTTTAATCTCAAACGTGCAGATTTTTGGGCAAATATTTTTTTTTAATTCAAACTTTTTAACTAGTCAGATACCCGCCGATAATTTTCCTCTACATTTTGTTAAAATCAATATTTTAAAATATATCAAACTACTTCTTAAATAATGCAGGATTTCTAAACGTCTTCAACGTAGCTTTGAGTCTACCATTTAGGTACTGACATATCTGACACAACATTAGTAACACTTTCAGCCACAAAGCGTTGTAGTCGAAACGTAGATATGGGGAGAAAACTGAAAACCCCATTGTTACTTTTTTTTAGCACCGCGTCTTACTACCCGTTCGAGCTACACGCCTGTGTACTAGCTACTCTAATGTGTTTAGGATGAGGAAGGTTGAATTGAGAGGAAGTGTACACTCATTTGCGTGGAGGTAGAGTGCAAAACCATTTAGGGGGGAAAAAAACCCACCCTTAGTGCACTCGACCAGGATCGAACCCCGATCTACTCGTCTTCGACAGCCAGTCTATTGCGAGAGTTGTGCCTTAGACTATGCGGCCACCCAAGTTGGTTATTGTTACTCAGTTGATTATGTTTCTGATAACTGAAGGGGAAACCACTTTATAGACCAAAACAATTGGAATTTAAAAAAAACGGAAGGTTTCCCCCTCATCTTTAGTTACGAGCTAGGAGCTACGTACGAGCGGGCGAGCGGCCAGTTTTCTCGGTTAGGTCTGCTCTGTTTCTTCATTCAAACAACACAAAGAACTCACTTCTGTGTTCTTGTAGTTTCCGATGACTCAACAGCCACCGTCATCACTGCGCTACAGTCTGTTTAGATAACACCTAGAGCCCTTGATAAGCAGCAGAGCTCGTCCGTTATCTAAAGCAGGGATCCTCAACCCTAGGCCCGCCACTCTTTGACCACAGCTAGAAAGTTCTGGACTAATAATTTTAAACGGTCACTTTCCTGACAAAAATCAAGTTTGTGTTTATCTCCAGGTAAGCTGTTCTCAAGAAGTTGGTGATTGAAAGCCCCCCCCNTTGATTGAAAGTCTCCCTCTTTCCAATCCCTCCCTCTCATTCCTCTTTATTTGTCGGCTCATTTTCAAAGTGTACTTTATTACTCTGAACTATCATTACACTCACTAATACCATACTAATACTTCCTATTTCCTTCGTAAATATCTAGACATGGGTCCACCCAGCTTTGTTGCCAGAATAAACATATATTTTAAAAATGTACCTAAGCACCAAAATGGTGGTGAGTAGTTAAATATTTCCTTGTGTATTTATTTTGGTTTTGCTAAAATCGTAAATAAACCACTATTTTTCTTTTATTGACATTGACTTTTGGTTTGGTTAAAATGGTTTCACTAGTTTAAATTTGCGTTATTTTATATGTGAGTTTAAAATATACATATTTTTTAAATTTCAAACTCACAACTTTTAAAATAATTGGTATTTTTGTGTATGTGTTAGTTGCATTATGAATTATGTTCGGCTATATATTTACGTTGAGAAAGTGATGGTGCCCGCCGCACTAGCGCTAGTTTAGAATGTGCTCTGAGGTACAAAAAGGTTGGGGACCTCTGATCTAAAGCTTTGCTAACAAAACGCGAGGGGCAACTGCACTCTTGTTGGCGAGAGCCGCATACAAATACCCTGGGAAAGTAGAGGGGGGGGGGAGAGTTATTTTATGATTTACCCAACCCCTGCCACTCCGGGGTTTGGGGGGAATCCCTCCAATCACCGGATCAAGGCAAGACAATTTTCGAACTATATGTAATGTACCTCTATAAGCTATTTCGAAGGTTTTTTTGAGAAGTAATTGTGGACTTGTGTCTAACATTTTTTTTAAATCTAGTCACTAACATTAAAAATATTAAAAGTAAGCCTAGCCTTGACTCAAAGTAAATTGTTTTAAACATAATCTGAAAAAAAACCACGTTTGATAGACAACTTTTTCAAATAAACTTCTAATTAATTAGGTACCTTTAACTTGGAACTTTTAACTTCATTCCAAACCAATCGATATTTTTCATCAGCATACTGTTTTTTACAAACACCTTTTAAGTCACCCTGTAGATTACTTCTGGGAAACATCTGAAGATAAGAGTGGCAAGGAAAATGGCGACAGAGCTGTTAGTATTGAATTACGCTGTGGCCGGGAGAAGACTTGCTGTCTACGACTGTACCAACACTGACTATCCAACCTACACATACATTATTATTATTATTATTATTATCATCATCATCATCATCATCATCATCATTATCAAGAGGACTATGTCTACGCTGCTATTGAAATTACCAAATAGTTACTTTTAGATGCTGTATGTAATTCATTTAAAAAAATCTGTTCAGCAATTCCATGTCCCCATTAAATCTAAGAGTAATTATGGATAAATTTGATATTTGCGATAAATTAAGCAAACATGTTCAAGTAATGAATATTTAGCTCAACCCCTGTAATGTAGGGGTAAGTTTACTCCGGACCCCTGCACGAGCAGACCTACAGGACTGGGCGAGTGTACAATTCATTCACGACCTAAGTTTACCTGGATGACAGCTCGAAATGTTACTAGAAGTAATCCCTAATACATCCCTACACCAACAGCTGACATCTATCACTGTGGATGACTGTAATGAAAACATATGGTAATATATTAATATGATAATTAACCACAGTAATTTAGGCCACTATTATTTATATATTTATTTGAGGTCGTACACAAAGTTTATTTATCGTTTTATTCCCCTTAAAAAAATATTAACACCACTTTCACAAAAACTTCTAACGAACATAGCTTCAAAATGTACACGCAGTTGATGAAAATATTTTATTCAGTTAAATATTCCAAAATACGATAAAATAATCATAAAATCATTTATTGTATGTAAAAAAATTACAACAATTTTCTCATTTCCAAGTAAATACGATGCCTGTATTAAAAGATGTTGATGTGTGCACTATAATACACAAAATCAGTAACGTTCCAAAACGAAAAATAAGTACTTTTAATTATGTTTAAAATATGGTTTCGAGTTGGATGAAAAGAAATTATTTAAAAAAATGAGAGTATGAGAAAACTTAAGTTTACGTTATTTTAAATGTAATATATAACAGGTAATTAAAGATCTTTACATTTATAACAAAACTGTGATCTTTTACAAGTGTTGGCAACCCAAAACCTAAACAAATTATTTTCGAACTGTCATCCAGGTAAAAAACTATCGTGAACGGACTATATATGGGCTGCAGTGTCCTCACTGATAAAAAAAAAAAACTGAGAGTTGAAACGTGTTGCGTGAGGTAGAACTTTGGTGGCCGCATTGTCTAACACGCTAATCTCGTGTTGGACTAGACTACTGAAGAAGACGGGCAGATTGGGTTTCGATCCTGGTCGGGTGCATTGAGGGTGGTTTATCCTAGATGGTTTTCCACTTTATCCCCACTCAAATGCGGGTGTATTTCCTCTAAATTAAGCCTTCCTAATCCCTAACCCATTGGTGTAATTAGTACATAGGCTTATAGCCTGAACTGGTAGTAAGACGCGGCGCTAAAAGAACCCAACATCTTCTAAGCTAGATCTTGTCTTGTTTGTGAGCTAACATCGCCGGCGGCCAGAAGGACATTGATACTGTCGACCTCGGGGGGCGGACTTGTGGAGGGGGTTGTTAAAGGTTTAGACCCCTCTTTTTCTCCACACCCGTAACTTCGGAACACACTCCGGTGACCACGTGGTCTAACGCGCTACTCTCGCACTAGATTAGACTGCCGATGACCGGAAGATCTCAACCGGTTCGAATCTCGGGCGAGTGTACCGAGGGTGATTTTTCCAAACTGGTTGTACACTCTACCTCCACGCAAATAAGGGTACACTTCATCTAAATATAACATTCTTAATCCCTAGAATAATTAGTGTAATTGGTGTATGAGCGTATAACACGAACGGGCAGTAAGACATGGTGTTAAAAACAACTTATTTATTGTTTAAAGAATATCAAAATACAGGCACAAGCAAACAAAAAATAATCTTGCAGGTGCCTACCGTTCCGATGTTTTAGTACACTGTCGCTTTTAAGGCTTTTAACACAAACAAAGTGGGTGTTAATACCATTAGTAAACGATAGCGTTCTAATAATGATACTTTGCCATTAGTGACACGATCTAACCTAAACAGACAAATGTAGGTGGCAAGTTTGAATATATTGCGCCCACATTCACATGTTGAGGGGCTGTATATCAATCTCTACCAGACAAATTATCTCTTGGTAAGGTTCGGAAGTATTTCCTTGTTCCATAACGTTATGTTAAGTAGTAAGTAACACAATAATATTTAAAAAAACAAGCCAATTGATGATTTGATTTTAGGCTCACGGTGTTTTATTCTTGTCATCATTTCTTGCGTGATGTCGCTTGTCATTAAATATATGTTTTATTTTGTTTAAAAACACACTCAAGACATGGGGATGGTACATTACAGGGTATTGATATTTACTTAAAACAGTAGTCGGAAGTAAGACACCTTACCTCAGTCAAGAGCGTATCTGCTTCGTGGACCAAGCAAGGGTCCCGAGTTTGATTCTCAGCATGGCTGCAAATTTATCATTTGTGAAATGTGGGATTTTCCTTTCACAATGGTGAATTAACGGCCTGGGGGCTGGGTGTTGTGGCTTTTATAGATTTGAGTTAGTTTATAAGTCGTGTTGGTTCAGTGAGTGTCAAATTCACGTTAAATACCTCGAATCGAACAAAAAAATCGTTTAAGAATGTGGCGATAACGAAAAACGACACCCTGTGATAGGGAAACGCCTTATAATAGCTGTGCGCGTACACTTGCTGTACACCACTGCACGGTTGGTTGCCTACACTGAGTATTTTACGGCGCTTCGGTGAAACAGGATCTGTTACCGATTTGTTCACCTTGACAGTTTTTATCCACGCTTTGTTCGTTATTGTTATTAAATTTATAATGTTAAATAGAGAGCACTTCTTTATATTTAAAACGGAACTGCAATTTCTTTCGGCAACGATTTCTAGAGTTCTACCAAAACAATTTCCATATAATAAAAAGTTATATAAAAGCTTATACACTGAAAATGAGCTCAAATATTTCCAATTTCAAAACTATTCAAAAGTGAAATTTCAGAAAAAGACCATTTATTTTGGTATAAATATCTCGAGATTAACCAAAAGATTACATTTTTAATTTTTAATTAAACTCTTTTAGTTCAAGGAGTCAAAGTTTACAAAATTTCACTAACGAAGCCACAATATAGAGCAAAGCTTTTCAAGCAAGCGTGTACAACAGGTTGCATAGGAGTTAGGAGCGTGGCACTAAACACCTCGACATCTTTGAGCACGGCAGCAGAACACGCCACAATTAATAGTAAACAACACACCAGTCCGTCTACGTTCTGAGGGTCAACATTAACGGTCCTACGTCACAGAAAGTGCTCGCCATTATTAAATGTGTAGTACCACGCGCCTAACTGCTATGCAACTTGTTGTACACACATGCTTGAACAGCTTTGCTCTCCCGGCGTTATGCGTCAAAACTTTGAACACAATTTATTGGTATTGGCGTAACTTTCCGGATGTAAATTTACAGGGATTTTTTTGGGTCAAACAAGTTAAATGTCCAGTTTGGGCCATGCGTTTCCGAACAACCTGTGGGTGTGTATGTGTGTGTGTACAGTAGCCCTGTGGCTTCTTTGGTGCTGACTGACAGCTCACAGCTGACTTCTGACAATCAACATTTAGGTATATACCTACATTTTGACTGTCAGAAGTGACAGCTGCTAAACACATGTTTTTGCAGATCATCTGGTTCGGCGTAGGGATACGTAGTTTGGTCTGGTAACTTTTTAAAGCTATCAGAAGTCAGCTGTGAGCTGTCAGTGAGCACCAAGAAGCCATGGGGCTACTGTACATATAATCTACTTTAGTCGGCGAATGTATGGCCGATGTTAATACAGGGTCCCTAATGTCATTAAACAGTGGTTGCAGTATTTAGATAAAAAATGTTGGAGACGTAAATTTTCACCAAAATCATCCAACGTTCTTACGGTGGAAAAACCAAATTGTTTATATTTTGCCTGGGTGCAACTCGCTATAAATAACTGCATGCACTATTGATGAATAGATGTGAACATTATTTAGATTCATAATTTTAATTGGTATTACAAATTCTTATGATCGTGCTGTGTTTTTTGTTACATGAATTTGAGCAATATCCGTTTCAATGACCGAATGATATGGGATGTCACTCTCGTGTTAGATAGGCCTCCTGATGACGAGGAGATCAGGGTTCGAACCCCGGTCTAGTCTACTAGGGTGTTTTTTCTAAATGGTTTCCCACTCTCCTTTCACGCAAATACGGGTAGATTAACTCTAGAATGGTAACAGGTAGTAAGACGTGGCGATAAAAAAAATTGAGCCATTTTTTTCTTATTTGACTCAACAGATTGGACACAGGTAGGGAGAGTTACCATATCGGGATCCCACAAAAAGAGTACATTCTAAAAATGATTACCAGATTGGGGGGAAGAGATCAATTATTTTTTCCCCACATTTTTATTAATGTGAACCCAAATACTACACAAATTACAGCACTTATTTTATATTTGTTGCCACATTCGGGGAAAATACAGACAACCTGGGAAAGTCAGGGAATTTAAAACAGTTACGAAATTGTCAGGGAAGTATATATTCAATCGGGGAGATTTGCATACATTTGGGTATCTAGGACAGAGAGAAGTTGTAATTACATCTTATACAAGCCCTGTTTTTAGTAGGAATCCAGGTCGCCACCGTGGTTCGGATCCCACGTTAAACTGTAGGTCCTCCATTTCATCTCACAATCACCCTGACATTACATATTAGCGTAAGTGTGTATAACCCGAATGGGTAGTAAGACGCGGTGCTAATAATAATAATAATAATAATAAACACTTTTCACTTATCTAAGCCAAATGTACTCTTTTTTAAAAAAAATGTCACTGTATCGAAAACAAAAATTAATTGGTTGAATTCTTGAACGAGTCAAAATGTCTATTATTTGGATTTATTAGTTTTATCTCTATTTTATAAAACTATTATCGATCCTTATTTAGTGAATGCTATAATCGATTTACAAATATACAACATTTTACAAGCTAAGGTTTCCTATTATTATTATTATTATTATTATTATTATTATTATTATTATTATTAATAATAGCACCGCGTCTTACTACTCGTTCGGGTTATACGCACGCTAATGTGTAATGGTAGGGTGATTGTGAGATGAAATGAGATGAAATGAAGGACCTACTGTTTAACGTGGAATCCGAACCACGGTGGAGGCCTGGCATTCCACACATTCACAAGATATCTTGTCAGAGGTGAAGGAAGGGTTTGGAAATCAGATAAATCTGTGCCGTGACCGAGGATTGAACCCCGGCCGCCAGCACAGAAGTCTGACACCTTACCCCTAGACCACCAGGTCACCAGGTTCTTAAAGTAAGAAAAAGTGGTTTTGCCATCTCAAAAATAAAATAAATGTGTTTATTTTGTAGTTTTATTTTTCTATTTAAATCACGTATGGACTCTATAAATTTGTAGCGTGTATAAAACAACCTTTATAGCGATAACTTGCCATGTTTTTATATCATAAAATAATCGTAAAACTATATTTCCCAAACCTTGTGAGTATACACATTATTTTCCAAATGAAATGGCCATCACTAGAATGCAATCAATGTCTTTAGAGTGTGTTATCAGGTTTCACTCTGTCACATAAAAACATTTCAATTAAACTTAACTTTATGGCCGTGGCTTTATTACTTTCCTCACATGACTCATAAACAATGAGTAACAAACTTAAAGTGAAGAAACAGTTGGTAAGCTCTGTCTGTAATTTGTAAATAGTATACAGGTGGCCCAATAAACACAATGAAATAACCATCGTTGTTCTAGCAGATAGACTAAACATGTTTACATTTCAATAAATAGAATAAAGCACAGTTGAGTAATTTTCATTATTATTCATTTAAAAAAGGTACAACAAACATTCAATAGAGTGATTATTTAATAAAAAAAATATAAAGATCAATAAACAATAATGGAGAGGTAGCCAAGATTGAAGCAGAAATATGTTGATTTTATTCATCCCTGAAATTCTGCATATTATTACAATGGATTAAGGATAAGAAAGGTATAATTGAGAGAGGAAGTGTGCCCACATTTTCGTGGAGGGAAAATGGGTGGATGGAAACCATCAACACATCCAGCCGAGATTCGAACCCCGTCCTTTCTATCACCGATGAAATAGAAAGAACGACTCCTTTGTTGGGCATATCCATTATTGTGGATAGATGTTTATTATATCTTTCCAAAATGCATGGTTTTTAAACAAGTAATGTGGACATTTAGAAATGATTAGTTTGAATAAAATGTGTTTGTGTTGAAAGTAATAAATAGTATGTAGCCTACTTTAAAATGATTGCCCTAGCTTCCTTCTCTTCCTGCATTGCCCCCTTTTCACTTCCTTCTCTTTCCCCCTTTTCACTTATCTGTCTTTCCCACTTTTAACTTCCCTCTCTTTCACCCTTTACATTTCCCTCTCTTTCTCCCTTTTCACTTCCCTGTCTTTCCCCCTTTTCACTTCCCTGTCTTTCCCCCTTTTCACTTCCTGTCTTTCCCCCTTTTCACTTCCCTGTCTTTCCCACTTTTCACTTCCCTGTCCTGCCCCCTTTCACTTCTTCTTCCAACTACTGGTCAGAACTCGCAAATAACCTAAAATATGATATTAAAGTGTACCCTGTGAAAATATTCCTTTTTTTACAGCTCTATACATCACACCACAATTTCTGTTTTTTATTGTTTATAGTGATATATTGAATAAAAAAAGTTAACCAATAAAAGAACAAAAGTTGTATAATATGTCAAGTATAGTTTTAAGAGAGCATTGTTGTCTTGTCTTTTGCAGGAGAACCTGTCAAATACGACCCAACCTTTAAGGGCCCTCTCAATAAACGCTCCTGTACTGACGTCATCTGCTTGGGTCTGTTTCTAGTCTTCGTGGGGGCCTGGATATTTGTGGGGTTCTATGGTGAGTGGCTACACAAACCCAATAATTTCTGAGCTATAAGCAAATGCTACCAATATGTGTTTGGTATTTAAATATTTTTATATATGTCATAAATTGTTTTAATAGTTCTCATATCAGTAGTACATAATTATTATTTTGTTCATATATTGTAAATAAATTGTTAGGGGTAAGAAAAGACATTGACTTTAACTTTGCCTAGATAAATACAATCGCATCATCACATATCTTTACCCATTCAGTTTTAAACATATATACTAATTACACTAATGTGTTAGGGGTAAGTAAGGTTGGATTTAAATTAAGTGTACCCGTGTTTGTGTGGAGAGAGAGTGGAAAACCATTAAAGGGAAATTCCCCTCAGTACACCTGACCATGGTTAGAATCTTGATCTATTGGCGGCTCGGTTTAATGTGAGAGTAACAATTTAGATCAGGGTTGTCCAACTTTAAATTAGCTGAGGGCTTCATTTTATATTCCTAGAAAGTGTGTGGGCCACACATGTGAAGATTAGGCCTGTACAGTATCAACAATGTTTTTTTTAGACTAGTTGATACTCAAACAGAAAATCCACTGCACATTATTTTCAATTTCTGGATAAACTAAACAGATGAATATTACATAATAGGCATATAGTCTAATAACTAGTATATTAGCCTACATTAAAAGTACTATAATAATTTATATAAAGTACAGTACAGCAAATAATATAATTATATATAATAAATTCTGCACAATTAAGTCTGATCATTTTTAAGGAAGTCCTGGATGACACACACACATATATATATAATTCTAATGCGTTGCGGGCTGCAAAATATGCTGTTGAGGGCCACATCCAGCCCACATGTCAACTGTTTGACAGGCCTACCTTAGATCATGCAATCACCTAAGCGGGTTACTATTGTCAAGTTTTCATTTAATATTGTCATCAAATACCTTGAGCTTGCCAGTGGGTGACTGTCGGTGCTCTGTCCTAGGATTCACACAGGGGGACCCCTCGCGACTTCTGCTCCCGACAGACTCTCAGGGGCGTAAGTGTGGACTGGATACAGACGTCATCGACAAGCCTTATCTGTTCTTCTTCGACCTGACTCGATGCATCAGGTCAAATGTGGTGCTCAACGGCTGCCCAACACCACAGGTGAACATGATGTCATAATAGCGGAGTTAAGTTGGGACCTAGGACCTATTGATTGAATAGTTGTGATATTTTGGGCAAGCAAAGGTAGCGTCATAAAATGTCTTAGGATGTCAATGCAGTCTGGAATGAAGGGTTCGACAAGGTATATACCAGGGTTCGGCAACCTTTCAGTAGTGTTGTGTCCAAGTAATATTTCCCAAGTTCACCCAAATTGTTTATATTCGTATCCTATCTTTTTAAACAAATTTAAGTTGGACTTGTAAAATGTAAATGTAACAACATGTTTTTAAACAGATTACAATAAATAATTCCTGTTTCTTGAATATTTAATATTTTAATATAAATCAGATAAACCAGAATAAATACAAAAGCTATACATGTGTTTTGCAAAATTTAAATTTTGAAACAAAACTATTTGATCATTGAAACATAAAACACGTTATTAAAATTAGTACTCACATAATTGGTTTCAATTAAAGATAAAGGTTGTATATTATTTTTATTCAAATCGCTTAGCATGCTATTGAAAAATGTTCAGCAGGCCATTCTCTGCAAACGTGCCATAGGTTACCGACCCCTGTTATAGACTGCCTAGCTAAATTTAACTAAAATGTAAGATATAATGTGATGCTTAACTAACCCTATACTCTGCTTTAACTAATAAACTTGAAGAGGTAATTTATTTGTTTGGAAAATCCATTTTTCCGGGCAATCATTGGTACAGGAAACAATTTATGTTCTTTCTACTTTGTTCTTTTCTATGCCTTGTGTTTCACTACCTCTCCGGACTGTCTGAAAATTTACAACAATGAGGTAGGGATGAGGAAAGAAGAATATTGTACTAAAATGTGCCTGTGTTTGAATGTAGGAGAGACGAAAACAATTTAATTGAAAACCAGTTAAGTACACCTGGGTGGGAGTCAAACCTTGACCTTTCTAGCACCAGCAAATATTTATTTGAGGTATTTTACATACATTTTCTGAACTGACTAATTTTATCAGCGTAAAAGGATTTCTATAAGCGAGTAAGAAAGGGCCTATCAATTTTCTCGGTTAAGGAGTTTTCACATAGCTTCCAAGGTTCTTTTACATAACATTCCACAATCAACATGGGATCGACCTAAGCCGAGGTTCCTGGGTTCGATTCCCATGTCGAAGTATCGTTTTTAAAATGTATGAATATCTGTTTGTAAATGTAAAATAATATCAAAGTATTTTAATTCAATAGTATGGTCGCCTTCCTCCTTTGTGAACCCTAGCCTGTCAGGATGGGTTGCGGCCAAGGAGGGGTATTGTGATGATATATATATATAGGGGGGGTTCGTAATTTATAGACAGCCTTGGTTTTTAGGGTTTATTGTATTATTTTGCACAGCTACACAATGTGATTATCAAGAAATTACTAAAAAGATATAAAAGACTTTACTTAGGAGCTTGTGACAGAATGAAGTCTAGTAAGGAGTTCTTAACCAATGGCACGAATTACACTCTAGGCGATCCCACAAAGATAAGAACCCTGGTATCCTGGGGACGGTAACCCTCCAGCACACACACTCGATGATCCGGCGTCCTAACCTTCACAACCCTGAGATGGGCAGAGTGACCCCTTAGAATTGTTGTTAAATTGTCAGCCCTGTTAGCTCAAAAAATAATACTATATATACTGCAATTTGGCCTGATTGTCAAGAGGAATGTTGACAAGCTGTTTTGGGTTGTCCTATTGTTTACTCACTCATCAAAACACGGTGCTCTACTAGTTCTGTCACTCACAATTCACAACATTACAATGTTAAAATAAACACCCCAATTTAAGGCATGCCGATTATATGTTAATTTGTTTCTCAAAGAAGTTTAATGAGGTGACCTTTTTTATGCTCTTTTTTCCCCTAGGTTTGTGTAAAGAGCTGCCCTGAACAAAATTTTATTTACTCAAACTTGAGTAGCTTGGAGACCATCAGGCAAGATATCATATGTAAGACAAGTATCAATGTGTCGAGTATATTAACAGTTGATGAATTCACCGGTCACGTGGATAGAGAAGACTGTGCTAGATACTACTTGTCTAGCAAAGCAGGTGAGTGATAATAAGATAACTTTTACCGACTCCTGTCGTCTAAATCCACCTCTAACGCTGTGTTTGAACCGCATTATGTATGACAGGGGTCAGCCACCTTTTTGGGGCCCTGATCAACTTAGACATTTATCAAAGGTCCCGCGATCACCCTTCTGTCTCTGCCTAAAATGTACACACTGTTTACCCTGAAAGGTAGCAGTCTTACCTTGACTGATTACACTATGACCCTATCTTACAAGCTGCCCATAATGTAATAATGCAAGGTTAGCTTGCTTTTTTTTGTGACGGTTTAGTTTTCTTATGCGATCAACTGAAAATTTCTGAGAGCTCGACCTTTCGCTGACCCCTAGTGTGTGTGGCATCAGTTTCAAAGTATACAGGTCCACTTGAACGCTTTCAATATCTCTTTCCTCCAATTCATTTTTTGTGTGGGACGTTTTAAAACTAACTTTGTTTTTCCCGGTTTGTCTTACTACCCCTCTGAACAGGTAAAAGCAAAGGGGCTTATTTTTTACTACCTAATGGAACAAAAAAAATGAATGTGTACTTTTGGAAAAAAATATTTCTCGTTTGCATGAAGGTAGAGTGGCGAACCATTTGAAGGGTATGAGGGTGAAGGGAGAAAGTCATTCTTATCACATTTTCCAGGATCACAGCTTTTATATCTCAAAACCCACATTGACCTCAGTAACTACTTTCTTACTAAAAATTAATTTAAACATGACAGAGACCTCTTTTAACCATAATCTAAAGTGAATTAGAAGTGTTCTCGTGACTATCAAACAGATGAAAGCACTAACTCAAACAGATCTAAAATTATACCCTTCATCTAGGAAAAGCCATGTTCGATACACCTGTCCGTGATTCGAACCCCCAACCTTCTCGTCACTGGCAGATTAGACTAGATGAGCCTGACATTGTCTATGTGAGGCTGACTGTATTGTTGTTGTCGTCAATTTAAGTTCTAAGTTAATTTGTGCCAATCTTTCTTCCTTTAAGCCAAGGATTCACAGCCTTTCTAGGCTTGCGGCACCCTTATGAAGGGGATTAGAATCTCGTGGTACCCTTTAAGAATTTTCCTAAGCGTTTTGTTTTTCTAATTTTTATTTTTCATCCAAAATAGAGTATCACATTAAACATTTAACAGTGTTTTAATTTTGTAATCATTTAACATTAAAATAAACATTTCTACTTACTCCCTTTCTGAGTTGATTGAAAGATATAAATAACAAAAACACTTGATTAAATACATAAATACAGTTATGGAGTAAGATAACGTCGGGAATTAATAAACTAGCACACTAACCAACCACAATGTGAGAAAATTAATAATATGTAATCATCAAAAGAGAAAAGATTTTCTCACATTGTATGCCATGGCACATGCAATTTGTGGAAATACTAAACAACAAAACTTTCTTTTGTTTATTTATTTTCATTATTTTGTGGTAATTTATTTTATTTATTATATTTTATTAACATTTCCCCCCCATCAAAATCTTGCTGCACCCCTGGTCGATCTCATGACACCCCTAAATACTGTGGCACACAGGTTGAGAATCCTTTATAATTTGGAGGTGTCAAGTGTAAATAATTTACATTGTATACAAAACACCAACTGAGATTCAAACCATGACCTAACAGAGGTAGATCCGTTTACACCTGGAGACTGGAATTGAACAAGGGATTGTTGGCTTAGCGCCCCAATGCTCTTCTACTGAGCCACTCAGGAATCATCCTGTGTTCGGGGTCATTATCCACTCGTATCTTAAGGCAGAGTCTGTGAAGGATGTGTGGAAATCATCGGCTCCCAATGAGGCCTCGTTGATACCAAAGCCACCGACAACTCGGGGGTTAGATTTATGCTGCCATTAGTACAATGACAACTGTGCATAAAAACTAATAACATGTTGTCATTGTACTAACGACAGCCTAAATCTAACTCCCGAGTTGTCGGTGGCTTTGGTATCAACGAGGCCTGATTGTTAGCCGATTTTTTCCCCACACGTCCTTCACAGGCTCTGTCTTAAAACCAGGAGGGAGAAAATGGCTCTGAGTACAGGACAAATCATTAATAGCTTGGTGGTAGAGTTTTAGCATACTAACCTAATGGTGCAAGATTCGATTCCCATGTCAAGATGTCATTTTTCAATTTACAAATCTGATACTTGAGGCAGCTCCATCCGTAACCTACTTTCTTCGTAACATAAATAGAGAAACAACATCCGTCACCCATTTCGGTGGCTGAATGGTCTAGGCCCTAAGGTATCTCTCTCATCATATACTGGACTGCCGATGACAAGGAGATCGGGGTTCAAATCCCGTTTGGGTATAGGCCTACTGAAGGTGGTTTTTACTAAAAGGTTTTTACACCCTCCTTCCACACAAATGTGAGAATACTTAATCAAAACTAACCCATACTCCTCACTAATACATAAGCGTATGTAAACCGAATGGGTGGTAAGACATAGTGTAAAAAAAAATCCACTATTGGTGATTTCTAGACCCGATTCTGCTGACGCCCATGGTCAGTTCCTGTGAAGATGTAAATGTGTTTGTGTTGTGTTGTGTGTCGGTCCAATGCAGTGAACAACCGATGCATCGCCTTGACAAGCGTCAACAGCTTCACCGTTGTGTTTGTAGCAACTTTCTCGGAGCTCACGAAACTTGTGCACAACTTGATCATGGAGTTCACAGACAGTGAGAAGGTCCACGAGGTACTGAACTCCACCCCCATCCAGGCGTCTTCCTTTCTTTAACCGCTTGTTCGTCAAATTCAGATAATGTTTTCCTCTTGAGGACGAGTCCATTGCCGAAAATATATGAGCTACCAATTTTTGCCGTCCATTTATACAAGTAGGGGTCTAAAAGTATAAGCTTAATGGTTTTTTTTTAGTTTGCTATGCATTTCTATTCTTTTGTTTGGCTACTATTTTCAATGTTTTATCGCCAACACCAGAGCTAGGGATTTTAAAATAATCCTCTGTTATGTTAAATTTTGTTAGTATTTTTTTAAACCCCTAGTATTAAATTACATATTTAAAATATAGCCTGTATATTACTGTCATTTTGTTGTTTTATAAATTACAAAGTAGCTAATCAAATAATCAAACATTTAATGTAAACAAATAACTCAAAAGATGAAGCCCAACTAAATATTGGTTTATGCTTGATTTTTAAATATCTTATATCAATATGTTCAGGATCAACTTGATGTGTACTACACCTAATACTGATACCCAAATAACTGTTAAACTTGTAGCTACAATTTCTTCATATATATGTAGCTGAATATATAAAAGATTATTTGTTTTGAAGGCTTTCCCACTCAGTGTGTGCGTTAAAACAATTACTCTTTTCGAGCTTGAACCGTGTCAATTGAAATATGAGTCCAATGTTTCAGGTATTGTTCCAGAGGCTGGTTGTTGTAGCTACGGCTGAAACTATTAGAATCTATTTCATCGAACTAATTTATGATCCCGTCTCACAGATAACTAACTATGAGCCTCAAAGTTCACAATTAAAAACACATGATTATTTAATTTTTGGGGTACATCAATCTTCTCCTTCTGTGTGTAGGTCTTGCCCTTCTAGCCTCCTTTTAAGGTTTAATTTAAAATAGGAGTTCGGCGCCATTTTTCCTTTATTAACTAGGATATCGGATATCCAAATACACTTGAACCAGATAATTTATCAAAGTGGGGATGTCTTCATTCTTCATTCAATAAAAGATAAATTGAGATTAAACCACTTTATTGGCTGCATGGTCCAACGCGCTACTCTCGCAGTAGACTAGACTGCCAATGACGGGAAGATCGAGATTTGAATCTCATTCGGATGAACTGAGGGCAGTTATTCGAAAATTGTTTTCCATTCCCCCTATACACACAAATGTGGGTATACATCCTCTAAATATAACCTTCTTAATCCCTAAAACAATTAGTGTAATTAGTAAATGAACGTATAATCATAACGGGTAGTAAGACGCAGTGCTATGAAAAATTGTATTAGTTTAAAAGTTTTTCTCATTATGGTGTTTTTTAATGTAGTAAAACTGTTTCAATGGTCACATTCCGTCAGTTTTTAAAAAATGAGAATACAGAAAACTGCACCACACTGCGACATTTGGCTTCAGCTGTATTACCCACCCACTCAAGTCCCTTTGGTTAAACGGGTTCTTCAGCTTGAAAATAATAGTTTTAATAAACAGAGCTATTCAGATCGACAGGTAAAAAATTATACAGGTGGTAGAGGGTGACAAGAACAGTATCATTACTCAATTAACTTGGGGTATGGCAGTGCTACGAGACGTAAAGGTTGGCACTGCATGCACCCTAATTTCACAAGGATATCCTAATCTAGAAAAAACTAAGTTTTTAAGAATTTCCACGGTTTTCACAGATGACGCTTGCCTCATGGGAAAAACTTACACCCATTTTGAAAATCCATCTAACAACACAAGTAGTATAGTATTCCCATTCTTAGACCTAGTTAACTGACCCACATAATCAATGAAAATTCTCTCCCATGGCCTGGTAGGAGTGTGAGAAGACAAAAATCCAGTTTTGCTGGGGTAAGGTTTTGCATGCTGGCAAAGTTCACAAGATCTAACATGCTTTCTTACATCTCCAGGGAGTCCATTCCAAAAGAAATAATTCTTAATCCTATTTGTGGTTTTGAGAATACCAAGGTGGCCACTTATTGGTAGGGCATGACAATATTTGATGATCATAGGAATCAATACTTCTGGGACTACAGCTTTGAATTTATTACATTTAGGTGGTTTGAAAAGGAGAAGATTGTTCTTAATTTTGTAGCCCGGAATAATTTCTCCTCCTTTGATGCGATTAACAAGATAGTTGATATGTGTGTCTGATTTTTGATGTTCTTGAATAGAAATAAAGGATTGCGGTACAGATTCTAAAATATTTACAGATGGAATTTCGGGATTTGGTTCTTGGAAGATTCGTGACAAACAATCAGCTACAGCATTCTCAGATCCTCTTACATGAGTTACGTCAAAAGCAAATGAAGATATTCTCAATACCCAGCGACCAACTTGGCCTAGTTGTTTAGGATGTTTAAGAAGCCATGATAAGGCTTGGCTATCTGTAATACGTTCAAAACGTCTATGTTCTAAATAAGACCTAAACATTTCCTAACCAAACACTACAGCTAATGCCTCCCGCTCGTAGATGGCATATTTTCTTTCCAAAACAGACAATGTTCTCCTGGGGGCTCGTCCGGGATCTGAACCCGTGACCTTTAGATCTTGAGGTGTGACCGATCCCGGGGAGGAGCGAGCCACCAGTCAATCTTAGGTGTTCCCTTCAAACTTCCACTCCCTTCAGGACATGGATAACTTGCGGGTGAGAGCCATCCATAATACCAGATTAGTTAAAACACCACTCAATGTATTAGAATATAGAAAATATCCGATGGCATGTGTTGATGGGGGCAGTGGTCGGTGTGAAAATCTCATAGATTTACCAATGTAGGCCTACTCGTCGTTAGGAATGAACACAAGTCAAGTGCCAATTCAGGGGGAAATAGGTTTTAACCGATTAGGTGACACTAGCGGAAATGTTTTTTTTGTGGGAATGTTAATAGAGCCGTGGGTCAGGAAGTTTCTTCTAATGACAATTTCTTCCGTAAAAACTCCTTTTCTAATCCGATGAAAAATATTTCCCCTCCCAACATGAATGAACTCGAGTCGGTTTTTATTTTTCCTCAGAGAATGTGTAAACTTGTGAAATTGGGAGCATTCCCTGAAAACGATATTATCAGTGCCTCATTCTCTCTTACCACTGGTATGTTGATGGAATTATGGGGCAAGGCCATGCAAAATGGAGTACCGTGGGTGACCTTGAAAGAAAGCATAATCAAAAATACCTTGTTTGTTAATTAGTAATTTACCTACGCTTTCTTTCAGTCTTGGCTAAGAGCTTGTCAGTGACAGAATATAGACACAGTCAAATGATAAATACGTGTAATGATACAATTTCCTGCTTCTGTAGTATTAATAACATTGTTCTCTCTTCTTCCAGGCAACCATTGAGACGCTATGAAGACTGTTGGCTTCCTGGTTTTAGTCCTTGTAAGTGACATCTCGGGTTTGTGTAAGAGACTTTGATAAACTATTGATTGTTAGTGAATACACCTGTAAGCCCCTTGTGTTTACACCTGTTAGATATTAAAGCTCAACTGAATTTGTCCACACAAATATGATGTTCCATCTTAAAATCCCACTGTTAATAATTAATTAAAAACTCACCTTATTTTTAGTGTATTTATTAAATTTATCTACATCATGGACTAAACTTGAAAGACTACCATTTTTACTTTCTCGCTATCTTACAGGTAGAGAAAGTATTGTGACCGTCAAAAAAATCGAACTCAAGATTTTGATGAATCTTGACGTTTCATAACCCCCCCGAATCCAAAAAAGGGTTTTTTGACTTTCCGTCTGTCTGTCTATCTGTACCTCCAAATAGAGCCTAAACTATTTTACCGATCAGGCTAAAACCTGGTATCTAGGGTTTACATATGGTTGCCCCGAGAGATTTTCGAAATAGGATATCTAACCCTAAAATTAAGAGTAGTTTACTGAAGGGTAAAAAGAGAAAAATCAATTTTCTCAAAATCGACTCTAACGATTTTGATTAAAATTCGTATCTAGGTGTTGATTATGATTATAAATAAACTGGCTATTTTCATTTTACCATGAAAATTAATTTTAGGATACTTTATAGAAGCAGAAACTTCCGTATCTCCGCAACTATTTGAGTTAATAAATAACGTATCATTGCAAAATTGTAGTACTATTAAAAATAAAAAAAACTTTTATATGAAATATATCTTTATAAATCCAATAGTTTCTGAGATATTGGCAAATATATTAATACAAATTTGTGAGCTTAAGTTGTAAAGATACACTACTTAAGTTTTAACGCAATAATTCTCCAATGGCATTAAGTAATTAAATATAAGTAATTAAATATAAGTAAGTATCTAAAAGTTTGTTGTTTTTCCTTAAACCTCTTAGGAGAAATGTTTGTACAACAATGATCTATCTCCATTTTAGACTCAATAGTCAATATTTACATTTTTTATTGGTCAAAATTTATAAATAAATTTAATAGCAAAGCGATGACATGAAGATTTGCAACACCTAATAAAATGTTGAAATTTTTAACAGGAAGTTGAAATTTTAATACGAAGTGTTAACCCTTGTTGAACATTGATCTTTTTTATCGGTCCAAACATACAAATGAGGACATTAATTCTTTATAAACAAAATTATAAAATTTAAAATCCGGACTAATTTTTTTTAACATAATTATAGTGCAATTTATGCATGAGTTAGCTAGTGTATATTATTTAGTTTCAACTATATTACGAGTTTGAGTAAATATCTCCATTTTCAAACAATTGAGCGAGAAAGTCCGTGAGGAGTTCCGTAACATTTATTTTATTTGAGAATTTAAATTAAGAGTCAATGTTTAATAGTAACTACTTATTTGAAATAATTTCTAAGTGTTTCCCCATTCAGTCTAGATCTAAAATATTGACCAAAACTAGAGCAGGCAGTATTGGGATTCGTACAAACTGTTACACACTGCATGACAACAGGATGTTGAGGTCTGGATGGAGGATGTTGAGGTCTGGATGGATGAGAGTAGAATTGTTCAATAATAGATAGAGGTTGTATTTTTTCAAACATACTTAGTTTCCAATGCATGGCAAATTGGTGAAAAGAGAGTTCCTTAAATAACTCTCTGAGTTTCGCTCTTAGCTTAAAGTGTAATTAGACCAATCAGGAACTAGCGCTGTGGATACAACAGTCAGTAGAGTTGTTGAGAGAAAATACCTGCATAGTCTTGGGCAACTCACAAGAAATGTTAAAAACATAAAGAGACAACAAGTCCACTAGAGGAGAGAGTTTGGAGCCCTCAAAGGTTTCGAATTATGTGATAATCATAATAAATCTTGTTAGCAAAGAATTTATCATAGCATGCAGCTAATATATTTATTGAAGTGTTGACTATAAAACACAATTAACTGACGTATAAATTTACTTAGCAGATGCTACAAAATGTTCAATACATCATGTTAATAGCAACAATGACAAGCAAGCAACTTGTTCCCTAGATATTGTTCATGTCCTGCCAATGTCGGAGCATCAATGTGAATGTTTAGTTCACCAGCTCACACCAGGAGCGCAATATTATTATGTATTCATAGCGACATTCATAAAGCGCTATAGCAATATGAAATACTCCGTAGACAAAAGTTACATAAAACGAAGTTTGTACCAATTTAAGTCAACAAAATTAATTTCAACAATTTTTTAAAAAAAATTATAAGTTTTATGATGTTACAAATAACTACACAATAATTACTACTGTCTATTTCAATGATAATTTTCAACTCCCGCCCGATGGTCCCCAGTAGGTATTGCAACCTCCTTCCTAACAATAATTGAATTGAAGGTGCAAAACATAACCAGGAATACAGACAATCAGAATGGGAAGCTTGAGCTAAACAGAGTAATATTGTCTGAGAACAGAACAGACACGCGACCCATCTGGATCAATTAACTGCCGTCCTCCACAACTGATTATAAACAAAATTACTACCCTAGAATGTTCACGGAGAGGGCAAGGAATACCATATTAAGAAAAGGTATAAGTGAGTTTGTAATTTAATATAAAAAATACGTAATATTGACAACAAATAACAAATCATTGAATAGTGATCATGACAAACTAATAGTTCCTCTTTCATTAAAAAGTATCCTATAAGTATGACTTTAAATTCTGACCACACAGTTCAAAAACTTGCTGACTTCCACTACCTTCAAAATAAGTATCATTTAAATACATTACAAAGTTCCCATGTCAAAAGAGCTCTAAATAACCTTACACCTATCTTTACCATTCAATAAGTTCCACAAATTTCAATTCACTATTCCTAATAGTAGCCAAATATCTTTCAACTGATCAAACACATAAAGTTAAGTTTAGATATTTTAAAGTTTCCAGCGCAACGTAGTTAGAAGTTATAGTATCAAGGATAATCACCAGGACTATTCAAAGATAATACTCGTAAAGGTCGGCATAAAACTGCTACACATGCACCCATAGCAATTAACCAAGATAAGATACCTAATCATTTTGAAGGAACTTCAGTTATACAAAAAGATAAACCAACTCCGAAAATATTAAACAAGTTAATAATTCGTCCATAACACTTCCAAATATATTCCCTAACTTATCCTTTAAAAAAAAATTAAAGAGAAATATTGAAAATTTTCCTAAATTATGGTCACTTTTCCCAAATAGAAAATATTCTTTTAAACCTCAAGCAATAAACACAAAATTGATGTTAAATTCGCATTATAGTCAAACACTAAATTAATGGTATGCTGAGTTTATTTAAAAAAATAATAATAGAAAAAATTGTCTAAAATAGACGAATCTTGTAACTTATTAAAAAGACCATAATGCACCGAGGTACACCCCCACTTTAGAGGCTTTGATGTCTTAAGAAATATTTTATTTCTTTAAAGTCACCAAACAAAATATTTGATAGGTACTTGAAATTTTCAAGTTTAAAAAAAAGGGTGTGTGTACTTATGTACGCGCGTGAGAAGTTATACTTCTTTGGCATCATTAAATAAACTAAAAGAATCTTAGATTGATTGGATATCTCTTCATAAATTCGTTCTACTGCCAGTGCCCTTTCAGGGCCGACAACCATATCTTTGAAAGAATCAAAACATTGTTGACAGGCAATTCAATTCCTGTTACTAGTCGTAAATTACGCCACACTCCACTTGCTATGTTCTGAAGAGTGATGAGTTGCCTACCTCCCAGGTGCGTTCATTGTCAACTTTGACGTTTCGTGTCACCGCAGACCTCAAGTTCATTGCATGGAAATACTTGTGTTGTCACCTCCTACAACCTATGTGATATTTTACCTGGAAACCTGAATAATCCTCTATAAACATATACTCAGCCAGTCTAATTGGGAGCAAAGAAACACATCAATAAATAGAGTGAACATTATCTGAGTTTTACGAATATCTAAATTCTAATCTCACAAAAGTAATTGCCTGCTTGATCAAAGATGGGCATGTGGACGTGTATTGGGGGTTACTTTTATTAATAGTGTTGATGATTGTCAAAACTGAATTAACAAGGCTGTGATAAAATTAATTGAAATAAATTGTATACAATTTATAGCAAATCATTAGCTTTTCCCTATTTTTGTTAGAATATTGGTATGATCCTTGTTTTTTATGTAAGAATTTTAACTGTCGATATGTATTGCAATGCTAAAGTAACCAATCTTTTCTGTAAATTGAAAAAAATTACACCTGGAGCCAGGACCTTTGGCTTAGCGCCAATGGTTCACCACTAAGCCATCCAAGATTCATTCCATGCTCAAGGTCATTCTTCATTTATCTCTTAAGGTAGAGTGAAAAATGAACCTGAGTATTGGAGTAATCCTGGGTAGCTCAGTAGTAGAGCATTGTCACGTTAAGCCAAGAGTCCCGGGTTTGATTCCCATGACCAGGTGTTATTTTTAAATTTACGAACATGATACTTGATGCGGCTATATTCGTAGCTAAATGATCGTTTCACTCCTTTAAGCTTCTATATTCATGAACAACTAATTTGACAAGCGTTGGCTTTATTACATAATCAATAATTATTTTGCTACTAATATATATTTTTTAATTAATTTTGAAATACTTTTATTTTTTAAATTAAAACTCAACATTCTCCCTTGATAACTACCACACGCCTGGTAGTCAGTTTTGTCAACCATCGCCACACTGACTAACTTTATCCAGCTTGGTGCTATAGCTACCATTCTTCTCTTGTAGCTTACCAGGTTGTAACGTTAGAGAGCGGCTTCTAGACTTGTACAGCCTCTGGTCTTCCCGCAAGCTATCGTCCAATCCATACATGGATGGGAGATAACACTAGATTTGTTGTTGTATTAGTTTTGCGTTGATACAATAGATAAACCGCAAACGCTACCAGTAAAGCTTATAGAAGAAAAAGGTGACCTGTTCGTCTAGGGGTAAGGTGTCTGACTTATGTACTGGTGTCCGGGGCTCACTCCTCGGTCCCGGCACAGATTTATCTGATTGCCAAACCCTTCCTTCATCTTTGATAAGGCGTGTATTAATCACAACTTGTGAATGTGGGGAATGCCAGGCCTCCACCGTGGTTCGGAGTCCACGTTAAACTGTAGGTCCTCCATTTCATATCACAATCACCCTACCATTACACTTTAGCGTGTGTATAACCCGAACGGTGCTAATAATAATAATATAGAAGAAAAACTTTGGGAAACTTTAAAAAAAAAGTAGTCGCCCCACTGAATCTTCACCAACTCAGTTTTAAACTTTGTAATACAACCATATTTAAGTTTTATATTTATTCACGAGTCTCATTGACATTTCAAATAGATAGATATCCTGTTGTTTCTTTGAAGGAGTTTGCACTATCCATCCTCAATAGCCGTTAGCTAGACAGTTTATTCGGTAATGGTAGTTTTTATCACTAAGAACTAATGCCTACTTGTTTGTAGATATTACTATCCCATCTGAGGGGGCATAACTCGGTTGATGCCTCGTAACCACCTACACTTTCATTTCTATGGAAACCAAGTTGTTATTTTTAGGGTAATTGCTGCACATTAGGTGTTAAAGTTGTGGTTGATAATAAAGAGAAGCTTTAGAATACCTGCACAAGAAAATAAAATATTGGAAGGAAATATAATAATAATGGCATGTCTGAGCTACATTAATCTGTAGCCCAGCAGTGAAAAGATTAGTCAGTACTAATGTACCGTTGTCCAGGGGACGCCCGGATGTACTAATCATACATCCTTTCTGTGGAGGCTCTTTCCATGTCCCAGGAATGACATGTTGAAGCCAATGAAGATCGAAACCTAGCTTAAGCCTAATTAACTCAAACATTGATGATTATGAGTACTATTCCCATTTTGAGAGAAATCCCCTCGGTACCAACTGTGAATCTAACACAGGACTAATAGTTCAACATTAAGGGGCTCTTCTGACCACTAAACCATGAGGAGGGTAGGAAGTAAATATTATGATCCTACTTCTCAAATAAAGTTTTACTAGTCCTTTTAAAAAAATAATTATTTAGTGAGACCACTCCTATAGCCAGAGAAAAAAAATTGATTCGTCTGAACTTAATGTATTTTGAATTAAAGTTTTTTTTACGGTGTTTGTAATTAGCTGTTTTCAAAGTAATATGCTTCTTGACATAAACTTACATTGTGTCGAAATTCAATGACATTCCAAGATAGGGGTCTTTAATTTCTTGATTGTATTTTATTTTATATGTTTAAAAAAACAAGTCAGCATTGAATTGTTTTTTGCGGTGTGTTTAATTAAATAATTTAGTTTAATCACTGATGTATATTGGAAATGCTTTAATCTAATTGCATATTCTAAATATGTTTAACGGTCACACATGTGTCGAACACTAGAAAGAAGGCAAGCTATATTTTTGTATGTAATTGAATGTTTTTATTTACAAATTTAAACTTTATATTTTCCCTAGGAGTCTGCTACAAGGACCCAACGATGCTATACTTGCGCATATTTTATTGTAATATACACAATTTATACAGTAAAAATTTATAATCTTTTTTCGCTGAAGAATTCCAGTACTTAGCTTCATTTTGTAAGTGTCTCATAAACTGGTAATTCATTTAACAATTCTTTATGTCAATCATAGTTAAGAATACATTTATTAGCTACCATCTTTTTTCTACTGTTCTCTATGAAATATATTACAGGTATTCTGTTTGATGGGTTGGTCTGGTACCTCAATTCTTAGTTATATATTATTTTAAAATGAATGTTAAAAAAACATACCTTTTCTGAACATTATTTACTTTAGAATGGTTGTTAATTTTCGATATACAAATTATTTGCACCTTTTATTTTTACTTGTCCTGCCGAATGACAAGTTTTTAGTACCCATATTACAGAAAAACAAAAACAATGGAGCGTAAATTCCTTTAGTTTATGTGGATAGGTGGAGTTTAGAACCGGGAACCGAGAACTGAAGGAATAGAACCAACCCATCATTAATAATAAATAATAAAAATCATCTTTATAAAATAATATTAACTATTTTGGTAAACAAGCAAATAAAATATGTTGAGAACTATAGTTGTAGCATGAGTGATAGTTTCACTGTTTCCTAGTTTCCTAATCAGCTTTCTGGTCATCATAATTAATAACTATTTCCAGCCTGTGTCCAGGTTACTTTAGTCAAATGCCTTCATCTTCCTCTTTCCTTCCAACACTCTTCCTCCTTTATTTGATTCCATTATTCAGCTCATGCTCACATACTTGCTGTTATCTGCACCTCTCATCTCTTTCCTTGTCCCCCATGCATGTATTTTTACTATATAGCCTACTTCACCTCCATCATTCACCTTGGGATTATTTCAATTCCAATCCTTGTTAAAAGACGATACCATCTCAGTCTTGCTTCCTCTACTATCTCATTAACTCCAACATCCTCATTACATGACCATACCATCTCAGTCTAGCTTCCTCTACTATCTCATGTACTCCAACATCCTCATTACATGACCATACCATCTCAGTCTAGCTTCCTCTACTATCTCATGTACTCCAACATCCTCATTACATGACCATACCATCTCACCCTTGCTTCCTCTACTATCTCATGTACTCCAACATCCTTATTACATGACCATACCATCTCAGCCTTGCTTCCTCTACTATCTCATTAACTCCAACATCCTCATTACATGACCATACCATCTCAATCTTGCTTCCTCTACTATCTCATGTGCTTCAACATCCTCATTACATGACCATACCATCTCAGCCTTGCTTCCTCTACTATCTCATTAACTCCAACATCCTCATTACATGACCATACCATCTCACCCTTGCTTCCTCTACTATCTCATGTACTCCAACATCCTAATTACATGTCCATACCATCTCAACCTTGCTTCCTCTACCAGCTCTTGTACCCTAACTCTTGCCCAAATAACTTCACTCCTAATCCTATTTCCCCCTCGTGACATCCAGCATGCTCCTCACAAACTTCATCCCATGGCCTCAGCACCTCCTGGTATTGGTTGTAAATATCACAGCCCTCTCTTTTCCCCATGATGAGGTAACATGCCATCTCTTGGTAATGGTTGGCATCTCTCTTTCTGCTTGTGCTTGTAGTACTCGACCGCTGCCTTCCTATCAGTGATAGCTCCTCACATGCAATATTAGTACTTGTCAATTCAACCCTGGATGATTTGAATGCAGGTAGCGAGGCGGCCAAGGCGCTGGCCACTGCTAAAGAGGTACAGTATAAGAGAGTATAGAAATAACAAGAAATGTGATTTTGACCAAATTACTGTATCAGCAAAATAAGTAAAGTTTAAAGTTGCTTCACATTTGGTCAACATTTTAGAAAGCTTGAGTATTGACTAGTGTTGATTTAGCTGTAGCTTTTTTTATACACACATAGAGAGCTACGTTCAAGATAATCCCAAATATGTTTTCTTACAAGAAACACCAAATCTAGTACTGATTTAAATAAATACTGACTACTTCAATGAACAAATATTTGTGTAAAACAAGTTTTATGATCTTATGCTAATGCATGATACAAAAGCTTTCAAATGGTGCTTTCATTTTTACTTAAATAGATTAAAACTCTTTGAAACAAACTCTTGGCTTACTTTGTAGTTGCATCTACTAAAACATAATATTCCCTTTAAATAATGCATTTTAATCCATACAGTAGCCAAGTCTTTGAAATCAATGTTGGATTTTAGTTTTTGGCTTTCATAAAATCATTTATAATTCTATATAGTTTTAATTTTTGTGATATCCAAGTTTATCTGTTATTAACTTATTTTTTATTTTTGAAATTCTAAAACATCTTATGTTATATATTCAAAAACACTAAGAATCGGTCCTTCATAGTCCAATAATCTGGGGTCTTTAGGTCATTCGACAATCAAAATTTTACTCTACAATATAGCAAGTGTCTAATTATAAGTTATAAATAGTGAGTCAATTATTTCAAATCATTTCAGTTCAAAGTTATAAGGAGCCAAAATTGATATTTTATGCTTTTTGCCTACCTACCAGTGCTAAGATTCGGATGGACATCTCGAGGTTTTGCAAATCTCTCTTCCAAGTAGTTTCATGTATTATCAGCTCACCAGTGGTGCGCTGCTGTAGTTATGGCAGTCACACCACACCGACCCCCTCTCACCTCTTCTATACTACCTCAGCCCTCCCCTGCCTAATCCTTTCAACTTTGTTGCTTGCTACTCAACAAAAGACAAGCAATCACCGTTATTCTCTCCAAGGAGTGATGCTGAGTTTTGAGCCGCGATCTCTAGGTTTTATAAAATGACGTCTAAAGTCAAACGACAAGGGCTTGAATCCCTGTCAAAGTATAATTTTTCTGAGCTACCTTAGGAAATCATTATTTACAGTAAATTGTGACATTTTTATTGAGTTTTTTTATTATTGTAGTAATATATAAAAATAATTTTAGTTTCTTGCCTATATTTAAAAAAATATAGCCTTTTTTTTCAGTGACATAGTTTTTACGGTCACTACTTACACTAATTATTTAAATACATGGTATAAGGAGGTTAGAATTAAAATAAGTGCACCACAATTTGTTTGTACAGAAGATAGAAAAACCAAAGTGAAAACCACACTTTGTTCTAGGTGATAACCTGTTAAAAAAAATTAATGAGTTAGAAAAAAGGTGGCCAAAGTTGGCGAAAAATTGTGATATTTTGAATTTTATTTCAATTAAATATAATTTATGTACTGTACGCCTACTTCACTTTACAAATAGGCCCTACTCTTAACTCTTTTCGAAAACCATACAAACAAAAACATTATATTCTATGATCTAAAACAAAAAATCTGAATTAAATAAAACTCACTAAACCATGTTTCCATTTAAAACTATAAATTTTTTATTATTATAATATTATTATAAACTATCAAAAACCAAGTCTTTTCTTTTTTATTGCTATGTTCAGAACACAGGTTATTAATGGCTTAAGCTGATTGGGTAGAGCTGAGGAAGGTAGATAAGAGAAAGTGAACCCGCATTTGCATGGAGTAAAAATGGGAAAACCTGAGTGATAAATCACTAGATATAATCTAATAATCTAGCCTAGATATAATATAAATACGGTGTATCAATATTAATAACAATATTTCAATGAAATATTACTATTATTAATACTGTTTATAATCTAGTGTAGAGTTACTAAAAACATAAACAATGCCCGTAGCTCACATTGTTTCACCAGCTACTCTTCATTGTCCTTGCAATTACAATCCCCTGCAAGTTAAGCATGTACTCAGTATCTGACACAGTCCAATTTTCATCGGAAAGGTTTTATCTGACATTTAGAAAAGTTACTAGATTAACTTTCATGTATCAATATGCCAAGTCATGTGATCTACAGTTGTCACTTTTGATAGATATTGTCATTACCTATAAAATAACAATAATAATATAGTTAAATGACATCAATTTTGACCACATAATATTGTGTTTGTATTTTATAAAAGGCCCTTTCTATGAAAACTGAGTTGTAGCTAAGCATGATGAGACAGAAAGTCATTTGTTTCGATGCATGGCAAGCATGTGAGGAGGGTTTTCTTGCTATGGTGAGAGGCGAGGAGGAAGGACTATTCTTCCAAAAGCGAGGTTTCAGGTTAAGTTTACCGATATAGTTGGTTGTGGGATTAGAAATAAGTAAACTCTTAATGAGAGCAATACATTTTTATTCAGTTCAGAACAGAATTTTCCAGATCCTCTTTCTCATTCTTTGTGGTCAAAAGTGCTAAGGTATATAATTGGGACTATAATCAAATTGCTATAGAAGAAACTTATTTGTCAATCCATTACCTGGCTCGGTGGTTGCATAGTCTAATGTGCTACTCTCACAGTAGTAGAGACTGTCGATTGAGGTTCAAATATAGGCCGGGTGTACTGAGATTTTTTTTCTCCATACTGGTTTTCCACTCTCCCTCCATGTAAATGTGGATACACTTTCTCTAAATATATCTTTTCTAATCCCTAACACCTTTAGCATAAATAATACATAAGCGTATAATCTCAACGGAAAGTAAGACGCTGTAATTTTAAAAAAAATGTGTTTATGTGCATGCCATGTTTTCTGGTTTATCTCT
>CABFVZ010000444.1:246758-288308 GCA_902151445.1 Timema monikensis | reverse complement strand
CTTTGACATGAGAATCGAATCTGGGACCTTTGGCTTAGTACGCCAATGCTCCTGCCACTGGGCTATCACGTCCATCACAGACTCTGCCTTAAAATATGAGTGAGAATAATGACCATGACCATGGGCACGGGACAATTCCTGGATAGAGTGGTTAGAACATTGGCGTACCAAGCCAAAGGTCCTGGGTTCGATTCTCGTGCCCAGGTGTCATTAAATTTAGAGAATATGATATTTATATGTGGCTATCACTGTGATTAGAAAATATAATAGCTTGGCTAATCTATCATAGCATAATTAAACCGAAACATATTTTCTTAAAATATATATATTTTTATGCTTACAACCTACTTGATAGAATCATTTTTTTAAAACTCCTATGTGCAGATTCAGAAATGGTTTTTTATTTGCTTGAAATTATTTAGTAAACTTAATTCAATAAATATAGATCATTTGATATGTGGCTCACACAGAGTTTTGAGTATTTTTAATTTTGCTTTGTGAAAAAATGGTTTCATTTCCCTTGGTGTAAAGGGCATTCCTGGGGCAATTTGACCAGTTTTTTTGCCAGTCTTACCATTTGATTGGGTTGTAACTATATTTTAACTAATGTATTTGGAGTGAGGTAGGTACAATCTAGAAGACATGTACCTATATTTGCGAATTGTGTGTAAAGCGAGTAGGAAACTATTTAGAAAATACACCTGACCAGGATTTGAGCCCCAATCTTCTATTCACCATCAATCCCGACTATTGCATTAGTGACGCCTTAGATCATTCGACCACTAGCGCACGTCTGACCTTGTTCCAATAAAACACTTGTTTACATTCCTTGGAGAAGTTACCTTGGTTTGATACTACACCATGTTGCGTCTTCTCCCCTGACAGATCGGCCACATGATGGTCCAGGACCTCTCCTACACTTGGCCGTATATCGTGGCCGCCTTCTCTTTGGCCATGGTGTTGTGTCTGGTCTACATTGTGCTCATGCGCTGGTTCGCCGGTATAATGGTGTGGGTGTCTATCGCTGGCGTGGTGGGACTGCTATCTTACTGTGAGTAACGTTGTCGTTGTCGTGTTGGGGTTATTGAAACACCCCCTCATGTTGGTAAGTGTGGTGGGGTGGGGAGGAAAATAAATGAGCAAACACTTGTTACTTGAGAGGGTAGAGCCAGAAATTAAAAAATAATCTGAATCTTTATTCTATACCAGGATCACGATCAACTTAAGAGTCAACTTGACTCGACTCGACATTAGCTTAAAGTTAACTCGACTTAACTTGACTCGACTTTAGCTTAAAGTTAACTCGACCAAACTTGACTCGACTTTAGCTTAAAGTTAACTCGACTTAACTTAACTTGATTCAACATTAACTTAAAGTTAACTCGACTTAAAATCTTCATTCTCGAGTATGATCTGTGATTTGTACTATTTGTACAGTGATGATCTGTGAATGTTAAAAGTTTTCAATCGACTTAATAAATAACTATTACTAAACTTTTTTGATAAATTTAGCTCTCCTATTTTAGTTTAATTATTTTGTTTCAATGTCTGATCGCTTGAACTTATGCTAAAGAGTAAACATTGGTCATAATACCAACAAATGAATTACTAAATAGCCCTGTTGAGGTCACTTGAATAATGATTGGCTGGCTAAATCACGTGATACCTTTCAAGTAACGTTCACTAATGCCGAGATCAAGATCAACTTAACGTTAACTTAAAGTTAACTTAACACAACTTAACATAAAGGATCTCCTTGTGTGTTTAGATGGAAGCAATCACGATGCAGTTAACTTAACGTAAGATGCTTTTGGTGACACTGTTTTTATCAGATTTATTTTACAAATTTTTTTTTATTTGATGAAATGTATAATAAAAGTGTTGGAACAAACTTTGTTCAAACCTGTGGTATTACATTACATCACATCTAGCAAAACGTGTGTAATTACAAAAATGGACGCCAATCATGTCAAAAATATTTAATGAATATACCATGAAACTTTAAAATTTGATCACCAAAATCGGTCAACTAATCAAAGAAAGAAAAATACACATTCATGCTATATTTTAATTGTGGAGTTAGTGTTATGTCTCATTATTAAAAACAAATTTAATCAAACACCTCTATTACAACTAAAAATTTGAAATTTACTTATTATCTTCACATAAAATTTAGCATATTTTATAATATAAGTTTTTTTAACCAAACCAACTATTTTTCATGTTCTGATCTTTGCTTAACCCTCTGGGAAGGGAAGAAAGAGATCTGAAACCGATGATTTAATAGGGGTGGGATCATAGACTCCCTTAGGATATCTTGAGAGTCAAGAACATGCAGTAACAAAAATAAAACTTAGTGACCTTGAAATGTTGACAGGTATCTATGTGACTTACGTAAAGTTTGTGGACCTACGTGACAACCCGATATCTCAGGCTGAAAAGGAAAGTTTGGGTGAGGTGGACTCTCTACTGGCCCTCAAGAACACCTGGTTGGTGTTCCTCATCATTTCGGCCGTCACGCTCGTCATTGTACTGCTCATCCTGCTCTTCTTGCGCAAGAGGATCAACGTCGCTGTTGCTCTCATCAAGGAAGGAAGCAAGTAGGTTAAGAGTGCGACCAGCACCAGCTCAGTCGAACAGTCAGTCATTAGACATGGGTTGTTTTTGTGCTAAGATTCAAATTCCTGATTACAATTCTAACAATGATTCATATTTTACTGAATGAATCTAAAATTCAAATCTTGAAGTCAATTTTTCTTTTTCCTCAAAACCTCCATTGATTCATAATTAAAATATAGTTAACAATAATGTATTCCATTCTTAACATTTTGGGTACCTAAGTCATATGGATGTATTAACATTTGGTTTGATTAAAGAAATCGTCATAAAAAGTTAAACAAATAAGGTGCATAATTTGTGAATACAGGAACAGGGTTGGATAATATACGAATACAGGAACAGGGGTGGATACTATACGAATACATGAACAGGGATGGAAAACATACAAATACAAGAACAGGGGTGCATAATATACGAATACAGGAACAGGGTTCCATGCTTTTGGCTCCCAGTGACACAGAATAGGAAACTCGTCACAGTCCACTAGTGTTGCCACCTAAAGACCACAGCACAAACTTGTACAGGCAACCAGCCACAGCTGACTTTCACATCTTTGTGCATCTGTGAAGTTGTGTTTTCATAGAAGGCAGGAATACAAAACTGAATTTTGAATCAAATTGCAACTTTCGAATTCCTAGCACTTAAAAATGTCTTGCATCGATGTCAACATGACTGTCATCAACAAAGCTGTAAACAAGATCACTCTTCGTACACGCCTCTTTAGGAGAGATAGATTCTTTCTGTAAAATTATATTCAATGATAGATTTAATAAAAAAAAAAAAGATAAAGTGATGTAAATAATTTTACTTTACACCCATTACTGTTTCCAGCCTGTGGCTTGGGTGAGTTTTTTTTATTCAAGCCAAATATTTTCCACTACCGGCCTGTCGTAGCTTCAAATACCTTATAATCTAACTTAAGACTAGGACCGGCACAACATCCAGTCTCCAAGCGTTAATTCATCACTGTGAAAGGGTCAACCCACATTTCACTAATGATAAATTTTTCAGCCATGCCGGGATTCGAACCCGGGCCCCTTAGCTCAGTATAGAGATATGCTACCGACTGAGCTAAGGTGTCTGATTGGTGTAAATAATAGTTAAATTAAAAGAATACTTTCTCTCTCCCTAGAGTCAATTAAAGATAGGTGAATCATGAAAGTTAGTCGTTCTTAAAATTGGGTCGCAAATAGTGGGATAAAACAGTTCTTGTAAGTGTAGTGTAAATCTTATTGGGCTGAGCTTTAGTATGTACAGGCATATCCCACACTTACAACAGGTTAGGTTCCATAACATATATGGAGATAACACAAATAACATATTCATAGCTAAAATAAAACACTGTAGGTCTTATATTTAGAAAGGGTAAGCACGCAAATTACTGGACACTGATGGGAGTCACAGCATTGTGTCGCTAAGGTGTTGTATCTGTGACGCAAGCACCTCAAGTTTGGGGCAGGGCAGGTGTTGTATCTGTGAAGCAAGCACCTGATTGGGGCCTGGCAGGTGTTGTATCTGTGAAGCAAGCACCTCAAGTTTGGGGCATGGCAGGTGTTGTATTTTTGAAGCAAGCACCTTAAGTTTGGGGCATGGCAGGTGTTGTATCTTTGAAGCAAGCACCTTAAGTTTAGGGCATGGCAGGTGTTGTATCTTTAAAGCAAGCATCTCAAGATTGGGGCATGGCAGGTGTTGTATCTTTGAAGCAAGCACCTGAAGTTTGGGGCATGGCAGGTGTTGTATCTTTGAAGCAAGCACCTAAAGTTTGGGGCATGGCAGGTGTTGTATCTGTGAAGCAAGCACCTCAAGTTTAGGGCATGGCAGGTGTTGTATCTGTGAAGCAAGCATCTCAAGTTTGGGGCATGGCAGGTGTGGTATCTGTGAAGCAAGCACCTCAAGTTTGGGGCAGGGCAGGTGTTGTATCTGTGAAGCAAGCACCTCAAGTTTGGGGCAGGGCAGGTGTTGTATCTGTGAAGCAAGCACCTCAAGTTTGGGGCATGGCAGGTGTTGTATCTGTGAAGCAAGCACCTCAAGTTTGGGGCATGGCAGGTGTTGTATCTGTGAAGCAAGCACCTCAAGTTTGGGCATGCCAGGTGTTGTATCTTTGAAGCAAGCATCTCAAGTTTGGGGCATGGCAGGTGTTGTATCTGTGAAGCAAGCCCCTCAAGTTTGGGGCATGGCAGGTATTTAAAAGTGTTGTAATCGCAAAGTGCTGCAAGTGTAAAATGTCTTAGCTCGGGGTAAGTCTACAAATACACTGTTTGATACAACCTTAAAGTTCACCTCTATAAGTAAAACCTCTTTTCCTTTTATGAGGTAATTGTATTATATTTGGAAGAAGGTATAGGAAAGGTGGATAGAAACATATAAAAGGGATGAACAAAATATGGCTTTTACAATAAAAAGAATAGGCAGCCATTATCTCCTTGTCCAATAGCAGCAGTGTGAAGTGTGAAGTGTGAACTGTGTTCTTCTTTTCATTGTAAGAGCCATATTGAGTTCATCCCTTTTATATGTTTCTATCCACCTTTTCTATAACTTCTTCCAAATATATCATTTTAGTTTATTTGGTGATACTGGATGGTGTTGTCTTAAGCTAAATCACCCATTGACATCGAGGGCTCACCATCTTGTGGATATGTAATGACACTGCAAGTTAAGACTAATTTAGAGTTCACTTAAAATGTAGTGTTGGACGCTAATGATCTTGCTTGTGTTAAAACAATAGGAATAATAATACCTATTGGCCATCTCTTAACACAACCCGCTATAACATGTTTTTACTCGTACGTTTTCCTGAGAAGACACTTTCTGGTAAATAATATGTGATGACATTTAAATCTGGGTAAAATGGTAGTTTTTTTTTTAATATCTGATTTGGAATCGTCCTTTTATGTAGGTTTGTATTATTTTTTCCCCCTCGATCATGATTTTATACACTTTATATATATACTTTTTTTAAGTCGATAAATAGTATCCATATTGTATTATGTGATTCCACATTCTGTTTGGAGTATAGTTATGTGTTCTCTGGCTATGTTGTTATAATACATTGAAATGTAGTATATTAGGTCTAAAAAAATTCCTACCCAAAATTTGAAAAAATGGGGCTGTTTGAAATTTTGAATTTTTTTTATGTGGTTCGTTAATTTTTAAGATCCATCTTCAAAGAAACTGTGTTGCCCCTAATTTCAGGGCAGTGGGAAGTATAACCTCAACGCTAATATTCCCATTGGTGCCCTGGGTGCTGGAGTGTGGTGTAGTGGCGTACTCCATTGCGACGGCTCTCTACCTGGCGTCTTGTAGTGATCCCGTCTACAAGATCACTGGCATAACAAACACCTCGTGTGTCTGTCCAGAAATCAAGGTATCATGAGGTTCACAGCTTTTCAAACAATTTACCTGCAAGACGACCAAACCCTTCTATAGACTCTTGATTCGTATCTTTCTGGGATCTTAGGATAGGACGGAAGGAAACACGCGTTAAGGTCTGAGTTAGTTTTTATGACAAAATTACATTTTCTCCAAAACAATTAAAATACTGCTTCAGTAGCACTTTTAGTTTTATTTTATTTGTTCAGTAATGTTGATATATTTTCAACATATATCATGGAGATTATGTAATTTGACAAATACTTTATTATTTTCTTTTAAAAATTTCCTGGTCAAGTGCTGGTCTAGTTATCAATGTAATTGGTTACTAAGAGGTCCCTGATTCGATTCCCGGTGGAAGTTTATTAAATATCCGCCACCGCCCGCAGAAGACCAGAAACGTATTAAAAAAAAGTAGAAAATTAAATTAAATGTCCGGTATCTACTGAAGAAATATTTTATTTATTTTGATACAAAAAAAAAAGTTATTTTGTCTTACAAACTGCAAAAACATGGATGCTTCCATCCCACCTTAAGTTTCTTATTCCTAGCTAGGCGTGAAAGCAGGTGGATTTAAATGGGATTCAAAGTTAATTATATGTATGGTCCTGGGCACTAATAACCCTTAGCTTTGATTAGGATCCTGAGTAAAAATGTATTAGCTAGCTCTTATCTGTTAATATCATTTCTTTAAAAATAATTCACTAAATCTATATTAACGTAAGGTTTTTCACTTTAATGTTTTGCACCTCATGTATATAATCTATTGCTAAAGTAGCATTTTTTATGAAAAGTTAAGAAAACATAGAAACATTATTACCTCCCCTCCNCCCCCCCCCCCCCAAAAAAAAATTGATAGTTTATTATTATATCATTAGTATTATTTTGTAGGTATTGATACCTACTATCTATCAAGAGTGGTAGCTGCAGATTAGATGATTTGACATGTGAATACATGAAAGTAATTGTAGTAACTTTTACAACTGTTGGCGACTGTCTTTTTAAATGACTAATTTACGAAGTAGCCATATTTTGATGATGGTTAATTGTTATTTGTGGTACATTGTCCCATATTGTAGCGACAATCGAAATGGTCTCTTTTGAGCATCGTTATATTCCTACTTTGTCAGGACGATTAAGATGGCTTCAATTTCAAAGATTGACGTTTGGTGTTTTTAATAATTTCATATACTTGGAGATGTTACTTTGCATCCATTACTGTTTTTAGCCTGTGACCTAGGTCATTTTTTCTTTTATTCAAGCCATATATTATATTACACCACTGGCTTGCTAGGTCGGTTGTAGCTTCATATGTTTTATAATCTAACTTAAGACTAGGACAGGCATGACAATCTTATCCCAGCCATTAATTCATTACCGTTAAAGGGTAAACGCACATTTCACCAATGATAGATTTTTCAGCCATGCCGGGAATCGAACTCGGTACCCAAAGCTCAGTAGACAGACATGCTACCGACTGAGCTAAGGTGTCAGATTCTATTCTAGCTAAGGTGGTAAATGTGTCTAACAAAGACTTTATAAACATTTTTGTGGTTTCTTAGGATGGTGACATTTGTGATCTCAACATTTTCAACGTGACGACAAATTGCACTGGCACCTGTATTGGTGTAAGTTGTCAGTTCTTCCGCTACCAGACGCCCAGAACCATAGACTACCTCCACGCTGTCAACATATTTGGTTTCTTCTGGGGTTTGTTCTTTGTGTCTGCCCTTGGCGAGATGATACTCGCCGCGACGTTCGCCACTTGGTACTGGACCTTCCACAAATCGAATGTGCCCTTTTTCACTCTCACCATCAGTGCAGGGCGTACATTAAGGTGAGGGCTTCATTTCTAAAACACAGTATTTACTCGTTTATGAGAACCCCCTTTACTTTTTTTTTTTACAGATTTTTACTGCCAAAAAATTTAAGAGGGTCTTACATGCACATGTAAAAAAAAATAAGAGTAGGGAAATCAAAGTATCAAATAATCAATAAATAAGAAAGACCTGAAAACATATTACAAGACAGTTATTTTACTATTGCACGCACATGACTCTTATTGGTAAATGTGAGAACATCCAGTCTAAAATGGTCAGTGGTCACTTTTTATATTATTTTTAACTGCCATTATCAGATACATATATTCATAAAGAGCACCGTGGATGGCAGGGTGTGACACACTGGCATGGGATGAGGTTTTGAAAGCTGGTTTTTACTCAAGCCCGACTGGCTTTGTGTTGATAAAGAAACCGTTGTAAGGGCAGGGTGACTGCGAGTCGACGGCCAGAACTCACGTTTTTAAGGGATGCACATATAAGGATTTGAGCTTTAAAAGCTTAAACAGAGGAATCTGATTTTTCCTCAGTCCTCTCTTGGTGGCGTAAAATATGATACTTCGTTTTAAAGAGAAGTTGGATTATTTAAGACTTTTTTGGGGAGGGGGGGAGAATGATGGCGGGTACAAGTAAATATGAGTATTCCTGTTCTTGGTCACAGGGTCTGAGGAAAAACTATAATTTGAAGACAATAAAAAAAAGTTAATTTTGGCTTTCTTTTTAAATGGAAACTTTTTTTTATAATGTATCAAATTCAAAATTATTGTATTTTTGCAAATATATTTGTTTTTCCCACCCATTATTTTGTAATGTACAAAAAAATTAAGTTAGAGTTGACTACAATGTTTAAGTATCTGTATATATTTGCTATATTTGGGTTGAATCCACTGTTTTACAAATCTTGAATCTTGAATTGGAATCAGAATCTCAAATATATATATACATATAAAAGAGTGCATATAAATAATAAATTGATATTGGGTTCCAAATAATATCTATTTTATTATTTCTTTTCACACATACAGAAGTGCTAAATTATTGTTCTGGTGTAATAATCTATCCCATAATGGGTTGAACCATCAATAAGCAGTATTTAGAGCTTTTAATCAAATCTCAAAATATAACAAAAAAACATTAAAATTTTGTAATAGTTTCAATCTTATATTATTCTACTGTATTTAATTTGTTTAAAAATTATGATCATTATTATTTTTCAAGTTTTGAATTCGTAGGTAAAATTAATATCCGGATTAGTAAAATGTAGCTACACCCTTGAGCAGAACTAACGTTCAGTTTATTTTATTTATTTTCCCCCTAAGAAGCCATTTGAGAAATAGAAAGCGATTAAAATAAATAAGACCAAATAAAGCAATGTCCTAAGAGAATCTAAGACATCAACTACATATTGAAATGGCGAGTTTTAAAAACCACCCTTTTTTCATGTTTTATTCAGATACCATTTGGGCACGTTAGCATTCGGCTCCTTAATCCTTGCAATCTGCCGGATCATCCGTGTGATTCTGGAGTATGTGAACCACAAGTTGAGTAAATATGACAACGTGGTTGTGAAGGCGTGCATGTGCTGCCTCCGTTGTTTCTTCTGGTGCCTTGAGAAGTTTATAAAGTTCATAAACCGCAATGCCTACATCATGTGCGCTATACACGGCAAGAACTTCTGCCGTTCCGCCAAAGATGCCTTCAACCTGCTCATGAGGAATGTCGTCCGCGTATTTGTGGTGGATAAGGTAACGTGCAGTTCCCTCACAGGTGATGTTCGGTCTAGCCAGGGATCTAACGCTAATATATGAATCATGGGCAATTTAGTGCCGAGGATGTAATAAATGTCGATGGAAAAGAGGCTCAAAGCAATGTACTTTGATTGGGGACTTTGAGTAAGCAATAGCAACATTTCTAGAGTTAAGTCGAATCCACTATTTTATTAATGTGAATCTCCAATTTACCTTCAAATCCTAAATCCGAATCTGAATCGTGGAAAAAATTATCAAACATTCATATATTCAGTTAAGTGTTAACTTAATGGTCTGGGGCCTGGTTGTTGAGTTCAACCTATAATTATTTTAAATGGTTCTGAACCACCAATAAGCAGTATTAGAGCTCTAAAACAAATTTTTACTTGAAAAATGGAAAAATATTTTTTTAAGGATCATGATTCTCGAATCTTGAATATCTTTAATAATTCAAGAGATTTGATGAATTTGAGGGTTCTATGCATAGTTATTTCCTAAAATGGTTGTATACAGATATGCTAAAAATATGAACATGATTTTCTTTTCTAGAAAAAAAATGTGGTAGGAAAACAATTTAGCAAATAATAATTTTTTTTATACATGGAAGAAAGTGTATATACAAATAAATGGGACGAAAACAATGTAGATTTTACAATGAAATGAGGAACACAGTTCATACTTTACATTGCAGCCATTGGGCAAAGAGGTAGGTGTTGTCTTCTGAAGAAAATTGGTCGCTACCGTTCAATACCCTAACATAGGTTTCATTCTATCAGAATTAGTCCAGAGAGTGTGTGAAGCACGCAACACAAATTTCTAAAAGGGGAAACTAAAATTTACAAAAGTAAGGAAAAGTAAATTGATAAAGAAGTATTGAACACTTGGAAAGGAATGTGTAAAAGGAACAATTAACATAAAGGACAAATATATTTTTTGCGATCAACATTAAAATTTTACAATATTAATCATCATCATCATCATGGGCAGATTTTGGCCACTGCCCGGGTCTGTTTGGGACATGAGCCTCTCCACCGCGTCCTTTCCTCCCACCACCTCTCCACCTTGGCCCAGTCTTCTCCTCTCTCCTCCACACTTATCTCCACTCCTTTCATCCTTCCTCTCGGCCTCTTACCAACACTTCACTATCCAACATCTTCCTTGGTATGTTCTCCTCCTCCTCCATTCTCCTCACATGTCTGTACCACCTTAGTCGTGACTTCTCTATCCTGTCCTAAACTGGCTCCTCCTCAATCATCACTATCACTCTTTCATTTCTCTCATCCTATCCACTCTTGTTGCTTCATTAGCACTTCTCAGAAATGTCATTTCACATGCTTGAATTCTGCTTTATCCTGCTCCTTCATTACCCACTTTTCCGCTGTGTATGTCAATATCGGTACCTCTTGTAGATCATTCCTCTACACTTCAACACAGCTTGGCTCCCTCCCTCACATATTTCTCTTGTTTCTTCCACTATCTTCAACAGCCTACTGTCACATCAGTCATTTTCCTGTCTCTCGTCCTTGTTGTAATCACCATCTCTCTCTCTTTCTTGCATTAAACCTCATTATATACTGCTCTACCACTTCATGCCAAGCATCTAACTGCTCCTAAACTTCTTTCTCCTCATTGGTCCATACCATCAGGTCATCCTCATACACCATCGCTTTCATACTTACTTCCCCAATCCTATATTATTATTATTATTATTTTATAGGTGTTTATTAAAGAATCCACTCTTTTACAAATCTGATTCCGACTCTTGAGTTTACTTTTGAATATTGAATATCGAATTTGAATCTGAATCATGGAAAAGGTTATTAACATCAGATAAAATAGAACTATACAAAATAGAATTTAAAAACTAATAGCTAAATGTCAACTTTGTTTTTGCTAAACTGCATAACATTCATACATTCAGTCAAGTGTGAAATTAATTGTCTGGAGTCTGGTTGTTAAGTTTTCCCTATAATTGTGTCAGTGTTGAACCAACATTAGGCACTATTATAGCTCTAAAACAAAATTCCAATTTAAAATTTTTGAAGAAAAAAATTTAAATTCATATTTTGAATCTATAATCCTATATTTTCTCAATTCCTTGAATCTCCTTAATGATCATAGGTTACTATCCTCAATAATTGTAAAGGTTTTAATATAAACTATCAAAAGTGTCAGCTTCAAAACACATGTTTTTACCTATAAATATACAGAATAAATTTTAATAACTTTCATAACTGTCAAATATAGTTCTTTCTACCATATTTTATTATATTAACTCCTAAACAATTTGAACATACCTGCTTTGGTGGACTAAGGTGTCATTCTCGCAATAGACTAAACTGCCGATGATTGGGAGATAGAGGTTCAAATCCCTGTTGGATATAATGAGAATTTTTTTTTTTGCTAAATGGTTTTACACTCTCCCACCACACAAATGGGGGTACACTTACTCATATTTCACCCTTACTTATCTCTTACACATTAGCATAGTAGTAAATAAGTGTATAATTCAAACAGGTAGTTATTGCGGGTGCTAAAAAAAATTGAACTTATTCGTCAACAACATGGCTACTGTCACTACATTGCAAACTGTTGGCTAATTCCCTAATGTCCTTGATGTGTGTGTCACAGGTAACAGACTTCCTATTGTTCCTGGGGAAGCTGATGATCACCGCCGGGGTCGTGGCCCTGGCGTTCTTTGTATTCGACGGGAAGGTGACTATCCCCGAGACTAAGCTTCCCACACTCAACTACTATCTACTTCCTGTGATCATCATTGCCGTGGGGACCTATTTCATCGCATGCCTATTCTTCAACGTCTACGCCATGGCTGTCGACACGCTCTTCCTGTGTTTCCGTGAGTGGACCGCCTCGAATTTGCGCTTTACATACAAATCTCGAATTTAAATCTTGGAAAATATTAGTATTTAACGTAAACTTTCTGAACCAACTTATAAACTAATTTGGATCGAGAACAGACACAACACTTAGCTGATACTCCATTATTTTGAAAGTAAAAACTCACATTCAACCAATTACACATTTTTCGGCCATGCCGGAAATAGAACTCGAAACATTAGCTTATCCTATAAATATGTTGTGGCTGAACCCTTTGTGAGCAGTAGATTATTAATAAAACTGCTCAAATATTATAATAAAAGTATTATGTGCTCTATTTGCAGTGGAAGATTGCGAGAGAAATGATGGATCGTTGGAGAAACCATACTTCATGTCCAAGTCTCTTATGAAGGTTCTCCACAAAAAGAATAAAAAAGACTGAGAGTCCCTCGACAACAAGTCAGTGAGGGACTGGGTAGAATGAAGACTGAGCCTAGAAGAACGGTTTCATGTAGTGCCTCAAGTGAAGCGTCGTCGGAGAAATCTAGCCGCTCATTTTTTTACTGATTAATTTATTCTCGTTCAATGTTGCTAAAGACAAACTATGCTGGTCAAACTAAATATTTATCGGTGCTAAAAATAAAAGGATTATTCTTTTTGGAATAGAGTACTTTTCTAAATGATGGTTCATTGGAGTATTAAGCCATTACATTTACTTGAGTGACACTGACGTATAAAATGAGATAAACTAAAAAAATAATAATTTTAAAACCAGTTTTTGTGACTTAGTGTTTTAGTTAAACAATTCTATTCCAGCATCACTCAGGTAAGTTTTCTGGCTACCTCCCACATATTTTGTTTTGTTAACAAGAATCAAAATATTAATCACTTTTAAACATGTTTTATTTCCTTCTAAAATGTTTTTGAGTGTTTTGTATTAAATTTGGTCTCTCTTCACCTATTTAAAGATAATGAACTGTTATGATTATTTATATTTACTAAGTCAATTTTTACAAGTTATGTTTGTTTAGTTAGTATAAAACATTTAAGTTTGATGTAAAGTTGCTTACAATAAAAGAATATAATCCCCCTTTTTTTCAGTTCTAATGTAAGATATTGTATACATCTATTATTTTTTTGTTACCTCTTTTAAGATGTGTTACGCGTTTCACACTCCTTCCTGATGAGTTTCTATAGAATGAAATCTAGGTCAGGGATTAGGCGATAACGATTTTCTTCAAGAGGCTGCCATTACCACTCTGTCCAGTGGCAGCAATGTAAAGTGTGAATTGTGTTATTCTTTTCATTGTAAAAGCCTAGTGTTTTTGTTCCCTTTTAATATGTAAAAGCCTTATTGTGTTTGTCCCCTTTTATATGTTTTCTATCCACCTTTCCTGAACCTTCTTCCAAATACACAAACATTTGATTTTAAAGTATTACAATTAAAGGCTTATGATTGTTTGTAACATATATAACATTTTAATAAATATATCATTTTTGATAGAGAACTGTTTCTGTTTGTGTTTACTAAATTAAAAAAAATATATATATATCTTAATATTTGACCACTTCTTAGTTTTGAATATTTGTAAATGAATTGAAATATTCCTAATTACTAGGCATTATCACTTCCAATTAAATACACATGGTACAACCAAGTTTGCCAAAAATTGAGTGAGAATCCATTTCCAAAAGATTGATTTCAGTAGTCTAATTAGCAAAATTCTTGGGCAAGCTTTAAAGGGAGGTCTGGGAGTTCTCCCCTGGAATATTATTTAATTCAAGAAGTTATTGGAGTATTTTTTTATGATGCTTGCGACTTTGGACCTCTTTCTGGTTCATATTTTACATATTTACAGTGCATGGAGACAAGCCCGTCAGGTGCTAAAATCGAGCTCGGTGACAGGGACAAAGTGCAGGCCCCCCTCTATGTAATATTCAGCTTCATTGGTGGCAAAAAATCCTTTTTGTCTAGGAGGCAGTGGGCAAAAAGAAAAAGAGCTTCCCCCATAAACTGTCTAGAAAATATTTACTGTGTCCTTTGTCTAGAATTGTTTTTAAAGATTAGATTCTTGTATAATTTATTTGGAGTGGTCTTTATCCAAATACATTTTTACTGTCCCTAGAAGTTATTTAGAGTGTGGTCCTCACCTAGAATTAGATGCCTATTGTAGAATCTATTTTAAATGGCATTTCTGGCAAATTTTCGAAAATTGGTGACTAGAAGCTATTTGGAGTGGCCTCACCTGGAAAATCTTTGAAAATTAAATGTCTATTGAAACTATTTGGAGTGGGCCTCTTCCGGCAAATTTTGAAAAAACATAGTGAAACAGGGGTGTATCAAGTAGGGCTATTAACATTTCCAGCACAAACTTGGAAGCCCTTATCTTAGGAACTATCGAACGTAGGACAGTGTCCATGTGAACTTTTGTTTTGAGATCTACTAGCCCCAACCAGTTACTTCGCACATAAATACATGCATCCTGTATAGTAATGGAATCGGTGTAACAAGGTGGGGTTAGGAACTATTTATTGTTAACACTGTTTTTTAGGTAAATTGATTTGTCAAACAGTTGCAGTTTGTGAGATTTGACTCTGAATGTATGAAAGTAGTTTTAGTATTTTTTTAAACTGCCAAATACCTACTTTGGCAGTGACAATCCAAAGCAGTTCTGCCTACTTAGGCAATGGGTCAGTTTCGCAGGTGTTCTCTTATACTTAGTACAGCACTGCACTTGAGATGTACTAAGTCTGACTATAAAACTGGTCCTAAATTTCTTCAAGATTATAGATAAAGCAAGTCTAGTAATTTAAGTATCCAAGATTAAACTATAAAGTAGTTTACCAAATTGCTCAATCAATTCCCCCACAAAAGGGTTGTGATTTGTCATAAATACCTTTATTTAATCCAAGACTTTCAATCCATCAAAGTGAGGTCAAGTGTGTATAGTTCAAATGGGTGGTAAGACCATGATTTAAAAAAAACACTTTAATGTTTACATGACATTCATATGAGAACATATTTATGAATGGAAGCCATAATAATGCAATTAACTTAACGTAAGAGTTATCCACAAGATAACTTTCACATCACGGGAATGGTTAAGGGTACCGTGTACTCCTGTCAGACAATCATATTACATCCAACAGCTATTTAGTACCCCTTCATTTTTTATGGTGTGAAGATTCCATCTTAAGTTTAGTTTGCTAAAAAACAAGAAAATTGTGTGGCCTCTTCTTACACCTTTATATTGCTGATTCAACAAGATTCTAATGGGCCCCGTAGTGTAGTGAGCGGTCAATGAACTTGGCTACAAGCCTAGCGGTCCTGGGTTTGATTAATTATTAAGTTAGGTTAAGACTCGCATCGGCTTCACAGCGCTCTGCGCTTACAGGACCTCTAAGTCTGCACACAAGGCGACAGGACCTGAATGTTAAAGTCCCTCCTGGTCAAATGTGTCAATTATTTTTTAAAAAAATTTATAAAAAATACTTTAAGCCTCAACTTTTTATTAGTTTGCTATTTTAGTGAACATTTTTAAACATTTCATTTGTGTTTTGCTCAGGATTTTAGTTTAAGTTACATAAATCCTGATCACACATTAATATTTATTTACGTTACAGTAAGTTTATCATTATCCAAGCATTAGAAAAGTCAAAAATTGAGAAATGATTGGGTTTAATTTCCCAGCAAAATGGAACAAACTATTTCAAAGAAAGACATTTTTGATTCATAAATATTGAATCAAAATATTAAATAGGTATCTGGGTACAAACATTACTTTTGTTTCAAGGTTTCATATCTTATCTTTTACTTATGTTGAATAGTAAATTATTAATTTTTCATGTAGGCCTAACTTACCAGTATTTACAGACATTCAATTGTACTAATATATTCTTAGAATTTACTGCATATTGCAATTGCAACAAAAATGTTTCTATTTTAATATTATTATTAGCACCGCGTCTTACTACCCGTTCGGGATATACGCACTTACGCTAATATGTAATGGTAGGGTGATTGTGGGATGAAATGAAGGACCTACAGTTTAACGTGGAATCCGAACCACGGTGGAGGCCTGGCATTCCACACATTCACAAGATGTCTTGTCAGAGGTGAAGGAAGGGTTTGGAAATCAGATAAATCTGTGCCGGGATCGAGGATTGAACCCCGGCCGCCAGCATAGAAGTCTGACACCTTACCCCTGGACCACTATTTTAATAAAATGAAGAGTTTGTCATGAGCATCGCACACTATCTACCATAAACAGAGGTCTGAGATTTTAAAATTAGTAGCTCCTGGTCACAAACACGTGCACCTTGAAACTGGAATTTTAAATTTAGGATCACCTTTTTTTTATTTATTAACTCTCGGAAAAAATAAAACTATTCTTTTTCTGTCTGAAGCAATAAAAAGTGTTAGCTCGGGCAGTGCCGGATACCTCTGTTAGTTTTCTACAATAGGAAAGTGTTTAGTATTTTATTAAAAAAAAAATATTTTAATGAGTGAAGTTACATAATATTGAATCATTCATGATAAAATACAAATTATCAAGCATTCTTAATAAGCTACATTTGAGATTTACCAAACTTTATTTTTGAATTCATTTTACTCCCTTTCTTGTATTTTTTCTTTTTGTTACTTAGGAGTGCTTTTTTCCCCAGTAATTTTTTTTACTTGGACATTTCTTTTTATATTCTTGGTTTCTTTTTCTTTGTTTTATTCTGTTTGGATATATTTTTACTTCTCTTCCTTTTCAGTGATTTATTTCTCTTGCTATAATCAGCATTAAACGATGGCTCATGACCTAGTAATAGTTGTTTATCATAAGTGATAAGTCGCTCGGCTGCCCTTGTGGTATGATGTTTGCGTTTGGAAGCACTTCTGATGACTTTAAGATACTTCAAATTATGCCCTAGAGGAAGTGGGTAATCTCCTTCGCCCAGCTTGGTGAACTCATTGGCGAGGTTCTTCAAAGTACGCCTGGCTTTTACCTCAAAAGTCACCGACCTTTGCTCCAAAAATAACGAGGCTATGGCAACAGGATCCAGTGGCAGCGACGGCAGTTCCACACTTACACTGCCAGCTCTTGGGTCTTCCGGACCGTCCTCGACGTCTATCTCTTCCTCTTCTTTCAAGTCTTCGACTCGCTCCATTTCCTTCCAGCTCTTCCCAGGGTAGCCTGCACGTCTCCATGCCGCAAACTTGGCTTGGCTCTCTAGACCTAAATCAGACTGCTTTATTAGATAGTGAAATACGTGTTCTATCACATGCAACTTCAACCGTCCATCTTTCACAATTGACAGGTATACCACAAATGGTTTTATGAAAATATTCACGTTATCTGTTGACAACTTTCCCTTGCTTACTTTGGCAAGTTCTTCAAGATATATTTCTGAAAAATACATGGATAATCCTATTGGTGTTTTGGTAGACAAAACAGTGGATTTCAACACATCATCTAGACATTGGATGGCGTCAGTTGACCATTGAATTCCACGACAGTACACAAACGTTTGACGGACCATCCTTCGCACCAACATTAAAAATTTATCAAGGCGTAAATAATCGATTCCCAACCATTCAAGTCCCATAGTCTGAAAGTAACAACCAACAAATGTGAACGCCAGCTTGTGTGTCGTCATGCAATGAATTAGTTTGCTAATTGCTTCAGCTACATCTTCTTGGACTAGTGGTTTGTCCGCCATCCACATACAGTAGAAAAGACCTTTCCATAACCTCATCATATCATCATCTGAGAATTCACATGCACTTCGAATTCTAGAACTTAACCACCTCCCAAGCTTCTTCACGCCATTATCCCGTATCTTTTTATTATTTGACGCTAAAACTTTTGCGAATGATATTTCTTGTGCAACTAAGATAACTTTATCGTTCATTATTAAACAAATTTAATTAATTTAGATGCGAAACACGTTGTGATTAATACAATCTACACCACAGATAAGTATATTTTATCAGTTTACTGTAGTAGCCAGCACTGATCAAGTTGCAGCCAGCATGTGGTTATCAGAGTAACCAATACCTGTATAGTAAAAATAATAGTTTTAATTTAACAATTTATTTTATATTTACGTTTTTTCAACTAAATAAACCCTACAGCTAATAAAAAATTATTTTAATACACTTCCAGTAAATATTCATTAGGTGCACAATAGTATATTAATTTTATTTGAGTTATCCTTGAATATAGTTTGATGGTAGCATTGCTCTGCTCACCACATGGCAATTACCAATCGGCATTAACAAATGGCAACTAAACAAACAATAAACATTTTAGGTTACACTTTCTACGTTAGTGCTTACTTGAATTTTGTTGAATGTGAATAGAATATTATTATAAAATATTTCATAAAAATGTCTAAAAACGTTCACATAAGGTTGGCAAGAGATAGAATAAACAATTTTGTACCCAGTAATACCCAACCTCCTCGTTTATTTACTCCTGGAGAGATAATCACAACAGATACTGGCTTTATGAGGTGAGAAGATATTGGTTACTATTCTGGAAACTCTTCTTGCTTTTTATTTCGCATCTGGATTTTTAAACGTTGGCATATCATTAGAAAAAGTTTATACCATTTTTACACGTCTTTAATATGTGGACCCGCATCGGTGGTGTAGTTAGCTAACGCGCTGCTTTCGTGTTGAGCTAGACTGCCGAGGATGGGGAGTTCAAGGTTCGAATCTCGCTCGGGTGAACTGGGTGGTTTTCCAATCTCCCTCCACGCAAATGCGGGTTCATCTCCCATATATTCAACCTTCCCAATTACTGTAATTAATACTTAAGCGGGTAGTAAGATGCGGTACGAAATATTATTTAATAGTATTTCTGTTCTGTAGAGTGATGTGGTTAAATTGTAGAAACGGTAGGCAAGTACATAATGGCTGTGTCTGAATAGTCTGCGCCCTACACCCTTGTGTACTTTTATTGCACGTTTGAATCAAACACACTTCTGACACCCTATAGGCCCTAGGGCGTATACAACTTTTCCGACAGCACATTACAGCTAGAGCTGTCTGATGACCAGTCCTGAAACTGCGTTTCCATGGAAACGATATTGTATTTTGATCAGTGTTGCCAATTTAGTGACTTTTACAGGTCTATGACTAATTTTAATTTTTAGCGACTAATCTGGTGAATGTCGACTTTCCTTAGTTTTATGTCATCTACATGTTCATTGTTTCAAATTTTAACGCTGTAAAATTTTGATTTTCGAACCACTGTGTCCTGCAAGAAAGCATAATGCATTGTTTCGGTGTACAGAAGAGCTCTAAGCTATCAAACTTTCATTCACAAATCACATTTACATTGTTCTGTATTCAGGGATCACCTCAGTCCATTTATGTATCTTACATTCAGTTCAGATTAATGTAGATGCATTTTTGGTTTGGCGACAAATCTGATGACTTTTAATTTTTGGTTTAGCGACAATCTACTGACTTTCTGGTTCTAATCAAGCTACATCACTTAAATATAATCGTTGGCAACACCAATTTTAATAGTGTTTCGTCACTGCAGACTTAATTCATTTACTGCACAACACATTAAAAAACTACACTAAAAACCTCGCCATAAACTCATGCACACCAAATTACTTGTAAAACAGATTTGTGCCTACATATTATTTGCAACTCTTATTAATATATATTATAATATATAGTAATTGTTTTCTCTCATTAATTTACTTAGGATCTGTATTAATCAAGTTATATAAATTATTCTTAAATAGTTTTACTTATCAACTTTAAAAGACTGAAAACACTTTTCTTTTCAATAGGGATTTTCACGCTTCAAAAAGGAATGTAGCCAATTAATTTGATCTCCACACAATATTTAATACTTTCATTTAAAAAAATTTTTAACTCCATTTTGCAAAATAGGCTACATACGATGTGAAATAGAGCACGTGCGATGTGCTCTAGAGTCAAGTATACTGACTGGGGTTCACAAGTACACTTGAAAGATAATTTGAACACCATCAAACATGACTTTCGGCCTAAAACATCAACGTCAATGCAGCTTTCTAGTGCACTTAGCTCTAAGAGACAGACTATTCAGACACAGCCAATATGATTTTACGCTATAGGTCTAGTCAGAGGTTGATACGTACTAGGGAACAAGATGCTAATGCCCGAGGATCGTCTGATGTATATGGTTAAACTCAAATTGTATTCTCAAAAAATTAGCCACCCGTCTTTGTGGCTGCATGGTCTAAAGCATCACACTCACAATAGACTAGACTGCCAATGACAGGGAGATTGAGGTCCGCGTGTAGGCCTACTGAGTGTGATTTCTCCAAAATGGGTTTTCACTCTCCCTGCATGCAAATGTGGGTACACTTCATCTAAAGTCAACCTTACTCATCCCTAACCTAGTAGCTTAGTTAGTACATATGAGGTGTGTCTACTAAATAACTGAACTCATTTTTTTGCCACTTACCTGTGGTCTTGGCAACAACCAGCGAGGTCAGATATTATCTATGTTCTTTTATCCCTCTACCTTCCAAATTTCAAGGTCGTGCGACCTATAGTTCAGTTGTTGACTTTGTTCGAAGTGGACCGTGTACCTGAGCTTCGTCGGAATTATGTTGAATGTAAAAGGTGAGCAGCGTGTCAACGTGAAGTTTCTTGTAAAACTTGGGAAATTCGCTACAGAAACGTACAATTTGTTAAAGGAAGTTTATGATAATCATTGTTTATCTCTTACTTAAGTGTTCGATTGGTTTAAAAAATTTAAGGAGGGGAGGAAAGAGATCGAAGACGATCTGCGCCTCGGCTGTTCTCGCACATCAAAAACAGATGTTAATATTGAAAAAGTGAGTGAAATTGTTAGAAAAAATCAACGCCTGAACATTTGAGCAATTGCTGACTCAGTTAATATCGATAAGCAAACTGTTCTACAAATTTTACTTGAAAATGTACACATGAAAAAAGATTGCTCTAAAATGATGCCAAAACTGCTCACTCGTGAACAAAAAGAAACACGAATGAACACTTGTGCTGACATCCTTCATAATATCAAAAATGATTAATACTTTTTAGAAAATGTGTTAATTTGTGATGAATCATAGCTTTTTCATTTCGACCCTGAAACTAAGCGCCAATCCATGCATTGGAAGAGTCCCAGTTCACTGAGACAAAAGAAAGCACAGATGAGCAAGTCCAAATTCAAAGCAATTATGATAGTTTTTTTTATATTCGAGGGATTGTTTACATTGTTTGGGTACCTGTAGGTCAAAACTGTTAACCAGGTTTACTATAACGAGGTTTTGGCAACCCTTCGTGAACACATAAGAAGAAGGCCTGAAATGGGAAAGAATGGCTCGTGGATTCATCATCAGGACAATGCACCAGCACATAAAGCGCTGTCAATCCAAAGGTTTTTGGCTAAGCACAAGATTCTCGTGTTGGAACAGCCACCTTAATCACCTGATCTAGCGCCGTGGGACTTTTTTCTGTTCCTTAAGATCAAGTCTGCACTAAAAGGAACCCGTTTCGAGTCTGTTGATGCTGTGAAGGGAAATCCGACGAAGCTCATGAAGAGTCTCTCAGAAAAGGACCTGAAACATTGCTTCCAACAGTGGAAGATTCATATAATGAGGTGCAGGGATCAGGAGGGGACTACATTAAAGTTGATAACATGTCCATTGATTAATTTTCTAAATACAATTTCTTAGAGCATCAGTTTGGTTATAATTTAATAGTCAAACCTCATATTATGCTTAGGCTTATCACCCGAACAGATAGTAAGACACAGTGCTAAAAAAAAATTTAAAGCCCTTTTATATGATTTTTATGCATGCATATTGTGGGGTCCTATAGTGCACTAACAATTTATCTTTGGAAAAAAATATTTTCACAAAATTAACACTAACTCACCAGAACCCATGATGAATTACATTTGACACCTAAAAGAAAAAGAAGCTGACATTTATATATATTTAATTTTGATTATGAAATAATTGATTAACTATTAAACCGACTGAAAGACTGTTAAAACGGTATTCCCTGACATGTGAGCTACCCTTTCATCCTACAACATTCACCATGACAACTTTGTATGAATTATAAATGTAATTCCTAACAGGCTAAACGATGATTTTATACATTTAGCATAAGCTTATACATTTTATTTAATGATTATAGTTTGTATAAAATAATGAAGTTTAAATTAGGATTGTGGAGTAGGTATGTCAAGACTTTGACTCAGGCTCCTCTATTTTTCTAATGTCCAACTCAGATTTCAAAAATGTTTAAATTCATGGGAAGCTTCTTTTATTTTGTGAATTTATACTAGAATAAATTTGTCAATCCAAATGACTAAAATTGGTCCTAAATAATAAAAAACCGTATAAAATTAAAATATAATTACCACATATTTTTATAATAAGCTGTTATAAGTTATTATTTTGAAGTCAGAGTAGGAGTCTGTACATTTTTACTAACTGCGACTCTATTCAAAATTGCTTATGACTCCACAGCCTTGCAGGGTGTCTACCAGTCAGGGAAAACGGGAATTAGCCAGTAATTTGACGTGATCGTGAAACAACGGGAATGAGTTGGAAATTTGGTAAATTACAATAAAAATCCGGGAAAATGTTTTACTCAAAATCTGAAATATAATAATCATTAAATCGATAAACAATAATGTTATTGAAACTGTAGGTTTTTTGTTTGTTTGTAGCTGTGTAATATATTTTATAATTCCTAGTAAACAATGTTGATATAAATTTTTTAATGATATTTATTTATATTTTAAAACTTTTATTATTAATAAAAAATATTAATAGACAAATTAGGGGGAGAGTAGAGGGGGGGTTAGAAGGATATGACATACTTCTTAGTTGGGAATTTTAGAAAATGATCAGGGGAAATCAAAGAAAGAGTCGGGAATTTCATTGGTAAACCTAAACTAGCCTTCTTTGTCTGAAAAGAATTAAATATAACATAAAGTTTGGATAGGTGTGTATAAGTAGCTGAGTCAAATAATTATTATATTCTAAATTTGGACTTAAATAATGTTACAGGTCTAACATCTTTCCCTTTTATGTGTCAAAGATAATTAATAATGTTGTCCATAGTGTTGTTTTTATTAGAAAAAAAAATTCAAAAAAAATGGTTTTCATTCTTACAGACCTACTCTCACTTGAAACAACTTGGTACTTATTTATCCACTGCTAAAAACAGGGTGTCTAACACCCGGGGACATCCGGGAAAACTGGAATTAGCCGGGAATTCAAAGTGGTCGGGGGAAAATGGAAATAAAGCTTTAATTTGATAAATAAAAAAAAAAACGAGAAAATATGGTTTTACCCTAAATATAAAATATAACAACTATTACATTACAATGTGATTCAAACGGTCTTTTTATTGTAGCTGTGTAATATATTTTATAATTCCTAATTAGACTATGTTAATATAAATAAAAAAGCATGTTTATTTATATTTTAAAACTTATTATTATTTATAAAAAAGATTAGTAAAAAAGCGGGGGTAGAGGCGGGGGGGGGNGATAAGGGTGCGACATACTTTTGAGTTGGGAATTTTAGGAAATGGTCATGGGAGAAGTTGAGAATTTCATTGGTCAATTTGAGTAGACACCATGTGTGTAAATTATCTTGAGGTTATCCGAACTAACACTAATAAAAGTGATTTGAATCACCCCTGTGTTTTCTAGAGGTCATGGCACTTACATGGAAGAGAGCGCCCTTACGGCCTCGGTGTCCGGGGTCGTTGAACAAGTGAACAAACTTATCTCGGTGAAACCTATCAAGACCCGCTACAACGGGGAGATAGGAGACGTGGTTGTGGGTAGGATCACAGAGGTGCAGCAGAAGCGCTGGAAGGTGGACACCAACTCGAGACTCGACTCGGTGCTGCTCCTGTCGTCTGTCAACCTTCCTGGAGGAGAGCTGGTGATTATCTGAACTAAACTCTTATGGCCTCAGTCCGACCAAGCGGACGCTGTTTGTTGGCGAAGATAGTACCAATATTTGCAGGTAGAAGGTGTCCTGTGGTCAGCACAGCAAACCCTCCGGCCGTTAATCTCAGCTTTCTAAACTATAGCCACTACTTTTTCATTCAAGTATCTCCTCACTTGTCCTCACAAGGTTTGAGTTGACCGCCTTCCAAACTCATTGCTTCATAGAAAAATCTGGAAGCACCGGGGATCGAACCTGAACCGATACATACATTTGTATGGAGAGAGAGTGGGAAACTATTTGGAGGAAACATCCTTTACGCACTCGGCCGGGATCCAAGCTCCAACCTCATCACCAGCAAATCAGAATAAACGAGTCTGACATTTGGCCCACACTCTCAATGATAACAAACCTATATCAAGTTATATTTTAGACATGATTTATATATAATAATGCATAGAAACAGGGAGGAGGGGGGGAAGGCTTGTGTATATAGGGCTTCTCGAGGACAAGATTGATGCGAAAATACTTTCAAGGATGTATATCCGGCCATACTAGTGCTAAATAGTGTTCGTAGGGTAATTTCTCATCCTGTCCATATGCGAATGCTGAACCAGTTTCTTAAAAAAAAATTGCTATCATCCTATTTCCCTAGGTTTGTTATTTAAGTCGCTGATAGGGTAGAGTCCACTTTTATAGGAAGGAACTCCAGCCTCTAGACTATAGAGTTGGTTGCTGATCAAACTCACTCTCATCACTTTAAATTCCACCTACCGACCTGGTCTCCTAGATTCGATAGCTTAAGTTGCTAACTGGGTCAGTTGGCTTGGAGAATTAGTGTCAAATCAATATAGTCTGGTTTGTCTGTGAAAGGATGTCAGGGTTTGAATCTTGGTCAGGCATACTGAAGGTGTTTATTCCTAAGTGGTTTTCCATGCTCCCTCCACAAAAATGTGGGCAGCGACGATGACCTACGATGGTTTACAAAAGAAACTAGAAATAGCTTATTAATTAGATGTTTTATTTTCTATCGAATAAACGAAGCCTTAAAATTAAAATCACAATGAATGTTTTCAAGTTATTGTACTGTGTCCTGAAACAAATCCAAACAGAAAAAGAACGACAAGAATGCTTCTCATTAAATGAGTTGTTTCAAATAATTTCATAACAGTAGATGCAGCTGTGTTTTTCTCCCCTGCTCTTTGTTTTTAGCGAACATATAAATCCACAACACTAAGTTACTGATTTGTTAGTATTATGGCTCTTAACCCTTACATTATTACCACAGCTTAACATATTTATTTACCAATGTTACAGCGTAAAAGGTCTGCAGAGGATGAACAAATGATGAGGAACTATTTACAAGAAGGTGATCTCATCAGTGCCGAAGTCCAGAAAATATTTGACGAAGGCTCCCTGTCCCTTTACACTCGCAGTTTGAGATATGGAAAGGTTGGTCAACACACTCTTTAAAATAATACTCTCCGCATTGGTACACTGACCACAATTTCATTTGTAGCAAGATTTCTAATTGCACCTTTCTTGTGGCTATTTTAGTGTTATAATTCATCACGAGTTTGTGGAAAATTTACAATTAATTTTAATACAAAAGCCTTAGGAACTTTTGAATTTTTTTAACACAAATGTTTGACATTTTTCGTATAGTAGATCTAAAGTTATTTAGTTTACTAGCATAATTTTTTAACACATTAATTGCACAAAATAAGGCCTACGTTTTTGCACATTCCAGATTTTTAAATTTGGATCTAATCCGAATTTTTGCTTGCTTACCCGAATCACTTTACGAGATTGAAGCCTTAGACCATGGGTCGGTAACCTATTTGAGCCCTGGTATGATTATAAACTCATCAAAGGTCCATCAATCATCCATTGTTTTTACACTCTACTTTTTCTTTTTAGTCTATACACGTTTGAAAGTTCTTGATATATATTTGCAAATTTGAAAAACTCAAAGATTGGCTTTTAATGAAGATATGGTTTTCATACCCAATCGACTAAAAATTTCCACGAGATTGACCATTTACCAACCACTGCCTCAGACCATTTGACCACCGAAGCGGGCAAACAAATGATGTTAATATTTCCTTTAATATTTATTTTTTCTCTTTCCTTTTATGTCTATTTTCTCTGGAATTTGAATTTAAATTTGAGATTCAAGATTTGTAGGTAAAAGTAAGATTAAGATTTGACACAACTCCACCCTAACCTACATTTATACTTGTTCCCCAAAATCACTATTGATGATGTTCTGGGGGTAGTTGTCCCAAGGCGTACTGGTGAAAGTGTTTCCGTCGCTCGTGAAGCGTCGCAAGAACCACTTCTACGACCTACCTTGCGGGGCCAACGTCATCCTCGGCAACAACGGTTTCATCTGGATCAGCTCCACCAACACCGTCGAGGGGGAGGAGGGGAGTGGAGGGTTCACACAGAACCTCGAGGAGGTGAGCTTGCTTCTGTCTTCGAGGAAAACTTTGCTTGTTTCATTTTAAAGTACATTTGTGACAAACATAATCGTTTTCATAAACGATGGATAACTTGATGCCTCCAATTTTGATATCTCGAGCCTTTGCTCTAAATCCTAGGAAATGAATGTTCTGGTATATAAAAAAGGAAATATTAAGAATTGATTTGTGGTAACTAAAATGTTATATTAATTTTTAAAATGTTGGATTTCACTATAAAAGTACGATAAATGAAATATTTCCTTTTGGTTAAAAAAGGGGCAACAAATCAACTCTCTTAAGTGGTTAGCTACAAAACAATTTTTAAAATGTCAAAATTTTTAAGTACCAAGCAAACCAAATATTTGCCCTTGGTCACAATCTAGACATTATAATAGCCGGTTCAAACACATTATCAATGTTTGTGGGTGTGGGAAGTAAATTCCCTAGACTGAGGGATTTATTTTTATTTTTATTATAATGTTATCGTTAATTCATACTTAAATCATCAAAATTCCCCTTAAGGGGAACTATCCCAATGGTCTCCAGCAGTGCTATTATGACCATTCGACGCAAAGTTAGTTGCTACCGCTAGTTAGCTTCACTTTCGAAGAAAAGATAGCGTCTGGGTTATTATGACTACCACACTTTGTATCGTCCGCTAGTTTTAGCTTCGACTTTGCGTCTAGCGTTAATGCACAGAATAAAATCAGTTTGCGTCAACAGTTGACAACACTTTTCCAAAGAATATTACCTTCTAAGAAGTTAGAGGCTATAAATTAGGTACATTTATTTCAAGAATGCTGGTGTTCATGACTGAACATTATTCATTTATTTTTATTTTCCCAAACAGCTGATCACAAGTCACATTATTTGCAAGAACGATTTAACCTAGCTTAATTTAATAAATCACTTGCATAATTTTGTTTGTTATGATTTGAAATGAAAAAATACTAGGCCTACATTATTCAATACACATAACATATTGTAGTCAAAAAATCATATGAGCTATGCATTAAATTAGTAATGTCACACAGGGAAATGAATAAATTAGTATGAGAAGTTGGCTAATAAAGAAACAATGTTTTTGTAAGATGTATGCTTTACGACCCAATGCTTTATTCTTCATATATTCATGTTGATACTGGAACAAGTGTGTTTTATTATATTAATTAAAAATAATTTCAACAGTTTATAATGTAGACTTCTCCTTATATTTAGGCCTATTTTAATTTAAAATAATTAAAATTTTTAACTAAAAAAATATATGCCTTATAAAGCTTTGTTTCAAAAACAACACTTATCAAACAGTATATTAATATTTTGGATTTCTTAGTAGGCCTATTTTAAAACCGTCCTCGATTTTGTCAAGCCAAAAATTGAACGTTCAAAGATATAGGCCTACAGTAAGGTGTTTTAAATTTTATATTGTTTGATTGAGTTGAGGTTAGATAAAGAAAACTTCCTATCTATACGGTACTCCACCTGAACATATATAGGCCGACTTTGTGCTAATTTTATTAATTTACAGTGTTGAAAAGGTTCTCACGTTTGAGATTGAATCAAATATGCTGTGTGAAGATCTTAGAAAATAAAACTAATTACTTAAAGTTGATGAAAGCGTTAGATTTCCCGAAAATTGTGTTCACACTGAATATTTTCGATAACTTAATGTCAGTCGTCCTACTAAGTTAACAAATAAAGTGAACGAGAGGGTTGTTTGGATGGCTAAAAATAATAAAATGCATCTTTTACTTAAGGGAATTATTGAGACTTTAGTTAAGTGATTAATAATATAAGGATATTATATTTCTTTATAATGAGTTGTTTGCAATTTATTCACTTTATTATAACTAGGTTTAACTACTAATTATTGGTTTCAGATAACTTTAGTAAACCATTTATGATTAAAAAACCTAGGCCTAAACCAAACCGCATGCAAATATTAAGCTAGAGCCTATTTAGTTATTTCCAGTCTTGGCTGCAATAGTTCAGAGGTCTACAACTCACTTTAATGTGGATAGTAACTACTGCTGTATGTATGATTCAGTTTAAATAGGATTATATCATTAGAGTTTTGTTGAAGCATCTTAAACATATTAGGCCTACGTTTTATTATTTTATCACCTGAATTATCAGTGTATGGTGAATAGTGAATAGCATTTTGATAGTGTGTTGTGTTTCAAATAAAATACATTCAGTGTATCCCAACTCTTGGCCTACATTAGGATATAGGCTTATTTAAAGCTAGATTATGTGAAACACACACAAAAAGTTTTGAGTTAATTATATTGGGCTAATGAGGTGGCAAGTTTAAATAATGTAGCACAAAATACGTAATAAATTATAAAAACTAGCAAACATAACCTCGTAACGCAAACCAAAGGACAAGTAAAATGTCTGCGCAACTTAGCGTCACGCTACTAGAAAAATATTTGCGCTCGCAAGGACTTTGCTTTCGCAAAGTGGTCGACCATAATAACTTTTGACGCAAAGTCTAGCGTCTCTCTGCTAACGGTCGCAAATTCGTTTTGCGTCGTGGTCATAATAACACTGCAGAGGTTGGTGAATTAGGCTTAAGTTAGGTTTAAGACTCCCAGTGGCTCACACCTCCATATTCACTATCTTCACATCATCTCATTACGGGTACGACGTGTATACAACCTCGATGGGTTTACCCTGGGCAACGCTATTTGCCACCAAAGCGGCAAATAGTCTACATACAGGGGGCCGAGCTGGAAGTCCTGGTCAGTAATGCCATACGCTAAAAAAAAAAAAAATCATCAAAATTGATCATAATTCACATTTAAAAGTTCATAACAATTTTATGAAAGGGATTTAGTTTTGTTTTATTTCTTGTGTGTATTATAGAGTACATTAAAAATGTGACATTGAATTTTAAATATGTTTTGATAACCATTTTAATATTCCAAGTAAGAGTTCTTAAAAACACGACTAACGGAATTATGCCACCTCCATGAATTGGGTTATTTTTCTTCTTGGTGACCCTTATATATAGTTTCTTTTATATCAGTTTCATCGGCAAATTATAAATGTGCTCAACATAACCGCTGGATTCTTGTGAGCTTGTGTAAATTAAGTATGGCTGTATTTTTTTTTCTATTTACACTTTATAGTTGTTTTTTGGCAAACACTTTACAGTCACTTCATAAATAAATGAATCAGAATTTTATAATAGAAAAATCAAGATAAATATTTAAGATTAGAAATTAGAATGAAAAAAATAGGAACTGAGATATCTTTAATTTTAACTGGTTTTTTTTATGAGCTATTAGTTGAAAACTTATCCAGTGTAATATTTTCTTTGAGAAATTAATTTTACCTGCTTCGGTGATGTATGCTCTAAGGTTCGCTCTTGCGTTAGACTAGACCAAGGGTGTTCAACCTTTTTACGTCCAAGAGGTCCAAAGTTTCTGTCTCTTGTTGGCTCGCAAGAATGTACCAACAATATTCAAATTGAATACATATTAAAATATTTGAATCATCTCATTCTAATACTCACACTTGGAATTAGACCTTTCTCCAACGGATTTCTCCTGAAGTATGTTCTTTGTTGTTTTTTCCTATTTTTAGGTTTTTTACAACACAATTTGTATTGTCTACTAGAGTTGTCATATCCTGGTTCAAAGTACATTTGTATAAAAACGCCATGATTTTCTTCCCGTTAAAAGCAAAAATCGTTTATAAAAATAATGTAAAATGTGTATTTATTTATTAGTTGATTATAAAAAATATATATATTTATTTGTCATTTTTTCTCTTGCAATAATTTTATATTTTTCATGGGACAGCTGGCTGTAAAAAAAGTCACCTCGGGCCACAATTAGCTTGCGGGTTGAAGATCCTTGGATTAGACTTTATGACAGGGAGATCGCGGTTCGAATCACGGTTGGGTGTATTGAAGGTGGTTTTCCACTTTCTTCCACACAAATGTGGACATATTTCTTCTAAATTCAACCTGCCTGATCTCTAACATGTATGTATGTGTACGTACAATTCAAAAGGGCAGTGAGGTATAAGGATAAAAATAATCAAGTCTAACTAGGAACTCTGATAGTTTATAAAAAAAACTACCGGTATGTAAAAATATAGATCTCGGCATAGCTAAAAATTAATTTTAAATCTTCTACACGGGGTTTAAATATCAACCAATTAAAAAACCTGTAAACTATTATAAACTTAGAGAACATGTTTGTTGATATATAGAATGTGGTGTTCCATATTCCAGCCAATTGCACGGCCTGAGAGGGAAGTCATAGCTCGCTTACGGAACTGTATCCTCGCTCTAGCAAGCTGTAAGATGATGTTGCACGACTCCAGTATTCAGTACGCTTACGAAGAGTCACAGAAATACACGGTGGGTTAAAATAATTTGGTTCCTGATTTAAAAATATTTTCTAATATTTCTTCCTATATTCCATCCTTGGATTTCAACTCTTCCCTCGCACATTTGAAGTTGTAGTTGTAGTTGTAGTGGTAGTTGGTGTACCCACTGAACCTAACAACTCCCCACCTTCTTTAGCAAGTGACCTGTCATCGAGTTGACTCTTAGGCTTGAGTGCTGATAGTCCATTTTTACTGATAAAAAGTCCTTATAATTGATGTTTTCCCAGGAATCCAATTATTCCTTATTGAGTTGTGAGAATTTTTCCTAGGTTGGCTTTCTTCATTAAATTTACACTTATTATTTTATTTTTCCCTTTCCTTTATTATTATAAAATCCAAGTTTCATATTACATGGGCTTAGCTCAAAATTCGTAATTCATAATTCGTACTTGCTTAACAAATTAATACAATCAGACAGTTGTGGGGCAGAGTAAATAGAAATATTAACCTGAGTTTCAAGTTATAAAGGAATACCTGGGGTATAGTTGTTTTTGCCAGAAACTATCTAGTATTGTTTTTAAAGTGGCCAGACCCACCTTTTTGTAAATATTAATAAACCTTTGCATTATGGTTTAAAAAAATATCTGATCTCTATTTGATGTTTCACCTTTTGTAGGGGTGTGCAAAGTCCACTTTTTCAATCCGAAGCGAACTTGAATTGAATATAATAAAATACTCTCAAAGCTGAATAGAAGTTTGAATATCTTTTGTTGGTTGGCTTACGCTTGAGTAAAATATTATATTATGGTTATTTAAATTACTTAATGCACTAAAATTACTTGGAAAACTTTTTATTTATTGTACAATTGTTTGTAATATTTCGTGTTAATCTGATAAATCAAGCTAATATCACAACATGCAATTCATTTACATCAGATTTTTCCCATAGTAATATTAATTTGTAATTTACATAACAGCTCAAAATGGCTATAATTGAACATAAATTGAGTATTTTTGCGGTCGGCGAAGCTTAAAATCCAGAATTTCTTTTAAAGCAAAGTCAAAGTTGATGTTTTGTTCGAAGCCAAGCTGAAGTTTTGAAGCTTTGCACACACCTAACTTTTTAAAATCAGGGATGAATTTTTTTTCTTTTCTTTTTTTCTTTAAGGAACCTAAAATGTCTATAAGTGATTATCAATATTTTGTGAAATATTTTACTATAAGCATAGTAGAATAATAGTCAACACAAATTTGATTTGAAACACTACTACTGAGCCTTTAAATAAATGATTTTATTTCAACTGATTTTTAAAATATATTTTTTATGGAGCTGAGTCAATCTTTTTTTTTTTAAGCATGAGACTCGATGCAGATTCTATTTGAGTCACTTAGCCTTGATTTGAATTTGATTTAAAATTGAAAATCTTGGATTCACACAGATCTGACACCTTAGTTCAATCAATAGCATATGTGTGTACTGAGCTAAAGGTTCCGGGTTCGATTCCCGGCATGGTTGAAACTTTATCATTTGTTAAATGTGGGTTTACCCTTTCATAGTGATAAATTAATGATCGGGTACTGGATGTTGTGTTTGTCCTAGTCCTAAGTTAAATTATAAGGCATATGAAGCTACAACCGACCTAGCAAGCCAGAAGTGACAAATATATGGCTTGAATAAAAAACTGATACAGGCCACAGGATGGAAACAGTAATGGACGTATTGTAAAGGATTCACACAGATTTATGTCAGATGTTTTCTTTTTACTCTCAGATATCTGAGCTCTTGCTGCCCGAACCACTCCTTGACGTTGCCATCCTCACACAGCACAGACTGCATCAAATGGAGGATGATTAATTGTCCAAGGTTGGTAAACCTGGTTTGGTGGGGTTTATACACCTGGAAGAACTTTACGTGAAAGTTTCACTTGTCTTCTGGGAATAAGAAACATGAAGATGATGTTGGTGTGTGAGTGGACAGAATTAAATCAGATCGGCCATAAGTGCTACTATATCCGCATTTTTATATAAAATATGATCAAATTAATTATAAAGCACAAATATTAAAGCTCATGCGATTTGATTGCTTTTGACATTTTTGAATGAGTCCGTATAGTGATAGTTGTGAAAATGTGACATATTGCTTCAAGAGTCTGTATTAATTACATTTCAAATTAATTGTTCTAATTTTTAGTATAATTTTGGTTATCTCAAATAGTAAATAATTGTAAATTTGAAAAATTACACTTGGACATGAGAATTAATCCTGTGTACTGTGTGCAGGTGTCGTTTTTCAAATCTCTAAATCTGATACTTCATGTGGTTATATCCTATAACCTAACCTAACCTAACATAAAGAATATTTCGATCTCCCAAGCTTCGCTATTCGTGTACAAGTATCAGCCTTATACATATCTTAGTACAGTAAGATTTTAAATTAATGTTTGTCTGTGATTCTCTTAAAATATTTTTTTGTTCTTCCAAATGAGAAGAGAAAATTTTAATGCTTTAATTTTATTTGATAATTTATGTTCAAACTGTACAACTAACCTATATCAAACATTGAGTGTAATTCAGGTTAAGTACAAACGCCAATGTTCAATGAAATACATGATTCTATAACTTTTACACAATAAATGGATTATAAATAAAAGAGTCTTATTTTTATTGAAAAATTTATTTGTATAAATATGTCTTTTTTAAGATAAGATTACAAATTATGTACAAAAGTTTAATAAATAATAATACATAGAGCATTAACATATTGTTTAAACCAATCACCGAAACCCATTGCCGAAAAAAACCCTGACGTGTTTTACAACACGTTTATAGCTCTACGTGCTGTAGGCGTGCAGAGCTGTGGCATCATTTTGTTTGTTCATATGCAGAAAGCCCGGCCCTCAAACCCTGGATAGTGCAAATACTAGTGAAGTTTGTCGATTTGAATTAATCTACTGTAATTTATGGCAAGCGTTTCTTTCGAAAATCTATAATTCCTATAAAATCTAACTCACTATTTTATTGTTAGAGTTTGTTAAGTATCAAACAAATACTTTTAACCAAAAGTGATTTAGTTAATATCAGAAATTAGTATAGATGGAATGCCTGAATCCTCAAATCCTTTAATATTCGAGAGATTGGAGATTGATAAAAATCTCAAAGTATCTTGAATACATTGAAAACTATAACTTCAAATAAAAAATTTAATCAACTGTTAAAAGGAATTAAATAGACTCGTGTAGTTGAGAGAGTAACCAAAATCACAAAAAGAATAAAGGTTTTTATTGCTTATTAAAATGTGTTTTCTTTGTTTTTTTATGACATAATAGACCTGACAAACAAAATATCATTTGTCAAGGGTACCATGCCTTAAAAACACTTCTTTTTATTCTTTTAAATAAACTTTGAATATTTTTACTTTAAATATTTGGAGATTGAAATTTAGATTCAAAAGAAAATTTAAGATTCAGATTTGAGAAATATAGGATTCAATTCTCTCTATAGAAACTAGTTATAAAAAAATTACAAGTTTTATAAACCACAAATTACTAAAAGAAACAACCAAAGAACCGGGCCCTAAGCATATGGAATTAATTTTACATATGTTACAATTTCTCACACACACATACATTGAAAAAAACAGTTTTAACTCATAACACTGTACCTCAACCTGATCACATGTGTCTGTATGGACACAAAATTAACATTGAAATAGTTGCCTCCTAAAAGAAAACATATTGTTAGCTATGTTGATGAACCATTTTAAATACTTGTTAGCAAAGTTCATTTTTACAAACATTTGTTGTCTTCTATTCAAGATACAATTTACAAACTATATCTTTCCTTAGCTTGATCGTTGTATTGTTTCGTTTATGACATATATATTAAGAAGCTGTTGTTGCTCACAGCATTGTAAAAATGTAGCTAATCTTAGAAACATTTGCTACCCACACGTTAAAAGCAGAACATCAAAATATACTGCAACACATTATGAGTCAAAGTTTAATTTGTTGATCTTATGGTGACACCTTCTCACGACATGTTACTGCGCTGGAATAAAGTTTGTCTCGACCTGAGCCCCTTTGACAAATTATGTCACCCACAAGTCACCGCAAGCCACGTGTAACGTGGTACCTAGTTTGTAAGAAATAACGTAATCACAACATCTTGTCGTCTGCGAGCTGTTCAGGCCATGACCTTCCTCGGTGAGAGCCACTTTTTCATGTAGTAGCAAAAGATGGTACTGATGTAGATGAGCACCATGAGGGCACACGTGACTCCGAGAGCCAGGACAGAGGTCTTAGTCGGACATGGCTCCACTATCGTCACAGTCTTGTCTGGAAATATCACATTTGATACAGTTGTAGAGCTTTAATGTTTTAAATATGTTACCTATTTTATGAGGGTGTGCAAAATCCACTTTTTCAAATAGAAGTGAATATATTAAATATTCTCAAAACCAAATTGAAATTTGACTACTTTTTGTTGATTGTTATATTATTGTGCTTATTTATATAACTTTATTCACTAAAACCCCTTAGAAAATGTTTCATTGCACAGTTGTTTGTAATATTTCATTCTAATCTGATAAATCAAGTTTTTATCACAATATTCAATTCACTTAATATTTTTTATATTAATATAAATTATAAACCCGCTTTGGTGTTCGTGTGATCTAACACGCTACTTTTGTGTTAGACTAGACTGCCGAAGATGAGGAAATCAGGGTTCAATCCCTATCGACTGCACTGGGGGTGGTTTTTTCTAAATGGTTTCCCACCCTCCCTCCACACTAATGCAAGTGAATTTCCTCTCAATTAAGCCTTCCTAATCCCTAACTCGTTAGTGTAACTAGTACATAGGCATATAACCCTAACGGGTGGTAAGATGCGGTGCTAAGAAAAATAACATAAATATAACAGCTCGGAATGGTAATAATGGAACATAAATTAAGTAATTTAGCTGTCTTTTGTTTGAAGCTTCATGATAGGTTGAAGCTATTTTTATTTATTTTTTAAGTGAAGCAGAAGCTGATATTTACGAAGCTTCGCACCACCCATACTATTTTATTTAATTAATAATACACAACAGAGGTCCAAGTCTACTCTTTCAAATCAAAGTTGAATAAAAAAAATGAAATATTTCTAAAATTGAATCAAAGTTTTGAATAAAATGTTTAATTTTGGTGTGAAAAAAAAAAGTGCTGTATAGCTATACTAGGTTGTGTATTAAAATAAAATTTACAAAATGTTTTATTGCAGACATAATTCATATTCAACCTAAGTTATCACCACATGCAATTTAATTAGTTAATTTTAATTTTTTTTGTCAGATGAACATTATTTTTTTATGTACACTCGATTTAACCTGAGAGGTAGCAGTCTTACCTTACTGGACTACACTATGGCCCTATCTTATAAACTCTACCATAGTGGAATAATGCAAGGTAAGCTTGCAACCATTCAAGGAAACGAAATGAACACATCACCACAATATAACCAAAACTGAACATAACTTGTGTATTTTAAACCTTTAAATATTTTGATTGGCAACTTTCTAATCCAGAATTTTACTTTCGGTTCAAAGTTTAAACTGACAAATATTTGAAGTGAAGTCAAAATCTTCAAAACTTCAAACACCCCTAATAAATGGTTAATTTGCTTTCAAATTTTTTTTTCAATTGGAACATATGTTTTGGAAGAAGTGTGGTACAATGCTCCGAATATCCACAAAACAATTTTAAATATACACCTTCACCTTTTTGCTTTGGTTTCCTCTTTTAAAGAATTGAAGCTGTGCTTTTTATATGCCTTCCTAAATAATTTTTACAGAACAAGACCTAGTCAAATAGGTGGTTTCTTTTAAATTGCAAACATTACCTCTTCCATGCATTGACATCGAAGTTAAGTTTAAAGTGTGTTTTTTCAACAAAGATTTGTTGGATTTTTCTCTCCATTTGTGGTTATAATTACTGTAACTTCATTCATTTGTCTATTTATTTTTATTGATATAATTTTATATAAATATAGAATTTTTAATTTAAGCTTTCGTATAAAAATTATTTTATTACTTGGAAGAATGTAAAATTTACCTTTCCCGAAATCTGAGAAGGAAGCCTCATTCCTCAGGAACTGGCTGTTCTTCTCATCGCCAAAGTCAAGGACAAGGATCTCTTGACTGAGCATCATATCCTCCTCTCCGTCGGCCGTGTGGTTGGACGTGGACGACACGGACCTCCGCCTTCTGCCCCAAGACTCCACAGATTCGTGGCCCCATTCGCACACGGCCTAGCAAAATAAGAGATGTATTATGAGCAATTAAGTTTGTTTCTTGTATTAGGCATTACTACCGAAGCTACACATTAAAAGCAATATGTTATTAACAATGCTATTCTTGCCTTGAAGTGTTGGAAGTGTTGGAAGGGGCGTACTTTGTACCCATTGTCACATTTACAGCGGAAACATGGACATTAAATGTAAGAGAGACTGAGAAAGTGGAAGCCATGGGAATGACGTTTTGGAGGAGCATATTAGCTGTCACGAGGAGAAATAGGATTAGGAGTGAAGTTATCAAGGAGAGAGTGGGGGTACAAGGTGTACAGGATATAGTAGAGGAAGCAAGACTGAGATGGTATGTTCATGTAATGAGGATGTTGGAGTACATGAGATAGTAGAGGAAGCAAGACTGAGATGGTATGGACATGTAATGAGGATGGTGGAGTACATGAGATAGTAGAGGAAGCAAGACTGAGATGGTATGGACATGTAATGAGGATGGTGGAGTACATGAGATAGTAGAGGAATCAAGAATGAGATGGTATGGACATGTAATGAGGATGGAAGAGGAGAGAATACCAAAGAGAATGATGGAGATGAAGGGTGTAGGAAAAATACCTCAAGGGAGACCAAGAAAGAGATGGGAGCAGTAGACATCAGAAAGTGTGCAAGTGAGAGGATAAGAATGGAAACAATTAAAGGAGTAAGAATGGTGAAAGGGGAGAGGAAGATGGAGGCATTTTATGAAACTGATCAGGCCACAGGCTAGAAACAGTTGATGAATATGATGATTCTTAAACTTTTTAATCTAGTACATTTACAAAATTATTTTGGTATTCCTAGTATTGTAGTTTAACATGTTTCATAAATATATAATAGAGAATTATTACAACCCACAGGTTAGTGCTGATTTATTTCCCACCCATCCGGAGTAGTGTGCACAATATATACCATTATGTAATTTCTAAAATCAAATGTCTGTTTATTATTTATAAGGGTGCGTGGTCACTTTTTAAATTCGTAGCAAATCTTGAAAAACACAGAGAAAAGCTGAATTCGAAGATAGGGTTTTTTGTTTTTGTCATATAACACTAATTTTAATGTTTAAATTAACCACTATGAGCATCTAGGTAAAGAGAAAAATAGCGAAACAATTATTTCCGCTGACATACTGAATTTATTTCTGCTAACGTTATAGATGTCATTTAATCACTAGTCTTTGTTAAAATATTTTTAGTAACTGTTATAAAAATTATTATATGTTGAAAACTTTTGATAGATTTCAAAAATATTTGCTTCTTTCTTTGAAATGCTTTGAAGATGCTGTGGATGTCAAGTCAAAGGAAAGGAGATGTGCCCTTTGACTTAGACATTTCAAAGCGTCGTAACCCCTAATTATTTATTTATTATTATTTCACCAGAACAATCATTGCAGAGAGGGTGGGGCTACAAATACTCACAGGCTCGCAAGGTCCCAGGCAGTACTTGACGTTACACTGGAAGATTACTCCGTACGACTCGGTGAACCTGAACGCCTCGTACTCGGACTGTAGTGCGTTGCCGTCTGGGATGAAGGCTGGGAAGATTGTTGGGTCCACAGGGCAGCTGTGATCGAGGATTAGTTTGTTTTGTTTAGTTTTACATGTGTTGTAAGATCTACAGAAAGACTTAAATTCGAAACATAGTACAGTAGAGTCTCGGAAACTCAACACTTGATAACTCGAAATTCTGTGTAACCCAACATGCACTTGCACACAGTTGTTGGCGCCAGTCATCACAATCCAAGGTCATTCAACTCTATAACCTTTCAGTTTGTTTGTGTAACTTGTTCATTTGTAAAACTCAACATTTCAATAACTCAACACCATCTCAGTCCACATTAGATCGAGTTTCCGAGACTCTACTGTACCAAGCTATACCACAGGTTGCAAATTTGGTCATGAAAGTCATTTGTGTATATAAATATAGTATTTTTTCTATACTTCACTCAAAATCATTTTAAATTTACAACTGCATAGAGATGACAAAGTTCAGAAATGAATATAAAAAGAACAAAAAATGAAATAATTAAAAAATAATACAAAAGCGGAAAATTATAGAAGTGTCAAGAATGTATGAGGATTCTTTCTTATTTTATTTATTCTTTTTTTTTATTACGACAAAAAATATACTGTCTCTCTACTGAGTTAAGGGTCCTGGGTTCGATTCTCAGCATGGTTAGTAAATTTATCATTGGTGAAATATGGGTTTACCCTTTCACATTGATAAATTAACAGCCGGGGACTGGATGTTGTGCCTGTTCTAGTCTTATGTTAAATTATAAGTCATATGAAGCTAAGACAGGTCGAGCCAGCTGGTAGTCGAAAATATATGGCTTGAATATAAAAACTAGCCTAGGCCATAACCTAGAAATAGTAATGGATGTAAAAACTAATTAGGTATAGTTAGTGAAATATGTTTTACGTAATTCAGTAGACATCCTGTACAATGACAATTTTTCTGTTATCTCTGCTTGCTTACCCTTCATCGTCAATAATTTGGAAGGTGCTTTTGGAGTCCTTGGCCATAGCAACACAGCTTCTCGCAAAAATGCCATAAGGAGCTGAAACGAAACAAGCCGATGGTCATCAGAGTTTTGTTTTCATGAGTTTTCTTTTTTTAAATCCAATCAAAAGATCAATCAACCAGTTTATATTAAATGTGTTGAGTCATTAATGTTGCTTTGGTTTAATATTTTAACTTAAATTAATAGATATGAAAAATAACGCTTGAACATAAGAATTGAACCAGGTGTCATCTCTCAATATTTACAAATACAGTTTGATGTTTTATGCAGCCTTTTTCGGTAACTAAAGATCAGTCCCATCTTCTAAGCCTCTCTAGTAATGTGCAATTATCATACAAGCGATGGTTTACCTATTTTTAATTTTAAAATACATTGTCATTTTTTGTAAACAGAATTATAAAGTTAAGAAACTGCTCCATTGCTGCTAGTCAGGATCACACCGTAGTATTTTAACTCAGAGTCAGGCACTTTATCTGTGCAGCCAATGCTGGAGGTTAAAGCATTTATTGAATCGACAAGTTCCACTCACTGTCTTCAGGGATCTCAATGCGGAAGGTGAGCTTGTCTCCGATGCGGACAGTCTCCACTTCGCGACCACGGTTGTCCACAATACGGATGCGTGGGGGCGGTGCCTCGGGAGCAGATGTGATACTGATCATCTCTGGGTCCCTGGGAAACAAGACGTGTCATATAAAACTATTTCTAATGAGAAGGAATATGAATACAGTGTCAACGAACGGACGAATGAATTGACATTAAAAGTTTTCTGATGGAAACCAACTATTTTTGTTGTTTCATATTAGTGGTCATCCGTAAACCACGTAACACCTTTTTGTCACCTTATTTGACTCTCCGTGCCCCCATGTAACACCAAGTAGACATTTAACCTGCTCCTCCCTCCCATCCACCCCCTCAAACCTGTGTTACGTGACTTTTCGCATCAAGAGTGAATGTCATTATTTCATAGGGAAGCTTTTGTGACAGTAAAAGAGGAATTCGTATTTAATACAACTCAAAATCATAAATTGTCTATAAGTATGTTTAGTAACGATATAAACATTAAAAATAATATTATTTTTACAACACTAAAATTTAAATATAAAATATGTGCTACATAATACTAAGATGGATGTACCCACCCTAACCCTCTCTCAAGTGTTACATGTTGTATGGATGGCCCCCTTAGAAGCTTTTAAAATGATTACTCTTGCCAACGGAATTGAATTGTGGGCATTCCTGATTGGTGTCATTTCTCTAAAAAGGTTCATAGTTCAAGTCACTGTCCAGGTGTTGTCGTTTTTTGTCGTTTTTCTAATATAGCACCACCAGTTATTTGGAAATATTTTGAAAGAAAAGAAAAAGGGGGGGAGGAGGAGGGGGTGTATCGTGTCCATTTTTGTTAACATTTGCACTATTTTTTTCAAAAATAGATGACAGCTTTGTTAAGTTGTTTTATCAGCCTTCAGTATAGTTTGGGCAGTAATTCAACAATATTAAATCCATTAAATAGTTTGTGAGTGTCCCATCAATGCCAGAAAATGATTG
>CABFVZ010000444.1:166814-246651 GCA_902151445.1 Timema monikensis | reverse complement strand
ACATACATCAATATTGAGTCCAAACAAGTAGGCCTACTATTAATGGTGAGTGGCACACACTGAGGTAGGTGCATCAAATACATTATTTCGGGATTTTTTTTCCATTTGAGTGGGAATTTTAGGGTGATTTTTATTTGTGTTACAGTAAAAAAATAAAAAATTTATATCAACTTTTAATCAAGTACTGGTACTTTAACATCATTGTTCAACTTGATATATTTTAAGTTTCAAATCAATATTTGGGGCATTGAGAGTGAGGAGAAGCAAATGGCTGGTCCTCCTCCCCCAATACCCCTGGACGGGGGAGGGGGGCAACAGGGTGCTATCCACAGATTTATAAATGAGGGAAAAAAAACCTTCTGTTTAGACCAGAATTGCTGTGCTTATAATTGGAGAACATTTATTTTCAACTCTTTAGTTCCTTTACTGCTAAACAGAATGTTTTTTTTTTTTTATTAATTCAATCTTTGTATGGTTTTTATTTTCAAATCTTTAATGTGTAACATTTGTAGGTTGTGGTGACGTGGTTACCCATAACTCGCGAAAGATATCTTACCTGATGGGCATCATGCCGAAGGTGATGTTCTTGGAGGACATGTCGTAAGTACATTTGACCTTGTATATCTTGTCGGCTTTGGTCATGACGATGCTGTGGTGCTGAAGAACCACTGTGTTGGTGAAGACACCCGTCTGCAGGTACAATACTCAACATTAGTTTACATAAAGAGAATTGCTATGAAGAAGAGAAGTCCCCTTGAAGTGTTGGAAGTGTTGTACAGGGTGTACTTTGTACCCATTGTCACATATGCAGCAGAAACATGGACATTGAATGTAAGAGAGACTAGGAAAGTGGAGCCCATGGGGATGAAGTTTGCGAGACCAAGAGAAACAAGATTAGGAATGAAGTAATCCGGGAAATAATAGGAGTACAGGGAGAATATGAGCTGGTAGAGGAAGCAAGAGGTCATGTAATGAGTATGTTGGAGTACCTACATGAGATAGTAGGGTGAGGTGGTATGGTCGCGTAATGAGGATGGAAAAACAGAGGATGCCAAAGAAAATGTTGGAAATTATATATGTAAGAAAAAAGACTGCAAAGGAGGCCAAGAAAGAGATGGGAGGAGCATATAACAGAAAATGTTCAAGGGAGAGAAGAAGAACGGAAGACATTAAAGGAGGAAGGATAGAGGAAGATTGAGGTTTTTTATTAAGCTGACCTTGCTACAGTATGGAAACGATTATGATGTGTTTACTATATATTTCAAGAATGTTTTTATGAACTCTCTACTAAAGAGAAATTCAAATTACTTCAATATAACCTGCAATTTTTTCCTGACAAACTTGATTGTACTCTTAGCTTACCTATGAACCTATCTTATAAGCCACACCATAGCGGAATAATTCACAGTAAACTTGCTACCTAACTAGATAAACAAGGGGTACAATTCCTTGGTGTTGAGTTAACTTTGCACACAATTTAAGATTATAAACAAATAAGCAATATTTTGTAAGTATTATATAAAACTTTACAAACATTATGCCGCATATTTAAGGCAAAACTCAACAACCAGATCCCAGACTGTGAATTTACAACTCAAATCAATCTATTAATGTTATAATAAATGCATTTTAACAAAAACATAGTAATTAATATTTCTCTTTTATATAATGAACAAAATCAAAACTTGAGAAAAATAGTCATACCAATGTAGGAAAGTTAATCGCCATTGTTTACCATGTTTCTAGGATTCAGGATTTGTAAGTATTGTTAAGCTTCAGACTCACAGATCAGATTTAAAAAAAAGATTGTATTCGACCCATGTCAGCCCATATGTGCTCACCACAGACTGAGTGTTGCAGTCCTGTCCGCTCATCGTGAGGTCAAGTCTGAACAGGTCACTGCTCTGAATGTCGTTGTTACACGTCTCTGAACGGCCCAAGGCATAGATTCTGCCACTGAACGGCTTGTTGGTGCGCACCTGGATGGCTATTCTGGTGTCCTTACAGTTCACCGACACTACGAGGTAAATATTACAGATTGTTTGGTTACATTTAATTTACAAAAGGGGTTACCCCCTGATCCCAATGTTGGGTTTTAGATTTAAGAGATTACTATAAGCCCCATGTGACTGCGGGATAATGCACCATTTTTACAATTTTTATCAAACATACGATAATTTAACTAAGCAGTGTTTATTGTTTAATTGTTTATTGTTAATATTAGGGGTGTTTGTGACGTTTCTAAAACTGTGACTTGTCTTTGAAAATTTGTTAACATGTGCTTCATTTGAAAAAGAATTTTGGCTTCGACATTTGCAAAGTTTGACCATTCAAATATTGACAGTTTAAGTAAACATGTTGTATACAAAATAATAATACTTGAAAATTGATCTACTAATATTATTTTAGTAATTAATGGATGGATGGTTACTAATATTATTTTAGTAATCAATGGATGGATGGTTACTAATATTATTTTAGTAATTAATGGATGGATGGTTACTAATATTATTTTAGTAATCAATGGATGGATGGTTACTAATATTATTTTAGTAATCAATGGATGGATGGTTACTAATATTATTTTAATAATCGATGGATGAAATCGGCGAAAATTTCATTTATTTCATCCATTGATTATGTTAAAATAATATTAGTAGATACATTTTCAAGTCTTATTATTTTGTGTTGTAACGCTCCCTACTTAATCATTATTTTAGAATGTTTTCTAAAATGTTAAACATATTATATGTTCAAATTATACTATTTTTTATTCCACCATTGCAGTAATATATAAGAAAGTAATTTTTTTCTTATGATTCAAATTTATTATTTTAGATGTCACGTCTGAGGTATATAATTGAAGTTTTATTTTATTTAAAAAATAAAATACTATGCTTTTTTTAATTTTTCATTTAAAAGGCATAGTTTCATTTGATAAAAACTGTAAAAATGAAAAATCTTAACTTTTGAATTAAACCTCATAACTGTGTTGTTCATAAGTGCTTGTTAAAATAAACTTCACTTATCCTGTTCCTTTAGATTGATACATTGCTGTTTGTCAAGTACTGACGCCAGAATGTATGTATCAGAAACAAGTATGGATTGGTTTAATGAATGAGAGACTTTCTAGAACACCCCATTCAGTCAACAGGATGCAGGACACAAACTCACCGTCGTAACAGGTGCCCGTCTTGTCGCAGTTGATGTCTGTGCGAGTGAGGTTATTGATGGTCGGGTCCTCTGTGCTGTCAAACACGATGGGCAAGTTATCCTGAGGAGCACTCAGTGATTCTGAAACAAGAGGATTCATTATTTGGTGTAATATATTTACTTACTTTTGGAAATGATAATACAATTACCACCCGCCTCGGAGGCGTAGTTAGCTAACACGCTAGTCGTGTTGAGCTCGACTGCAAAGGACACGGAGATCGAGGTTCGAATCTCGGTCGGGTGAACTGGGGGTGGTTTTTCTTAAATGGTTTTCCACTCTTCCTCCACACAAATGCGGGTTCACTTCCTCTAAATTCAACCTTCACAATTCCTAATCTATTAGCGTAATTAGTACTTAAGCGTATAACCCGAACGGGTAGTAAAACGCGGTGCTAAATAAATAAAAAATAATAAAAAATACAATTACCTCATAAATCAAAAAGAGGTTTTCCATAGAAAGAGATATATTCACATTCAATGTTTGTTCTTAATGTTATTACTTTTACATATTCCTATTTATGTGTCCTATTATTCTTTACAAATTTTCTTTTTTGCCCTTTTGTTTTTTTGGTTTTCATTTTTAGGAAATTGTGATGTGCGTTACGCACTCTCACCCGATGAGTTCCAATAGAATGAAATCTAGCTCGGGGGATTGGGCGGTAGTGATAGATTATATTCAAGAGACAGCCATTACCTCTTTGTCCAGTGGCAGCAGTGTAAAGTGTGAACTAAGTTCTTCTTCTCATTGTAAAAGCCATGTTGTGTTTTTACTTTTTTATGTTTCCATCCACCTTTTTTGTAACGTCTTCCAAATATACAGCTACGGAGATGTTTAAAATGACTGCTTTGGATCATAGTGTTTATCTAAACTAACCGACTCCTTGTCCTTAAGGAACTAGATTGTTCATGGCCACCGGAAGATCAACCCTATCCTGAGACCCCTCCATTAAATTCCTAACCTGACACCCAACCTCCCTCAAATATAATGTTCACATCATCCTCCCATAAAAGTCTCGGCTTATCAAGGGGTCTTGTATTATCAGGTTTCCCAACTAAAATGTTGTGTACACACCTGTTACTACCCAAACGCACCACTTGACCACTCCACCTCAGTCTGCACACCTTGGTTATACTTAATAAGTTTGGGGATGCATAAAAACCATAGACTTATTCATTATGTAACTGTCGTCATTAATATGTTTGCTCATCTGCCTATCTGTTAGTATATCTCCAATTTTTCAAAAATATTTTTACAATATTAATCATTCTACATAGACAAATGTTCCTTTGTGCTATATTTTCCTAATTGCACATCTTTATGGCTCAAGGCTGTGAGAAAGATCGCTGATTTGTTAGGCGTGAGAACATTGCCCAATAGTCACCGAGAAAGTCTGTTGGGCTGAATATTAATGTGACAATGTGCCTGTGAGTATTACCAACCAATAGGGCGAGGTAGTGAGTAATAACCATCAATCCTCTTCAAGAGGCAGTCATTACATCTTCTTCCAGAGACAGTAGTGTAAAGGATAAGCTGTGTATCTCTTTTTCACAGTTTATTTTGTTTACCGCATTTTACTACTTGTTCATGGTACGTGTACTAATTACGCTAATGTGTTAAGAGTGAAGAAGGTTAAATTTAGAGAGTCTACTGGCATTCGCATGGAGGGAGAGTGGAAAACCATTTAGGAAAAATACCTCGGTACACCCGACCGGGATTCAAACCTCGATCTCCCTGTCATCGACAGTCAAGTCTATTAGACCATGCAACCACCGAAGCAGGACTTTTCATATTAAAATTCATAATTGTATTTGTTCCTTTTAATGGTTTCTATCTATCTCCCCCCTCTAAAATCCCCCATGAGTAATATAGTTGGTTTGTTTCTAGTTAATAACACACAAGACTCACTTTCACAGACGTTCTCGTAGTAAGTCCCGATCCTTTCCCCGTTGTCGATGAGCGGCCTCTCTGCGTTGAGGTAGGTGCTGGGTCCATCCGGCAGCGTCTTGTGGTCAAGGTGGAACAGCTGGCAGTTGTAAGTGTTACCAAGAGGAGGCCCCCGGTACAGGAAGGAGCGGCACAAGAACTCATTCTCTATCTCGCAGGCCAACTTGCACGCCGACTCGCTTGTCACCTGCGGGCAAACATACTCTATCAGGGGCAAGTTATGCACATGGCAGAGCAGCATTATTTACACATTTATTTGTTAATTTAACTTTATATATTACATCTGTTTTTTAATACTCCTACGCTGCGTTCAAACTCCATCCCCCCCTCCCCCTTCCCCAATTGTTTATGAACAAAATTTATATGGCTTTATTTATGTTTCAAACCATATTAAAATTAAGATACAAGTACAAATTAGGGGGCTGTGTTACCATGAAAAGCACTTCAGAAAGATTTTAGAGATGTTTAATATCTATAATTTTTCCTAGCCTTCGACAGTTATGATGTTATGTTGCCCAAAAAAAACACTTCCGATAACTTTTAGAGGTTTTAAAATATTTAGAATATTTCCTAGCCTTCGGCAGTTATGACGTTATGTTGCCAAATAAACACACTTCAGATAGCTTCTAGAACTGTTTATTATTTATAATTTTTTCTAGTTTTTCCGGCAGTTGGAGGATATGCCCACCAAACCCCCCCCCCCCCTGAANCCCCCCCCCCCCTGAAATTATTGACTGGCTATGGCCTTGGTCTATAATCTAAGTAAAGAGTGGGCTTGTGCTATTTTTTTTATTTACCTGAAGTTCCTTGTCGATGTAGTAATGCAGGCTAGCGTACTGAGCTACTTTGTCATCAGCCACACCGACACGAGGAATCTGGAAGTTCCTGTTGCCTTTACAAGCAAGGTTGGCTGCAACAAACAAAATACATTTTAAAAAGTTTTATTACTAAATAATAAGTTATCATTTCATTACTTAAAAAATTTTTTTTTTTTCATTATGGAAGTAATAGTTCTTTCCTACAAAGTGTCTGGTAATCTTTAACGATACTAAATGCATGCAATTTCCATTACCTCTGCTTGCTCTAGAAGAGTAACATTTATTGGAATTAGTTTGTTACAAATAAGGTCAATACTCCAGTACACTCTCCCGAGATTTGAATCTCACCGTCAATTTAATCTCTTGTGAGATTGGAACCTTAGACCGGATGGAGCTTGTATCGGGAACAAAGGGCCCCATTTATGTTGAAAACACTTTCGAATATGCTACCAAATATGACATCAATTTGGTAAAGAGATGTAGACTTTTTGTTCGTCATTATATTTGTCTGACTTGCCAGTGGCCATGTCATGACTACACCAAACACTGTCTGAATATTGTTGTTGTTGGGGTCATCCATCCATACACCACGTAACACTGTTGAGAGGAGGGAAGGGGGAGTTCTAACGTCTACATGGGGGGAGAGTTTACATCACAGTGATACGTAACACAGATCTTGTACTAAAATTTAAATGTTGGAAAAATAATATTATTGTTCATGTTTCTTTCGTTAGTAAATATTCCTGGTACTTATAGACAACATCTGATTCTTAGTCCCTCTTTTACTGTCACAAAAACTTCTCTATGAAATAATGACATTCAGTCTTGATATGAAAAGCAATGTAACACGGGTTGGAGCAGGTAGAGAGGATAAAAAAAGATCAAAAAAAGCATTCCGTGGCTTATGGATGACCCCTAAGATAGATTTGGATATTTTCGCATTTTAAAAGTAAAACTGTGTGATGATCAACATCTAATAGCCAGAATATATTATCTTAATTTTCATTTGATGGAATTATATTTAAATCAAATTCAATTCAGTGGTGTAGCCATAGGTTGGCAAAATGCTGCAGGCCCGCGGCCAAATTGGGGCCCACCATGCAGGCCCACCCAACCAAAATTAATTTGGTAAGAGATGAGTGTTTTTGTTTTGTTTCAAAAATTTTTACTATCCAATAAAAAATTTACCTAATAGACACTTTATTTTGCATAATTTCGTACTCTACAAAAAAGATCTGTACATATTTTTCTGTAAAATTAATATTTAACAAGATATAAGTAGATCTCCAAAAAAACTTGGAGTAAATTATAGACAATTTCGCAGAGATCAAAACAGGAAACAAAAAAAGTTTTAAATGTCGATGTTTGTTTAGCCTCTGCAAGTGTTTATATTGTTTGTAGTTTTGTTTATAATGTTTATTAATATAGTCTTATTCAATTTAGATCGTTTTATATTAAATTTTTATTTTAAACTTTTCAGTAGCAATTTTATTTGACTAATGTAGACCTATATAAGTACATTTATAAAAAAATTCCAATAATAAATGTTAATGTAATTTATTATAATCTACAATTACAACTAAGATTATTTGGGGGAGGGGGGCGTGAGGGAGGCTTTATTTTATTGAAGGGAGGCCACCTTGAGAATTTTACCATGGGCCCATTACTGCCTAGTTACATCTCTGATTCAATTTTACTAAAATCTGTGTATTCATGACTTCAAATCATTGGTGTCTAATAGTTTTTAATGTAACAGCAGGTTGTCTAATTTCATCAATTCAATAAAACAATCATAGAGATGGGATTGTGATAGAAAAAATAAAAATTTTCTTTGGTAGTAGTTCAAAATATAATGTCTGTCCTTATAATAAATTATGATTAGTTTGCTTATTATTAAATTATGATTATTAAAAGTTCAAATAATTTCAAGTTTGTCTTGATATTTACAGGTATCAATCAATGTGTGTTTTTAAACACACCTTTCATGCAAAGGTTCTCGAAATAGTCCACGCCTTGAGCGTCGACAAACTGCACATACTGCCCTGTGGTCCGCCGGTCCGAGTCGCTCAGATGACACTGCAGCGTCACATAGTTGTACTCGGTTGAGCGACAAATGAACCGGTGCTGTCATGACATACAAAATAAAATAGGCTCAGATTGGTGTTTATAAGTTTTCTCTTTTTTATCTAACACTATTTGTGATAAAATGTTAGTGTTTTATTATTTATTTAATAATATCTTTGATATATGGGAAGAGAGGAGATTTCTGGAACTAATATTTACTGTCTTAATGTGGTCTTATAACTCTTTATAGTTTTAGCATTCAACTTTTGTCATTTACAGCATCATGAAGTGTTGCCAGTGTAAGTTAGTTTAAACCAGAGGTCGGCAATCTTTTGGATCACGATTGACTTATAAACTTATTAAATGTCCTGCCACCATCCATTGTCACTCCACTCTAATTTTGCTTTTTTTTGTTTGTTTATCTATACATCTGAACTCAACCTTCCTCAAATACTAATTGGTCACCCTCTTAGAAAAGAGTATAGAATACATTAAATGTATATTTTCATACTAAGCTACCATTTCATTTTATTATATAACATTACCGATGACCAATGGCATTTTTTTTTGTACTTGATATATTTGCAAGTTTAAAAGACTCAAAGAATTACTTTTACAACAAAGAAAATTAGATCTGTTAAATAGGTTTTTTTTTCTTCTTTCCAGATGTGGTAAAATGATTTCACTGTTCTCAATGCCAGTGTTTTAGAAGAAAATACTGGTTACTAGGGGTGAACAAAGTCCACTTTTTTCAATTCGAAGGAAAGTCGAACCAAATAATATGAAATATTTCTGAAGCTGAAGATTTATTTAATGTAGAAAAAAAAATACAATATGTAATTTTTTGTATTAAATATAATTTACAAAGGTTATAATTCAAATATGATTAATATATTTCATCTTAAACTGATACATTAAGTTATCATGACAAGTAATTTTATTGCTGAAGCTTTGTAGTTGTCAAATTAATAATTTTACTTTCGGATTTAAGTCCAAGCTGATGAAATTAGAAGTTAAGTCTAAGTTTTTGAAGCTTCCTACATTCCTACTGGAACCACACTGTGATGTCTTGTTTGAGCTGCATTTCCTATTTAATTAAGATAATAGCAGTGGGGAGATATGAACCACTAATACTTTCTCTAATATATATTCTGTCACAAATATTCATGTCGCTATGAGAGTTTCAAATAACAAAGAAAACAAATCCCTCTTAAAGATCTTTGTGGTTGTTTTATTTGCCTAGAAACGAGTCATATTGTATATACCTACCTCATTGAGACAAGCCGCAAGACAGGCCTCCTTAGTGGACGTGTAGATGAGGGCGTTGTCTAGGCCTCGGATCATCTTGTTGGGGACCCTCTCAAAGGCCCATGGCCTCAGACACACATTATCTAAGGAGGGGAGGTAAAGATAGTGTTAGTGTACAAACATATTATATTGTCAGGTAGATAAATAACATTTATATCAGAATTAATAGAGCACATAATTATTATCATTTTTCTCACAAATTCTACAAAACCACCCAACTTAAATATTCTTTAACAATTTCATATTCATACCATGCTGCACCACTAACACCACCTGCCATAGAACAACAATAGAATCTTAAGGGAGCAACTAAGTTGGCACCACTGAAACCAACTTCCTGTTCACTCTACTACATCTTGTAAAAGATACCATGTGGTATCAAAATATTTAAATGTTTGTAAATGTGTGTCTGTATTTTTAATTTGTATCTTTTTTTTTTTACAAATTATAGCATACTTAAAGCACTTTGTTTCACACATATTATATTATATTAGCTAATGTGGGGAATGCCAGGCCTCTACCGTGGTTCGGATCCCACGTTAAACTGTAGGTCCTCCAATTCATCTCACAATCACCCCACCATTACACATTAGCGTAAGTGCGTATAACCCGAACGGGTAGTAAGACGCGGTGCTAATAATAATAATAATAATAATAATACATTAGCTAATTAATTGTATTAAAAGAGGTCTAGATACTTGTAAATTTGCTTTATAGCCATTCCCCATTGCCTTGTAAAATATTAATTGGGAAAATTCAAACTAAATTAATAATTGTACATGTTTTTTAAGATTTTTTTAAAATTAATATTGTAGTAGGTTCTCAATTAAAACAGTTTTTTTTAATTATTATTATTATTATTATTATTATTAGCACCACGTCTTACTACCCATTCGGGTTATACGCACTTACGCTAATGTGTAATGGTAGGGTGATTGTGAGATGAAATGGGACCTACAGCTTAACGTGGGATCCGAACCACGGTGGAGGCCTGGCATTCCCCACATTCACAAGATGTCTTGTCAGAGGTGAAGGAAGGGTTTGGTAATCAGATAAATCTGTGCCGGGACCGAGGATTTAACCCCGGACCCCAGCACAGAAGTCCAACCAACACCTTACCCCTACACCGCCAGGTCACCAGTTTTTTTTTTTTAATATATTCAGAAATTTACTTCTATTAAGTTTATGCTTTGATTAAACAATAGCATTTCCAATAAAATTAAAATATTATATTATTGACATTGACATTGACATTGCCTAAATAAAGTAAAAATGTATATTGACCGCCAACAAATGAGCTTGTAAGTAAACATTGTCCATTATTGGGGAAAAGGGGTTATTATTTACATTTCTTGATTTCATTCAAGAAATTTTATTTTATATCAATTTCTTTAGTAGTTGTTTTGTTCAAATTTTATTTTCCATGGAGTTAGTGCTGCAACTAACACTAAACACTACACCTTTATTTCTTTACACTGCTAACATTATGACCATGCTTGACATTGTAACTTGTTGTGTCAAAATAACGACAACCTTTGCCACTGACGTGCACGACTGTCATCGTAATGACCTGACTGACCTGATCGTATCTGCAACTTGATCATGTAGTACAGGTTGACGGACCTTTGCGGGATAGCGGACGGATTGTTCGCTGACGTCTCGTTCTGCAGCTGACACAGCGTCTCTTGGACGGGTATCATTGGGTTCACAACAAAACTGCAACAAACGTGTTCGCTTTATTCAACTCGTTTTGTAATAATTGCTCTGACGACAACAACACATAATGTGGTAAACAAAGCTAGTTATGGAGCAGTTATTAGTTGGAAGAAGAGGGTTGTGTTGTTTAGAATTACTTAAAGATAACAAAAATATGTATTTCTTATCACTCCATCTCACAACCCATTCAGGCTACATGCATATATAGGCCACTTATAACGCAAAATTATTATGGATTAGAACGTTTTTTAACTTAGAGGAAGTGTACTCGAATTTGTGTGCCGGGAGAATGAAAAACTATTTAGTAAAAACCACCCTCGCCCAGCCGGGATTTGAGTCCCGATCTCCCTGTTATCGGCTGTCTAGTCTACTGCGATAGTAGCGCGTTAGACCACGCGGCCCCTGAAGCGAGTATAAGTAAGAATGAATTTGGAGAAAACATATCTTAATTTGGATGGAAAATCACTTAAAAGAAACCAATACACCGAGCTGGGATTCAAACCTTTAAAATTTTTAATCCCCATCATCGGCAATCCGGTCTAACACGAAAAAGGAGCTTTAGACAACTCGATCACCGAAGCGGGTATGATAGATAAATGCACCAGTTGGTCCCTCCTTACCACCAGTTGGTCCCTCCTTACCCCAAGGTCACAACTCCATCCTTGAATAGTAACTCGAAGAGATGTAGCACTTTTCTCTTATTTAATGTGCCATTTGTTTTAGTTGTGTAATAATACCTAAATATACGAGAGTTGGCGATGCATACCTGAAAGAAGCTGCCTGGCAGTCTGGCTCCTCTCTGCACCATCCTTGGCACTCGTATAGGGACAGGTTTTTGACAGTGTAGTACGTGGTGCCCTTGTAGTCATAATCTGTGAGTTTCTCAAACGCCACCCTACCTGTAATGAGGAGACACATCAACTGTGACAGTTGCCAGTGTCATGGGCTGTTTCAACACTGTACAATGTACAGAACTTGAGAGGACACAACATATTAGAGTTTTTAATATATTAAATTTTAATCATTAATTAGAAATACTTTGAAAGTTTTGTGTGTGTGTTTTGTTATATGATCCATCCGTTTACCCACAAGTAAGTTTTCTTACATTTTGTTCAGTTTATTGTACTTCTAATTAAATAACTGTTTATATCCTTGATACCCATTTATTCAAAATTCTGTTTTATCTGAAACATTCTTATGGCTAGAAAAAAACAACTTTTAATAATAAATGAAAAACTCCGATTAAAATCATGTCCTGCAAAAATGCATTAAAATACTGCTTTAGTTGCTGCTTAACGGTACATTATCAAATTCCATACAAAAAAAGTTTCGATTTTTTTTTAGCAAGTTGTTCTTATTTTGTCTATGTAACAAAAACCCACATCTTATTTCTAACTATATAATTCAATGTAATATTTCCGCCGCTGCGTATTTATTTTGCATCTGTGCCTACTTAAAATGTGCTACTACAGCTAATAAGAGGTAGTGAAAACTTGCCCTTTATAAAAATACATCAGGTTTTAAACTACGCGCCAACACATGGCCAGAAAATACCTGTGGATGCTCAGTACATACCTAGCGTGGTTGGTGCGTTGCTTACAGCTAAGAGTAATGTGGCGAACGCCCAGCGCAATGTCATGCTCGTCATTCTGCCGCTCAACTTCATGGTGGCACTGAAATAAAAATAAATAATCTTTATAACGACAATTTAAAAAAAAACATACAACTAGATTATTTTATACACACATTTTAATAAAGCTATATATCATTCATGTATTTAAAAAAAAATTAAAAATGCATTATGTTATATAATATAATATGGTTCAAAACCTTAGCTCAAAACTATTTAATCGTTAATTTGTTTTCTATCTAATAAGTTGTTGGCTCTGACAAGAAGATGAGCATTTTCAATTTCAAACTGATAGGCTCGAATTTGTGACAGTGTGCTATGGACGTTTGAAATGGCCTCTATTTAAAATAAAAGATGTTATCCTTACTTATAAAGGCATTTTTAAAGTGGAATGAGGAAGAGCGGTTATTTAAATTGCTATTACTGAACCAAATAATTCTTATTGGATGAACTATCAAAAGAGACATCAGCTTAAAATCAAGTTAGGTGAGTAATCGCCGCTTTACTATATCTTTACTTTCAACACTTTCACATTGTATGATATTTTGGTCACGTAACATCTACATTTTATTTGTATTGGAAACAAACCAATACTATTTCTGTACCTGACACATAGGATGGGCTATAAATATTCATTGTTGCAATAATATTGATTTTATTTTTGAAAGTGTTGCTAATAAAATAAACTCGCTGATATTGCAAAAATTAAAAGCTATTATATTCTTAGATTACAATTTATAGAAGACGCCAAACCAAAGAGTTAACATAATATAATTTCATTCATCCATCAAAGCACAGTTTACATTTGTTTTTAAGCTCCTGTTTATGAATTAAGACGGCCTCGGACACAAATAATTGAAAGTGTTATAGTTACAAAACAGCTCTTTATATAATATTTCGTTCACAATCAAATAAATGTTCACGAGAAAAAAGTATACATAATTTTACTATTAGCATTTTGTCTAATTCCTTTATTACTTTCTAATAAAGAGAATTGTCTATATACATAATATAACGAATCCCTGTTTAAAAATATTTGGAACAAAATGTTTAACTTTATGTAGCTTTCTTTGTAGTAAGTTGGCAACTAATCTCTAAGTTCATTATTGGATTGCGTTTAACTGTTTCTTGCGGTTATTCGGACCCCACGCCACGTCACAACAATGGGGTTGGCGCGGTTGTATAAAGTTCCGTCACAAAGCGAACCTTCTAACCTCACACGCATGCGCAGTTCAAAGGGTCATGCTTTTACCTGTGGTGCCATCTTGAGCCGAGCACTTGCACTATTGCGGTAACAAACAGCAATGTCTTCCTTACGAGTTTCGAGACGGAGATGAGAATGATAATAATAAGGAGGTTGCTCGCTCTAAGTTAATTAAAGCGGTTTGGAAATCCAATTAGTTAAACAATGGTTTCTTTTAAAATATACGTTTTTTATCTTAAAGATCAGAAGCTTGTATTTCTGTTCAGAGAAGCAATTGAAAGGTATAAAGTCGTATGATAATATTAAACAGACGCACATTAAATATTGTTTTCATTTAATGTGATCATATAATTTTACAGACATATTCTTGATTGTGCAACAAGTCTTGTAACCCTATCGGAATATCCACATTTAATTACTCGGATTGGGTAGGAATAAGGAAGGTTGCATTTAAAAGGAATTGTACCTACATTTACGTGGGGAGTAGGAAGAGTGGGAATTAATTTAGAGAAGAAAAAAACTCAGCCTTAGTACACTTGACCTGGATTTGAACCCTGATCTCTCCATCACTGACAAACAAGACTAGATGATATTCGTGAATTAAAAAATGACAACTGGACACGGGGATCTAACTCTGGACCCTTAACGCGCCACTAACCGATGATTTCCACACGTCCATCACAGACTCTGCCTAAGCTATGAGTGAAGAATTACCCTGAGCATGGGACAAATCCGGGATAGCTCAGTGGTAGAGAATTGGTGCACTAAGCCAATGGTCCAGGTTAGATTCCCGTAATCAGGTGGTATGCAATTTATGTATATTATTCTTGATGGAGCTACGTATCATGAATAGTAGAGTTAATTATACTTACATAGACTAAATGAGCTTGACGTTTAGCCCGCGTGCCCACCTAGATGGGTTGTTACAGATTAAAATAATATAACGAGCTATCGGCAAGAGAATGCAAAATGTCTTTAGTAGAGACCCCAGAAAGGCATCGCCCGCTCTCAAGTTCGTGACAGGAAGGGAGTATTATCCCGGTTGTTGCTCTTACTGTGGATTCACACGTTCGTCGAGAAACGAGAGCTGAGCAGAAACGTAACAACTTGACGAGCTCTAAGGCAAATCGCAAAATTTCAACCCCATCGGCGTTATCCGCTCGATGCGACTTGAAATAACTTCAGCTTCCCTATTTCAGCGCGACATCATCTTGGGAGACCCAATCAAATTTCTGTGCGCATGAATCTAAAGTGAGATACTATCAGACATCTGCGTTCACTGTTGAGAGGAGATTTGAGAAGCGCGTGTTTAGTTCTTGTTTTGTTTTGATTTGTCTCACGCTACAGCACTTTTTTTTAACATCCATTGTGACACTAATCTTTGATCTGTTTATCCACAAAAAAATAAAATGTCATACATCATCTGATTCTAGTTTGTATTGCAATGCATCATGGGTCAACATACAGCGTGTGGCTCGCAAGCCCACTCGAATAGGTTCTGAATATGTGAACCAAGGTTTACCCTCAGGATCGGTCGAGGAGCTCTCACGTACCAAGGTACAGTTTGTCCTGTTCTCCTGGACGCACACGTGGGAATGCCGTGGCTCATCGAGATAAGTGGATGGACCCACTTAGGTCCGGCTGAGGAGAGATATGATGAGATTATACGTAAATCGCGCGTGGCGGAGGAACGGTTGTTGGTGACACGTGCCTAATTCATAATGGGTTTTTATCCTATTTCTCTACAGTTGCGTCCAGATTGTTGTGTAGCCTGCATTCTTTGGTTCTACTTTTTACCAATGACCAAATTTATCCACACCTCCTCTTACCCTATTAACAGTTGAACATAGCAAAACAAGGCAACCTATACCAGGGACCGGCAGCCTTTTTTTGGTGGGGGAGGGGAGGGCTTTGATCGACTTATAAAATTACAGAAGGTCCCGCGATCACCTATTGCTTCTTCACTCTACTTTTGCTTGTTTTTTGTGTCTATATCTCTTATATTTATTCTTTAAATTCAATGTTTCCTCAAACACTTCCATAAAACAGTATTTTCACATACACACAAAACTGTTCAACTTGTATGGAGAGTGGCTGGTTAGGGAATCCCTGGAGGGACGTGGCAACAGGATAGGAGGACGCGTCATCAACACAGTAAATACGAAGATTTATCATTGTTGGCCAAAATTAATATGAGTTTCAGGAAATGATGGACTGGCTAGTGGAGAAAGGGAGAAGATTTGGCATGGAGATCAACATTAAGAAGTCAAAAGTGATGGCGATTTACAAAAAATTAAGAGCCATTGGAAATCAAGAGTTAGAAAACGTTGATCAGTTCAAGTACCTAGGAACTCTGCTGACAAAATAAATCATAAATCTGCACTAAATAAATCATGTGAGGATCGCCATGGCCAAGGAATCTTTCAACAAGAAGAGGTTACTGCTGACCAGCAAGTTGAATTTGTAACTGAGAAGGAAATTCATGAAATGCCACATTTAGAGCATCACGCTGTATGGAGCAGAGACTTGGACTCTTCGGAAGATGGAACATAAATACTTGAAGAGCTTTGAAATGTGGTTCTGGAGAGGATTTGAGAATATCAGGTGGAATGACACGGTGACAAATGAACAAGTCTTAAAACGAGTGAGTGAGAAGAGAACAATTTTGGATGTGATTCTTCAGTACAAAACAAACTGGATCGGACTCATCCTTAGGAGTAACTATCTTATGCATGAAGTCATAGGAGGAAAGGTTGAGGGAAAGAGGAGCTTAGGGAGGAGGAGGAATCAAATACTAGATCACTTAAAGGAAAGTAGAAAACTCTGGGAGCTGAAGGAGGCAGAGGACAGGGTACATTGGTGGTCTAAGTTCGCTGACAAAAGGGATGAACCTGTCGTAGGACAGAACACATAATAATAATATAACCAATTATAACGGATAAAGGTTGTTTTGGTCACACTTAAATATTATTTTAAGGAACCTACCTGATTTATTTGCGAGTTTAGAAGACTCAAAGGTCAACTTTTAATGGCGAAGTAGTTTTTTTACGTGATTGACTGAAAATTATCACAATACCGGTCGTTTTGTTTTAGTTGCATAAAAATTAAATAAACATAGCTTGCATTTTCACCGTGCACCACGTCTTACTACCCGTTCGGGCAATCCGCCTATTTATAGGCCTATAAGTGGAATAGGGATGAACTTATTGGCGGTATACCCACATTGGCGTGGAGGGATTGAGGGTAAATCATTTCGATAAAACTATTTTGCTACAACTGGCCGAGATTCGAGCTGTAACCATCCGTCAACGGAGAACCAGACCAAACGATACACTTTAGTCCGTGTGCCCATCTGCTCAATAAACTATAATCATCAAACTATTCAACTGTAAAAAGCCAAGACGCTTGTCCAGCGGGTAGTCTTCATATCCCATCACAGGGGAGAACTGCGCGACACGTGTCTTTAAAAGTTGACCAGGTTTCGATCCTGCGGCCTCCTTGCCTCTGTATTGGGCCAACCTTGCTCACTGCTACCAACCTTTGATGACACACTTCCCACCTCATCCCAGCTCAGAACCGGCTCACCATGAAGCAGTCAACACGCTGACCCTCCGAGGTGGGAAAACAGGAAACAATATTAATTTTATATCGTGTGACGAACACGTGGACAGAGACGTCAGTCTGATCGCCTGAGATTCGCCCACTTATCCCAGAATTTATTCCCCCTCTACGCAAATGCGGGTACATTTACTTTCAATTCTACCTTCCTAATTCCAATCCTATTAGCCTGATTGATACATTCAGTGAAAGATTACAACATTGACACGGGAATCGAACCCGGTCCCGTATCAGTGTGGTCATTTTTTACTTTATTGAATTTGTCAAAGAGGCCTTAAGCTCAGTCGGTAGCGTGTCTGTCTAATGAGGTAAGGGTCCCGAGATCGATTCTTGGCATGGCCGAAACTATTTATAATTACTTAATTTTTTTTTGTTCCTTCCACATTGAGGGATCAAGGGCCGGGGGGCTGGATGTTGTGTTTGTTCTATATTTAAGTTGGTTTATAAGTCGTATGCTGATATTTAACTAGTCAGTTCAGAAAGTGCACGTTAAATACCTCAAATAAAATAATTAAATACATAGATTAAACTATTAAGACTGATCCTGCGGACAGTCACGTAAGTTAGTAATAGGACCTACGTGTGAATTATAACTAAGGATGGGAGCCTGGAATTCTCAAGGAGATTCGGGTATTCAAGATTAGAAAGGAATTAAAATATATTTTTTAAATTTTTTAATTACAATTTGTTTTAAAGCTCCAAGAGTCCTGATGATTATTTGTAGTTCAGTCCCAACATAATTATAAGAAAAACTTCACAACCATACCCATTCTATTAATTTAATATTTAACTAATTGTACGAATGCCAAAATGAATGGATTGTAAGAAATAATGTTAACATTTTGTTACTATTTCTTTTTTTTTTCATATTTCTTTCTCCTTTTTTTGTTATATTTCTATCTCTTCTTATGTTTACAATTTTTTTACAAGATACGAATTCGAGAATCGGAATTTGGAGGTAAAATGAAGACTCAAATTTGACGTACGGTTCCTTAAAATAGTGGATTAGACCCATCTCTAAATTAATAATGCATAGATGTATAAATATACATATATGTATGCATGTATATGTGTGCAACCTAAAGGATCTGATGGAAAAAAATCAGAAAAAGTTATGAGAACACGACTAGTTCTAAAATTAGCTCATTAATATTAAAAACTTTATATTATCCTGTGTTTAATAAGGGGCGGTGTTTTTTAATCCTCTCGACGTCTGTTCCGGTTTCGTTGTCCTGTGGAGACCCAGCTTATCTTCTGATGCGTGCGAAACTTCATATTACCGTCCGTCGTCAAGTGCGGGCGGACCTCGGAGACCTTGCGGAGTCATGCAAGGTAGGGACTAGTACGCGTCTCAAAAACACGATTCTGTGCTCCAAACAGACTGGATCTGTCCGACCCAACAAGCTTGAGGCGCTAGAAGAGTCTAACACTACTAAACTACTAAACACCAGAAACCATGCGGGCTTATAACGTTACTGGCTGGCTCTGTCCGACAGTAGGAGAACAAACAAGGAGGAGGAAAATATAAATGACAATACACTGTGTATTAAATGACATAGTTCTATTCTAAAAGATCCATACTACGCTTTTGTAGCAGTTATCTTTGGTTTCCCGAGCAGGGTAAAGGTGCTACCTATATTTAACCCAAACGCAACCTCTGATTGGCAATATCTCAGCTACCTAGGCCAGCCCCTTAACCTTGAACGGGGTTACGAACAATTTGTTGCTTTTTTTTACTGTTGATCCTTCCTCCTGACAGATCCTTTTTATTTTTTTTACCGCCGAGTCTCACTACTCGTTTGGGCTATACACATACATATTTAGATAATGTGTTAGGAATGAGGAAGGTTGAATTTAGATCAATTTTACCCGAATTTGATTGGAGGTAGAATGTAAAACCACTTAAGGATTAAAAAAACACCCTAAGTCCATCAAACCAGGGTTCAAACCCCGATTTTTCCGTATTAATAGTCCAGTATATTGCGAGAGTGACGCCTTAAGCCATTTGACCACGTAGAAGCGGGTACCAATCTAAAAAGTACCTTAACTAACATGGTATATGTTGCGACTGTAACATTATTATTTTTAATAATAATAATAATAAATGATTCAATCAAAAAATTCATTTTTTTTTCTTTCTTCCTGACTCGTTCCTTTTCATGGTAGTTCCTCGTACATGCTAAGATGCAATCAACTGTAATCCTCCGGTCCCATTGTATGTAAACTAAGATATAAATACACGGCTGCTTATAACAATCTCGCCAAACAATGAAACATCGTTGTAAAGTTATTGTTCAATGTTCACACCACAACAGAGACGATAAAACAGTAATTAACGGCAGATTCGCCGAGAGTACAGTCATTCGCAAAATGACTTCATTACTGCTGTTTTGATGAACCACTCACTGAACGAGCCGGTGGCCGCATGGTCTAAGGCCTCTCTATCGCATTAGATTGGACTGCTGATGACGGGTAGATCGGGGTTCGAATCCTGGTTGGGTGTATTAAGGGTGTCTTTTTTCTCTCTTAAATGGTTTTCCACTCTTCCTTCTCGCAAATACGTGTACGTGATCCTAAAATTACATACGTGCACTTTATGAACCAGCTGATTATATCAGCACGCAACTTATAAGCAACAGACACAACTACCAGCCCCCTGGCCATTAATTCATCACTGTGCAAAGGGAAACCCGCATTTAACCAATAATAAATTTATAGTCCGTGCCGGGAATCGAACACGGGACCCTCAGCTCAATAGAGTGACACGCTACCGTCTGAGCTCACCTGTAAATGAATGTCCCGGTATTGGTGTCATATATAATATCCACGCATTGTCTGCATGTCCTCCAGGAATGTTTCTCCCACTTATCGATATCCTGGAGAGATTAAATCTGGTATGGACGCTATTATTATTATTATTATTATTATTATTATTATTAGCACCACGTCTTACTATCCGTTCGGGTTATAAGCACTTACGCTAATGTGTAATGGTAGGTGTGATTGTGAGATGAAATGAAGGACCTACAGTTTAACGTGGAATCCGAACCACGGTGGTGGCCTGGCATTCCCCACATTCACAAGAGTATGGACGCTATTAATCATGCCATCTTTATGAGAAAAATCCAAAAACTTATAAAAATTCAATATGAGAGGCTCAACGTACAAATTGAGCTATTTTGCATTTTCCTGGAAAAGCTATGTACACAAATCGTGCTAACTCCTGTTATTAAAAATTAATCAAAACCCACAGTGAACAGACTTAGCGTGAAATCTGAAATTGCGCGTGTCGAAGACAGGTCTAACCCTTGATTAAATATATTTCAGGTGTAAATAATTGGAAAGTTACGATTGCTGGGACCCGCAGCAGATAATAGGCCTGTAAGGATCAGATAATTTAGACCACTTCGATTAACTTCACTTGGAGGAACAAACCAACACTCATGTCTGTATCCCTGCGAGCAAAATTAAGTAATTTTTGTGTTTTAAAACCAAGAATCAGCATTTTACTATCTCAAATTTAAAACAATTCAGATATACCCGGCTCTACAGTAAAGATCCTCTACATAGTAGTATCTTAGTAGCGAAGACACATTTATAAAACGCAAAATTTTATTTTTCTAAATCAAAATTAATAACATTTTGCTTTATTATTCTTTTTATTTTGTAGGTATTGATAATAATATATTGTCCGACACCTTAGCTTAGTCGGTATCTTGTCCGTCTACTGAGCTAAGGGTCTCAAATTTGATTACTGGCATGACCAAAAAATGTATCATTGGTGAAATGTGGGTTTTCCTTTCACAGTAATAAAATAATAGCCGGGGGCTGGGTGTTATGCCTGTTCTAGATTTAAGTTAGTTCATAAGCTGTGTTCTGATTTAATCAGTTGGTTCAGAAAATGAATGTTAAATACCTCAAATAAATGATTTTTTTTTTATCAAAACTCATAACTTGACATATTAACAGGCCCCATGGTGGAGTGGTCAGTGCATCTGGATACGAGTATAGGGGTACCGGGATCGATTCCCAGCTGGTACCTTGAGTATTTTTTTCCGAAAGGGGAACTTCCATGACGGTCACCAGGGTTTGGTCAATAAGCCTAGTTAGATTTAAAAGTTTCCACTGGTTCCACACCCTCATCTCACTATCTGATATTCACTATCACCATCACTTCATCACATCAGGACATGGAAAGAGCCTCCACGGAAAGGATGTACTATTAGTACATTCGGGCGTCCCCTGGACAACGTACATTAGTACTGGATAATATTTACACTACTGGACTACGGATGATGTAGTATAAACGCGGGATATTATATATTTGACATACTACTCCGTTGCTGTAGACAAAGATTTTCCTATGAAAATATGATCACGTTCATCCCTTAAAACCCAATAATTGATTATTTAAAACGATAAGATCGTTACTTAATTGATTGATTTTCTTTACCACTACGATTCATCATAAAATATTGAAATGATTTAACGTAATCTTAAATAATTTTACTTGAGCCTACTTTGGAAAATAAAATTGGTACAATTTTTCTACAGTATTTTATAAAATATAGTAAAATTGGTCGATCAAAGTGAGGATTAAAGTATTTTTGTAGTCGACCATACGTTGCTGTGTGCTGTATTGCTTCAAGGAAGGGAATGGAGGGGTGGGGGAGGAGAAAAGAAGAGGAGATGGGTGGTATTTCATGTTTTACGACGGTCATGATGATCACAATTTTCCTTATTGTTTTATTCTTCATTAGTTCCACTTCCCGTGCGGTTTTTTTTAAAGCCTGATTCAAGGAATGTGTCCTCCCCCGCCCCCTCTTCCTGATGAAACCAAAACCATTCATGAACCTGTAACGTTCTTGAATTACGTTACCGCGATGGGCGCCTATTGAAGAATTATGATTAATACACTTTTCATTTTGACATGTTTTTTTTTTTCTGAATCAGTTTAATTAATGCGAAAATAGATCATGTCGAAATATATACGCGGGCTAGCGCGGACAGGTGTTGCTAGACGCCAAGTGAGTTCTGTCAGTATTGGACACCAACTGCCAACTCCCAACTGCCTTTACGTTGCACCATACTTTGTATATATTCCTTGGTCATGGAAGCTTCGAGAAGGTTTAGTTTAGAAAAACAAAATACAAGACAAAAACATCTCGGTCTTACTGGGAGCTTCGAGAGCCGGAAAATGACTCAAGTTACATTTTAAAATCTCTCTTCGAACCTTCGAGAAGAGGAAGTTATTATTTGAAAAATATATATTGTCAACATGACTTGGCTGGTGTCACGTGCGTGACGTCACTGATCAGTGGCTTTTGCCTTCTTAGAAGAAGAAGTGCTTTAAGCGCCATTTAATATACTACATAAATTTAAATGAAATAAGATACGTTTATAAAATTAGGATGATATTATTGTCAATGCTTTCACATACTTTTTAGGGGCAAATCAATTACATTACAAACCTTCAGCGAAACATCGAGGTAATTATAAACCAGTTACGGAGTAGAATAATTTGATATTTATTTATAACTAGCTTTTATCCGTCACGGCTTCGCCCACAATAATTGATAAAATCTTTTAATTTTAACTAAACTTAAAAAAAAAAATTAAATTAATAATTGATAACCTAAATAATATATATTTCTTTTACTACAAAATATTATATATCTTATATACGAAAAGTTTAAACATTAATATTGTAAAATTAATGTATACGAAAAGTTTAAACATTAGTGTTGTAAAATTAATGTAAAATCAAAGGTTGGGAATAGTCCTATATGTTATTCCAGTACATACCCTACCGACGTACAAAGTTTCATTCGAACCTGTTCAGCAGTTTTGGCGTGATTAAGTAACAAACATCCAAACACACAAACTTTCACATTTATAATATTAGTAAAATTATCTAGAGTAGATTCTGTAACGTTTTTCTCTTTTAATAAGGTGCTATTTTTAATGTCAGTGTCGATAAACATGGGCTGTGAAGGTTTGATCATCAAAATTGTCTCGGAACTTCCAGAAAACCTGTTGATCTTAAGGTGGGTTTCTAGTGAACGCGAGCTTAGGGCAGTATTTCTTGAAATTTTTATAGCATAAGTGGTTTTTGGCCAAGATAAATCAAATATTTCTTCTATAGAAACAAATAGTTTAGTTTTGTGCCCATGCTAATCTCAACAGTTGTTGAATATCTGTCAAAGGTGTCCTGGAATTTAATGACAACTTTTTCCTCTCCATTTTAAAAGTTTGTCCCAAAATACCGCTATGCTCATGACAGATATTCAACAAATTTCGAGATTAGCATGTGTGGATAAATAAACTATAAATTTCTATAAAATAAATATTTGATTTATTTTGTCCAAAAAATGTTTATGCTATAAAAACTGCCAAATTAATGCACTAAACCCACGCTCGTTAGCACCCCACCTTAAGTGAGATTTTAAAAATATCTAATTCAGTACGGAGTATGAACCATTGTTTGTTAGTCATCGGAAAATCCCTTATCACACTTCATGGATTTCAGGAAATATTATCTTTCTATTTATATTATTTGTTCAATTGCAATCTTAACTCATTTAATCATCAATCTTGGTTTAGTGTAAGAGGGGATGGAAGCCTGAACTTCGCCATTAAATCCGTATTACTAATATATTATTATTATGTTAAGTATGATTTTTACTATTTTATGATTAACACTAATTTTATTAGCATCGGTAGTCGAATGGTTTAAGGCGTCACTCCTTCAATAAACTGGACTGCCAGTGACGGGTGAGATCGGGGCTCGAATCCCTGTTAGAAGTATCGAAGATGTTTTTTCCTAAATGGTTTTCCATTCTTCCTTCACGAAAATGCAGGTATACAACCTCTAATTCAACTTTCCTCATCCTTAACACATTAGCATATCTGTGAAATGTAGTATTAAATTTATCTCTAGGCGTTACTTATGATAACAATGTCTCCTGTTTTTATAGAATACAACCCGCCTTACATATCTGTGTGAAATGTAGTATTAAATCTATCTCCCGGCGTTACTTATGATAACAATATCTCCTATTTTTATATAATACAACCCGCCTTACATACTTGTGTAAAATGTAGTGTTAAACATATCTTTCAGGCGCCCAAGTTTTTAAACTTAATTTTTGAAAACTCTTTTGTTATGTAATTATTTTAGTCCGGGTCGGATTCCAAAATATTTGAAGTTTTCGATAAAGTTACACTATCTACACGTTTATTTTGTGTACGTTTTATTTTTTTATTGATGTTTTGATGTTGTGATATTTAATATGTTCCATTTTATTAATTGAAAAAATAAGCTTATTTTTTGTACCCCCATTCCAAATATGAGTAAACTTCACTTGGAGTTTTAAACACGTTTTAAAATTAATAAAATTAATCTGAAATCGAGTGTTAATATTAGGTTCATGATTGTGAACAAATAAATCATAAATAAAGTATTTATCAAAACTATAAATATCATTTATAGAAAAAGGATTGATGTCCTAAATGGTTTCCCACTTTCCCTCAAACAAAAATGCGTGTACATATCCTTTCAATAGTACCTTACTCACCCCTACCTCATTAATTTAATTACATTTGGATATTCCAAACAGGTAAATAAAATATAAAGTTGCCACCAGTTACATCTAGATATCAGTAACACATTTTTCGTCCCACACCCCCCGGGCAGATAATCGCCGGCTTCCTCGTCAACCCTCCATCACGAACTATATTCCTCTCGGTGTTCCTCTTGTGATTGTCCTCATCTTTGTTCAACTCTTCTAGCCGTGTACTTCAACACACGGACGAAAACGTTGTTTCAAAGTGTAATAACATTTTGTATCTTCACTGTCCCGCGACTATAATTACAATTAGACCGTGTACTACTATCATAGTCGGGTGGTTCTCCGAGGCCGGCGTGCTCCCACGGCTATCGGTCACCCACAGGGTGTCTTGTCTGGGGGTGGTTTTGTATTTATCTTGGAATACAAACGAAGAAGACGAAACAATTCTGACTTCATTTATATTCGACAGTTTGTGTCAGAAAATGTGTTGGTCTCCTTGATATCTATCTAAGCCCTTAAGGCGTTACTACTTCATATTTACTTTATAACCGACCTCGTGGCTTAGTGATCAGAGCTCCAAGCTGCTGACCTAGAAGTCCCGGATTCTATTCCTTGCTGCTAACGCGAATTTTTCTTGAAACAGGAATAATTCTCACAACGGTGCATTAGTACTTGCTAATATTTCCACTACTGCGCTACGAGTGATATTGTCCAAGCGAGAAATATTATTATTTATTTTATAAATTATGTAATTTAAAAGTTGACAACATATTTGATCTAATGTGTGTTAATACATTATATAACATTCTCTTCAAAGTTTGTACAAATAATGTGATTAGAAATAAGGACGTGAATCATGTAAAAAGTATTTAGGAATGGACCACGAGACTTTTAAAAATTTGGTCACCAAGGCTGTTATAACAATTGAAAAACACACACCTATGACTGCCTTTCATGTACAGGTTAAACTTACAGTTGGATTAAACCTTAGAGCATGTTCTATAGCGTAAATATTTATTTAAATATTTGTAAAATAAATTATTTTTATCAAATGACTTTCATGAAATAAATGTGACAGTGTAGTAACGCCCTTAAAAATAATCATACATATTTTGTCAAGTGAACACAGTTCCTTAGGAAATGGTTTATTCAATATAATCGCCGATACCCAATCTAGCGTAGGTAAAAAAGAAGAGGCAAGTCACATAAAAGTCGGTAAAAGTTTCCTACTGTGCGCTTTTCCCTCACTGACTCGCACGGGTGGTCATGCGGTCTCAAGCTTCAGGTTCACAATAGACTGGATTGTCTGTGACCAAAAATGTGAGACGGAAAATTTATTTATTTGGAAAATTTTCATTTTTTTTAAATGAAAAAAGTATATTTAAATGAGTCCCATAAATTATTATTAGCACCACGTCTTACTACCCGTTCGAGTTGTACGCATTTACGCTAATGTGTATTGGTAGGGTGATTGTGAGATGAAATGGAGGACCCACAGTTTAACGTGGAATCCGGACCACGGTGGAGGCCGGGCATTCCCCACATTCACAAGAGTCCCATAAAAACTATAACAGTGATTACAGTGCGTTTCCCACACTCGTGTAACGACTACAGCGCTTGGGGGTTGAATTTGTCACTAACATTGGGTCTGCTACAGACCATATATATTAATACTCGTACTTTACTATTATAATCAAAGTATTTACGAATACATCCCATAACCCTGGGCTTTAACGATCTGAAAATTACACCGAAAAATTGTGATCTTTGTTTGGACTTAAATTTAAGTTTACCATCAGCAAGGTAGCTCAAATAAGTTTAGGGTCTATTTGAGAATTTGTTAGCAAACTACCACCCACTTCGGTGGCCGCGTGGTCTAAGGCGTCAATTTTGTGTTAAACTAGAGTGCCGATGATGGGGAGATCGAAGTTAAAATTCCGGTCGGGCATACTGAGGGTAGCTTTTACAAAATGGTTTTCCACTTTCCCTTCACGCAAATGCTGGTAGACGTCCTCTAAAATTCAACCTTCCTCGTCCCTAGCTCATTAGAGAAATTAGTACAAATGCTCATAACTTGAGCAGGTACTAAGAAGTGGTGCTAAATAAAAATACCCCTCTCCCGCTCGTCCCACCAACACACTACCTGGTGGCTTTATATATATACATATATACTATGTTTAATAGGCTCTGGGTACCCTCGACCACAGCCTAGATCCTTCACCTAATTAGAATGTCGCAAGCCACCACTGAGGAACATTTATCTGACAATTTTGATCTCTGCCAGTGACGGATAGATTGGGGTTTGAATCTTCGCTGATGCATTTAAGGTGGTTTTTCCATTCCACTCGCCACGTTAAAGCGATGAACTTAAAAAAAAACCTCCCTCACCGCAACCGTTAGTAACTCTTTTGTTGATCGAAACAATAAACAACAAAAAATGATCACGTTTTTTATTTCTGCTTAAGAGTTCCATTTGGAGACGTCGAATGCGGAGCCGAAGGTCAGAGCTTACAGTTAAGTGTCCGGAAAAGCACCTATTAAAATTAAATACCACGTCTTGTTATGCTTTTAAGCGAAACAAAAGAAGTGACTGCGCAGCGTACCATGACGTGTATCTCAAGAGTTCCACAGCAAATATAGCGTTACTTAACCTAATCCCTCCACAGCTCCGAGATGTGTTTGTACAAGAGTTGGCGGGTGTAGGTGTAGAGCGAACAAAGAGTTCGAGGACGTGGTACAGTTTCTGACGCAACTAACGAGGCGCGGAAAGTGGGGTGTGTACCTAAGTCTCATCAAGAGCGCGGGGAAAGGGGGGGGGGGTGCAGCCAACCTCGCGGCCGGTACAATGCCCCACACTGGACGGTCGGCTGCCACTCCTACCCTTGACCTGACCTTAATTCTGTATGGTGACCTTCGTGACCACCTCTAGGTCAACAGTCATCCTCAGCTGCGTGCAACGTCAAGATGATCTTGCGCAACTAGACGTGTGCAGAACAATTGAAACACGCGAGCGTTCTGTACCGAGAGAGGGAGAAACGAGCCCCCCTTCCCCTCCATTATACCCGGAAGTATGGGATGCTATTGTATGAACCCAGAACATATTTAGTAAATGTGAAAAATTATACCTGAACATAAGAAACTAACCCTGGACCCTTGGTTTTGCACTCAAATACTCTATCATTGAGATATCCAGGATTCGGCCCGTACTCAGGGTCATTTTTCGCTCATAGTTTAAAGGCAGAGTCTGTTATTGACGTGTGTAAATCGTAGGCTACTGTAAGCTATTGTTGATACCACAGCCATCGGTGACTGAGGGGGTCTACAATAATGCTGTCGTTATTACAATAACAATAACTGTACATGGAACCGAATAACACAGAGGTAAGCCACCACTTGTATAATTAATTGTACATTAATAGACATACTCTACAACTCCAGTATATTTTGACAAAAGCCCAATATCTTGATGTAAATACTCATATAAATACAAATATCGAAACAAAAGTCTCGAATAAAAAAAAATTGATATTGAAAGGAAAATATAGATATTAGAAGGTGTCGATATTTTTTCCACATACCTGAGGGCAGGGCTATACTTGTGACCTGCGTGCCAGAACTTGAGCGATGTTACTTATATGGCCACCCTTATTATATGACAAGAAATGCGCGCTGGCGTCCTTACCGCAAGTATGGCCGTAGCCTTAAACCCCGTCTACAGACTCCGTATTCGTAGGTCCTTAAGAAACCGATGTCCGTACTCCGTAGAAGTTGGCTCAACTTTTAACTTTCTAAGGACTAGTTTATACGGCTACCAATCCCAAACAAGTAAATATGTGCGCGCACATTGAAATGGAAGTACCAATGACAATGAAAGGATCCGTTGCTAGTTATAAGTTAGATAGATCAAATCATGTTATAAATATATTAATGGTGATTGTATTTTACTTATATTTCAGGTAAATCCTGGACATTTTCTCAAAAAAGTTGTTTTAGATTATTCTATTAATCAGCTGACTGCAGGTGCTTGCTCATTGCTGTAAACGATTTTCTTTCCAAGAGTTATTTTTATTGGACTAATTATCTGACCATCTAATTGGTTGACACGGTCACGTGAGTAAGAACACAGACTGTGTGGACGCGACCTCAGGACCACGGACCACCAACCTACGGATATGAAGTCTTTAGTCTATGACATCACATCTCCCCAGAACAAGGAAGGAGAATAGTGTCGATCCTAAGGGCCATTTGACAGGATCGAGGTCGAGCTCTCCTACCTCATCTCAAACCAGCGGCAGTTTAACGGACAGACAGACAGACAGACAGTTGTTTATTTCCCCCTGGTCGCTAATAGCAGCTAATGAATCGCAAGATGACAAGGCCGGTGTGGTGTGGAGGGCCAGTGACGTCACAGCGGCGTGACACCAGTGACCGGGTTTCAGCAGTAACGGGACAACATTCCTCTCGATAGGTCGTGTCGTGTCGGCCCTTGTCGGGTGAGCGAAGCGCAGGAGGGAAGTAGGCCGCGGCCACTCGGGGCGAACCCTCCCCCACAAAGTTCAAGCCCCAGTGGAGCACTCGAGATATTTAATTTGGGTGAAAGAGGAGATAGTTATTATTCAATATTATTTTTATTAGGTATTTCTGTACTTTTAAAAAAGTTAGTTCCACGGGTCTTTTAATGTGCGTAACAATGTACCCTTCACTTACTCCGACAGGTACCAGCACCCCGTGGTGAAGTAGTCAGTTCACCTAGCTACAAGCCAAGGGGTCCCGGGCTCGATTCCCGACTAGTACTTTGGGTACTTTTTTTTAAAAGAGGAATTATCCCAACGGTCACCGGGGGTTGGTAAATTAGGCTTAAGTTAGGTTTAAGTGTTTACACTGGTTACACACCTTCGTACTCACTATCACCATCGTCTCCTCTCATCGGGACATGGAGAGGATGTACGATTAGTACATTCGGGAGTCCTCTGGGCAATGGTACTTTAGTACTGGCTAATTTGTTGTCAGTCAAGTTTAGTGCTACCTTTCAGGGTAAACGGAGAGTACCTTTTGAACATAAAGTCGTAAGTCACCCCCTTCAGGTGGTCGGACGGTCCAAGATGTAAGAAGTCACTCTCGCAGTAGACTGAACTGCTTATGATGGGGCAATCGAAGTTTAAATCCCGGTCGGGTGTACTGAGAGTGATTTTTCCTATGTTTTTTTTTTTTTTTTGCTCTTCCTGCACGCAAATGTAGGTTCATTTCCTTACAAATTCAACCTTCATCTCATCCCTAACAAATTAGTGTAATTATTACATAAGCGTTTAACCCGAACGGTTAGTAAGACGTGGTGCTAAAAAAATAATAGTTTGTAGATGGTGTACTGATGATATAATAAATCGAGTTCACGTTAAAGACCCCAAATTAAAAATAAACACCTTCACCGAGAGTCAATTTTTTTTATAAAATCGAATTTTGTATAACTTTTTCATTAATGTGCGTCTGTAAAATTGTTAAGGTAACAAAGACCAAATACTCGAACTAAAACCCTCGACTCGCCGAGACGTCCATCCCAAGGAAGTCAATCAGACCAGAGTCGTTTCTTTGTCGCCGCTGCTTCACCAATCACACACCTGTCGCGACTGGATCTTATTATGTTTGTCAGGTTGGCTACGCGCCAGTTGCATCCGCCATGTGGTTCTTGCATTCTGACAACATCCGCGTGGGTCACTGAACCAACTTCTCCCTGAGAACCAGCAGTTCCAGGGTCGGACCCCGGAAACTCGCGTGGGGATTATGTATCTCGGTGCTGGGACGTCACACTCGTGTGACAAGGGCTAGGGAGTAAGAAGACTGGGGAGGTTTCATGTTTTCATCTCCATTCATCATGCTTTAACTTGGATGTGTGACTTTTAAGGGAAAGGAATAGAACACAATATGTTAACGATGTTGCCTACTTGCAAAGAGGGTTGAATCTTAGCTCGACACACTTAATCACTCTAAGCACTATCACACTTAGACGCCAATGCACAAAATAGAAATAAAGGATAGAAAATGAGCAGCTCATTCCTTGAGGACTCTTGTATACTTGCTGAGAACACTTCCCCTCTTCCACTGACGAGTATACACACGCACTCTATTATTTCCGCCTGGACAGCATTTCTTGTTTTCAATTATAAATATACATAATAATATGCTCCTACGAAATATTTTAAATAACATATTGTCAGGAAGATTTCTAAAGGCAATTTTTATTAAATATATCCAAGGTAACAGCCAGGAATCGAACCCGGGACTCATAGAGACGTAGCCAGGTGCATTGACCACTACACCACGGGGTCGGTTATATTCTGCTATGGCCATGACATATATGTTCACAAAGGCGTCAGTCCTTGTCTTGACTGGTTTGTAAATGACAGGGAAGTCAGAATTCGAACTCCCCCCGAATTGTTTCCTATTCTCTTTAAACTTAAAATACGTTATATTATACATCCCTAGCCCATAAAGTGGAGATTCTGATATTTAGTAAATAAAATGATTGTATTTCGCTTGATAAAAAGTTGTTGTTTGCTATTATAGGTAAGTAGATAAAATCCCTATTTTAGTAAAAAGTGGTAAATAAATCAACTCAGAATTAAGGGAACTGTCATAAAAGCCAGATAAAACACATATTTTAATTTCTTACCAATGTTCCTTGGTTGAGGGAAATATTAATGGTATTATAGGCATTAATATTGGTTATATGAATTTTAAGAAAATAATTGTAACTGTGCAGTTGTCATTCCTTTTTCTGGAAATTCAAGACAAAAAAAAAGGGGGGGGGCAATAACGTCTGCTGCCTAGTAAAAATGTGTATCATTTGGATATAGTTAATTCTTATTAAATCCAACATAATTGAGCATTATTCGCATATAAAAGTAAAGTAGTTAATTTTGCAAAAAACAAAAAAAAAAAACAATTTTGTGTAATTTTGCTTGTGTAAAATAAATTTTAAAATGCTTCAATGAACATTTAAAAATATTTCTATATGAACTTCAATGAAATTTTAAAATGTTTCTACATTAACTTCAATGAACTTTGAAAATATTTCTATATTAAGTTCAATGAACTTTGAAAATATTTCTATATTAAGTTCAATGAACTTTAAAAATGTTTCTATATTAACTTCAATGAACTTTAAAAATGTTTCTATATTAACTTCAATGAACTTTAAAAATGTTTCTATATTAACTTCAATAAACTTTAAAAATATTTCTATATCAACTTCAATAAACTTTAAAAATATGTTTATATTAACTTCAATGTGCTAGTAAAAGTGTATAAGAACACATCTCGTGAAATTTTGATGTGTCGCAGAGCATTTTTTATCATTGCATTTTACCACCCGTTCGGGTTATACGTATCAGTATGTGCCAGTTAGGTGATGAAGGTTGAATTTAGGAAAAATTTACCAACATTTGCATGGAGGTAGAATGGAGAAAGTACCCTCGGTATATTCAACTGGAATTGGTTTTCCTGATTTCTCCTTCGTCGGTGGTCCAGTCTATTGCGAGAGTGACGCCTTAGTTCATTCGACCACCGAAACAAGTGGGCGTGTAGGGGACGCGAGAAAAGACCAGTGTTTTTGAAATTTTTATAACCCAAAATATGTTCTAACCATATAAATAAAATATTGCTTCAGTACAAACATTCAGTTTAATTTTCTTCGCACGGTGATATCGACAGTTGTCATGAGCATGGCGGAATTAGATGACAAGCTTTGTAAATGAAGAGAAAAAGTTGTCATTAAATTCTAGGACAGCCTTGGCAGGTATTCAACAACTGTTGATATCACTGTGGGAAGAGAATTAAGCTTTCTTTCCACTAGAGAGATATTTGATTTATTTTGGAAAAAAAACCGCAAAAGAACTGACCTTTTCTCCCTTCCCCTACATCATCCCCACCTTAACTACAATAAATAGACAATATAAGAAGTAGCTACGAATGTATCGTGCCGATTAATCTTTATGTATCCTTGATTGTCATTGGCTGTAAGTTTACGTACTTTGGTGACGTCGTGTAGAAGTATCTTGTAAGCACGCGCTAACGTCGTGGCTGTCTAAAGGAAGGCTCAGTAGGTACGCTCCGGCCATCGAACTGTTGGGGACCACCTCGCGAGGGTGTTGGCCAACATACCCAGTATGAAGACACAGATAGGGGAGGTGGGTGTGGTACACATCAGCTGCATCTCTCTTGACTTCCTGGCAGGACCCTCCACCGCGTTCCTTTGCCGAAACGGCTGGTGGACCGTAACGATAAATTGCTCCCAAGATAACAGTAAACTATTTACTGATACACGAACATTGAGAGTGTTTGTACTTTATAGCGAACCCTCGGATAGAGTAAGTATTGTGATCTGAATCAAGATTTTGATGAATGGCGAAGTTTCAAGACGACCTGAACCCGTTTTTTTGTGCGATTCTGTCTGTCTGTTTCTGGGATTGGTGCTGAAACCATTTTACTTATAAAGCTAGAACTCGGCATCTAGGGTTTTTATAAGATTCCCCAGAGGGTTTTTGAAATTATTAAAATTGTATAGATGTATGACAATATTAATAATAAATAATAAATATAATTATTTAAATATAAACATTTAACGTTAAATATAACTTATATATATATATATTAGTAGAGCTACATATGTATATAAACTATTAATATTAATATAAATACTTATACGATTACTTAATATTATAATCTTTTTCTATATTATTATTATTATTATTATTATTATTATTATTATTATTATTAGCACCGCGTCTTACTACCCGTTCGGGTTATACGCACTTACGCTAATGTGTAATGGTAGGGTGATTGTGAGATGAAATGGAGGACCTACAGTTTAACGTGGAATCCGAACCACATTCACAAGATGTCTTGTCAAAGGTGAAGGAAGGGTTTGGAAATCAGATAAATCTGCGCCGGGACCGAGGATTGAACCCCGGACGCCAGCACAGAAGTCCGACACCTTACCCCTAGACCGCCAGGTCACCTTTTTTTTCTATATTATAACGATTATATTATCAGGCATTAGTCCTTCAATGTTTTAAATTAATATAATAATTGTCCACAATTAGATTAAAATTAATCAGTACAAAAATCCGATATTTAAAATTTTGGAAGAAAAAAAGTATTAGGGGTAGTTTCACCTACTTTCTCAGCACGTAAGGACTAAATTTGAGCTCTCTCCGGGGTATGAACCAAAGACACTTAATGACAGTTTGGTGAACGTCTGAAGCCCAGCGCCTCGGTGTTTCCCCCGTGGTCAAATCCTGGATCTAACCTGGGTCTCTCGCACTGTCGCGATGACAAGAACAGCGTGCAAGGTGCACGTCTTGAGTAACTGTCCGGAAGTTGCGCTTGACCGCCTTCAACTGTTGATTGTTCGGACATGACCTACTGAGAGCTTGGCTCTTATCCCGGGCCGGGTCAAAGCAGGTGTAACTACAGTAGCCCCATGGCTTCTTTGGTGCTGACTGACAACTCACAGCTGACTTCTGACAGTCAACATTTAGGTATATACCTAAATCTTGACCGTCGGAAGTGACAGCTGCTAAACACATGTTTTTGTAGATCATATGGTTCGGCGTAGGGATACATAATTTGGTCTGGTAACTTTTCAAAGCTGTCAGTCAGCACCAAAGAAGCCACGGAGCTACTGTAGCGTCACCATCCCTGGCGCTAAACTTGGCCACTATGCATAGAATATTACTGTTCTAGGTTAAGTTCGTATACTGTGACTGTTTTGTTAATGGACATTTGGAGAACCTTTTAAAAAATACAAAGTATATTTTCTTTCGTTCAACCATGATAACATTTTATTATATAATTAATGTTACTATACAGCTATTGATACGATCTATAAAAAGTGACAGCTGCAGATCACATGACTTGACGTATGTATATATAAATGTGGTTCAAGTTGCATTTTCTAGCTAATAGATATGTCCACTCGTAAAAACTTAAAGTGTACTAACCATTCATTCTAAACAGCAGGGGTAAGGAGCACATCTTAGAGGAAATGCACTCGCATTAGTATGTAGAGGAAATGAGAAACCCACAGATAAAAATGAGATGCAGAGTACCAACTTTAATGCGCCTGAACTGAGATTCGAATCCCGACCTCCCCGCCGACGAAGACAAGTGAAATACAGGTCTAAGGCCATGGGTATACATGTGTTTTGTAAACCGTAGGATTATTTATCACTGTGTTTAGAAAGTGCACGTTCAATATTACATTCAGGACTAAACTGTACTAAGAGATAGGAATGAAATTCAAGAGGAGGTCAAAAACAGAATTCATCAAAGCGATGCTTGTTATAATTCAGTTTGTAAGTTGCTGTCGTCTCGTTATCTGTCACGAAATATTAAACTGAGAATATATAGAATTATAATAATAACTATTGTTCTTTAAGGATTTATGGTACCAAGATAATAATTTAAAAGTATTTTAGAACAAAGTATTGAGAAAGATATTTGTTACTGTGAGGGATGAACAGATTGTGGAGAATGGAGAAGTTTACATAACTCCATGATTTGTAAGCTTTCACAAATAACCAAGGTGTGCAAGTTGAGGTGGAGTGGTCATGTGCTGCATATGGGTAGTAACAGGTGTGTACACAATATCTTAGTTGGGAAACCTGAAGATACTCCTTGGTTAGCCAAGACATCGATGGAAGATGTTAAATTGGTTTTGAAGGAGACTGTGTCAGTCAGGTTAGGGATTGATGGAGGTGTCTAAATAGGGTTGAATGGTGAGTTTACGTTCTGACGGTCATGAACTTTTGAGTTCCTTAAGTCCAGAGAATTAGCTAGGCCTATATAGAGAGAGTATCAATGCATATCATTTAACATCTATACATAGCCCTGACGGGTTGTGTAAGATGCAGATACTAAAAATCAAGGGAGAAACTTCATTCCTAATATTTCCACGTTGTGCGATTTCTCTCATCCTATTTTGTACAAAATAATCAAGGAAATTAACGACGTTGCTCATTTGAGTGAATTCGAGACATTTTGTGAAGCGGGTTGCATCTTAATTAGACACACCTAAACTCTCTAAGCACCATCACACTTGGATGCGAATGTACGATATATCAAGAGACGGAAGAAAATAAGCAGTTCACCCTGCGAGGACTCTTGCTTATCTACTGAAAACACTTCCCCTCTTCTGCTGAAGATTATAAACACTCATTGTATTATTTGCGTCTTGAAAACATTGACTTGCATTTCAAAATTCCTTTTTTTATTATTTCCCATTCTATATAGACAAATGCTTCCACGGACATTTTTTAATCTACCTCCTGGCAGGAATATTTCTGTGAGTAATTTTTATTAATAAAACCAAATATCCTGAGCTGTAAGCGATTTAAAAAAATCACATTTACAAAAAAATTACTTTCAATAATAAAAAAAAGTGACGATTTTAGTCAATTTTTAGATTTATTTATTAATTTATGTTTCTTTGTTTCAATGTTATACCTTTTAAACTTGCTGAATAAAAAGTAAACATGGGGAGTTTTATCTTGACTTGCCATGACGTCACAGGTAGGCAATGTCCTTAAGAAATAAAAATCATACTCTCCCACGATAACTGCACCTTGACCAATGAGATGATTATATCTGTGTAGTTACCGGTTTTTTTAAAATTTCTACACTTTCTTCTACATGTCTGCATACATGTGTTCGGTAATTATAATTAACTCGCGATTACTAGGCTTGGCTGCCATAACATCAACACTAACATCAAGTCGTGTCACAACATGGAGTTTCTTTAGTTTCACGTGGATAGCACCTTAGTTATATTACATTTTATCTTAAATACCATTTTACTCAAATTGGGAAACCCCTTTCAACGTGATGACCTTTAATTAAAGTCCGTTCACCGTAGGAATTGTTTTTTGAAAGGCCTTTTTCCCTACCAGAAATCTATTATATAGTAGGATATTGGTAGGATAAAATACCTTTCAGAGAGTAATTCCTACCGTGAATGGAGTATAGCTGGAGTAATGTATTTGATAAATATGTTTGGACAGGGTTTTATCGTTTATTTATTTTAGCACCGCGTTTTACTACCCCGTTCGGGTAGTACGCCTATGTACTAATTACACTACTGGGCTATGGACTAGGAAGGTTAGATGAAGTGCACNTTGAGGGGAAGGGAGGGGGAGGGGAGGTTCCCCCTTTTTGGGGGGGGGGGAGAGGGAAAATCCTGTGTGGGGGGGGGGGGGAAACTCAGTGCCCCCGACCATGATCGAACATCAATCTTCCTGTCTTCAGCAGTTTAGTCTAATACGAGAGTAGCACCTTAGACCATGCATCCACTGAAGTGGGTGATAGTTTTTTTAACCACATTATTATGAATTAGTGCGCCATTGCTATACTGACTGAGCAATGCACGTTCCTCTCAATATAGTCATGACACGTTTATTTAATTAAAAAAATAAATCCATATTTCTCGTCTTACTACCCGTCCACATTACTACCTTGCTATGGTAATAATCATTTCTACACAAATAGGGTTCGCACCCGGATTATTGTGAACAGAGGAGTTAAAATTCACATTTCCCCCCTCTCTCTACCTCGCCTCCCCATTGCACATGGTTGAGATTCGAACCTAGATATCCACATGACCAGCAAACCAGACAAGACGATACTGGTACCTTTGTCCACGCGTCTACCAAATACATTCGTCCATAAAGCTCCGTGTCACCATTACAATGTGTCTGAAAGTTTATTAGCTACAAAGCTTGAGTTGTTCAAAGGATATTGACAAATATTAGGTGTTTAGTCACTCATTTAAGTGTCAAGTGAGTTTGCGACACCCTGTCTATAATATAATGTAATTTTTTACTTCATGGAGACCCTCAGATGGGAGGTAGTACCTATTGTCGTCGTAAAAAAAAATTAACGCGAGATTTTGATAGATATCGACGAAAACATTTTACCAATCAGACTAGAACTTGGTATCTAGGTTTTTCATAAGGTTTCCCCGAGGAGTTTTTGGAATTGGATATCCAACACTAAAGTTTAAGGGTAGTTTACATAAGGTCTTAAAGAGAAAATATCGCTTTTCTCAAAATAGGCTTTAACGATTTTGATTAAAATTCGTATCTGGGCACTGCTTGACATTAAAAACAAAATTGTGCATCCCATTTTCTCACTAAACTGAATTTGAGAATACTGTACATGGGCTGAGATTTCCAATTTTGATCAAATCTTAGCAAATCTCTGGGATACAAAATAACTTATCATCGCATAATTGTAGAACTCTTAAAATTAAACAACTTTTTTTTAAAGAATATTTTACAAAACTCAAAATTTTCCGAGTTATAGTCAAAAGCATTTCAGGAAACAGAACTTCTGGAAATGGGAATTTTAAAATGCGCAGAACAAATAATGTATGTTTCTGTAACTGTATATTATTTTGTTTCACATACCTTACATATCACATATCTATCTTTAGTACAACAGAGCGTCGATAATTCGGACTAATTGGTCATGGGATGAACCCATTCCGGATTATCGATGTGTCCGGATTTTCGAAAATACAGTACCTTTAACAAACATAAAAAATAAGCATAGAGGAGATACTTACGAAAACTCAGTGTTAAAGTAGAAACATTTTCACTTTATTTAAACAACGAACTTACACATTGATTTTGATTGCTAAATATCGCAGATTATGAAGGAATATAATAAGGCAAAAATATAACAGCGAGAAAAAGTCTCAATTTATTTTTTCAAACAACGGTGGAGGTGCGTTTTTTGGCGGCCATGTCTCTATTGATACAACTGTGGTTAGTTTTATAGATGGTATTATTTCTTGGTGATCCGGATTATTGACGGTCGGGATTTTTGACGTCCGAATTAAAGATGGTCCACTTTATAATTTAGACAAAGTAGTGAACAAGTCTGTGAGGTGCACCCATTTTAAATATAAGGCTCTCATCCTGTTTGGCTGTACCAATGTTTTTGTTTTTTCCCATTAACAAACCTGACACACATTTAAATGCGTGATATTTGTGAAAGTCTCCAGTTTAGATCAATGACGGCATCTTGTTCACGATTGTCTGATGTCATGCCGCAGACATCAAGTTCCAGTATGGTGGAAATATATTACCCATCTGTTTTAATTACAAAATATATGTGGGGGAAATATCATTTTTCATTTCGTCTTAGTATGTTACAAGCATGGCCAATTGAAACACGGTTTCTTCATTCACTGCGATATGAAGAAATATGGTGAATAATTTGAAGTTAGGGATTTCCAGTGTTTTTTTATAAAATATAATAAAGTAGGCCTATTTTGACTCAAGTTTTAAGAACAGGATACTCACAATAAGTTTGGTTCTATTTGTATTTACTATAACATTTATTTTAGAAAGCATAATTAATAAAAAAAATTACATCATATGCTGAATAACACCATCTCTAATGTTCTTCTTTAGATTAAAATAAATTAGAATTAAGCTTTATACTCACGGTCGCAACTGAAATATGATTCCAGAGGTTATGGTATTTTATCCGTTTCAAATATGTTTTGTGCCAAAAGCCAGTGGCGCTCAACCTTTAGGGGTTGTGGTTGTGAGGGAGTTGGGGGTGGTAGAAGGCAAAAAAAAAAGATTCAAAAGGGGAAACAAATTAAAAGCCGGGGGGACGTGGGGAATGAAGAAAAACCCCATATAAAACGTTTATTGAGGCGTACAGAGTTTAAAAATATATATTTGGGAAAACCTTATAGTGATACAGTACTGGCTGGTTCCAGATTCATGGGCAACTTGAAATAAATCCCTCCGACCTCCCATATAACACCACGTAGACATGAAAGCTCCCTCTTCCCCCTTATTCATAGCATAGCGTGGCTTACGGATGACTCCAAAGATGGCTGGGTTCGAAGCCAAGATAGGTTAGTTTTAGCTCAGCAGCTCGTAGTCTTGTTAAATAATTTTATGGGGTTGCGTGTTGTTACGATGGGATTGTTAACAAACCTTCTTTGTTAGTGTTTTTTATAAGTTTATTTTATTGAAGATAAATTTATCTTTTATTTGTACACATTCTTACTATTTTTGCATGATACAATTTGTTTTAAACTTTGCAATATAACTCTTGGAAAGAATTTGCTTTTTTTTATTGTTGGGAGGGCTTTGATTTTGCTTTGCTTACCTTTCGCAACTTTTTATGGGAACGTTATTTACAGATACCATTATTTTATTATGTCTTTAGTAATTTATGTTTACGTTGAACCTTGTGTATGTATAGTGTTACTCGCCACCATCTTGTTTTGTGTGATCATTCCCACGTACAGGTGTTATATGTTTGTAAAAGCTATAATTCAGATTACAAACTAATGGTCCTCTGAAATATAGATATATTATATGTGTGCATTAAATTTACAAACTGTTTTATGATCTGTATTAAGAGTCCGGCTTTTTACAATAATAATAACAGTTTTGGTTTTTAGCCACAAAATTAAAATAATATTTTTATTACAATATGTACGATTGCTTCATAAAATCTGAAAAATGTTTATTGCCCATGAACTATCACCAGCCATAAACGAACAGGATTGATTTGTTAAAAGATGTTGAGGTTTTGTAAAAAAAACTTGCTGTTATTTTAACGATTACGGGTTATTTTATTTATTTAGCACAACGCAATACTACTCGTTCGGACTAAATGCATAATGTATAATTTACGTTAGTATATTAGGAATCAGGAAGTTTTTTTTTATCACCGCGTCTTACTACCTGTTCAGGTTAACACATATATGATAATATTACTCTAATAAGGCAGGGATGAGGAAGGAAGCATTGTATAGGTAATCTACCCACATTTGCATGGAAGGAGAGTGGGAAACCATTTAGAAAAAAAAACACCATCAGTAGACCCGATCGAGATTCAAACCCTGATCTCCCCGTCTTCAGCAGGCCAGTCTAACACAAGAGTGACGCCATAGACCATTCCCTATTAAAGTAAGGATAAGGAAGGTTGCATTTTGAAGAAGTGTACCTGCACTTGCGTTGAGGTATAGTGTAGAAGTATTTAGGAAAAACCACTCTCAATACATTTGTCCGGGATTTGAACCCCGATCTTATCGTCAACTGAAGTTCGGTTCATTACCAGAACATTTTACCACTGTCACTTTCTTACTAAGTCTTTTGTTTAGAAAGTACTCGTTTGTTACCCAAATAAAATATGGTTAGTCAAACTTTACACTTCATAGCCATCCCTACCGCCCACGTTGGTGGACATGTGGTTTAAGGCACCTTGATAGAAATAAGGCGTTTCCGATTACAGAGGGGTTGAGGCTCGAACCTTAGTGGGGTGGTTTTTATACGAGATTTATTACTATGGTTTTCTCATCCCCTCATCAAGTTAATGTGGCTACATTCTATATCATACATTCTTTTCATCACTACCCCCAAGATAAAGTCACTAATAACCATGATAGCGAACCTAGCGGTGAAATAAAAAAAAACCAAAGAAAATAATCATCCCTGCCGACAGGTCCAAAAACACCGCCTGTGTATTATTATTTTTTTAAATTACGTAACGGAACTTGTTATTTTTTGCTCCAGTTGTTCTCTTCCCCTCTTCAAGGTCCGTGGAGCAGGATCTCCTAACGAGGAGGGTGCCGTGGTCGCAGGTGCAACCCTAACGGGTCATCCACCTCATGACCTTGACAATACCCAGGAGACTTTTCTCCCGTCAGTCCTGTCTCAGGGCTACGGTACTTTGGAGATCTCCAAGCTATTTCACCAAGTGGGTTGCATCTTAACTTGACGCACCTAAGCACCCTAACCCTACTTGGATGTCAATTTACGAAATAGAAAGAGGGGGAATAAAATGAGAAGTTTACCCTGTCTTGTCTATGTGCTGCTAACCCTTTCCCTCTTCCTCTGACGAGTTTACACAGTCACTTTAATATTTGCACCTTGAAAACAGTGACGACTTTTTCTTATTTCTTATTATAAATACGTTTATAAAAACTACTTCAAGATAAAAATAATAATTTTATAACACTGTAGGACTTTTTTTAGAATTATTTTTTAAAAAAGCTGTTTTTGTTTCAACATTATATCTTTAAAACTCGCTGAGTAAAACGTTAATTCATTAACATGGGAAATCCTATCTTGAGCAGCCGTGACATCACAGGTAACTAACATCCTTAAGATGGGAATGTATAGATCAAATATTGCTTCAGTAGAAACATAAGAGTTGAATATTTTTGACACGGTGACATCAACAATTGTTTTTGAATATCTGTCATAAACATAGCGGTATTAGATGGCAAACTTTTTAAATGAAGAGAAAAAGTTGTCATTAAATTTCAGGACATTCTTGATAAATTTTCAACAATCGTTGATATCACTGCGTGAAGAAAATTAAACTCTAGGTTTCTAATGGAGCAGTATTTGGTTTAATTTTGCCAAGCTCTGATTGTCCTGGCAGCACTTAATTACACGATACTGTAAATACCCCCAAGCCTGGAATGTTAGGCTAATTAAATCAAGTGATAGCTTTGTTTTTTATTTTAATTCTTTTATAAACTACAGTTTGTGGTCTCCCATTTTATTTGCGAGTAAAAATAAATAACGAAAAGATGTAAGAAAAAGCCCTTTGGACTGGCAAACTATCCCCACACATTGCTTGTGTTTTAACCCGCTTCGGTGGTCGAATGGTTTATCGCGCTAGACTGCACTACCGATGACCAGGATATTGTGGCTCGAATCCCGGTTGGGTGAGCTGAGGATGATTTATTTTCTTAGATGGTTTTACTATTTCTCTCTCCACGCAAAAAGGGGTAAACTTCCTCTAAATATAACCTTTCTCATCCCAAAATCATTAACCGCAATTAGTGCATATACGTATAACACGAATGGATGGTAAGACGCTATGCTAAAATAAAATACTATTTTGTGAGCTACAACATAGTATAATCGGTTATGGTAAGACTGCTATTTTTTGGGGTAAAACACGTGTATGTTAAGAATATTACATTTTAAAATGAGTGATAATACTATCTGGTAAATAATATTAAATAGCACACAAGTAAAGGTAACAGCCACACAATTTTACCGGCCGCTACTACCAGTTTTCAAAACATTCTCCTTTTGTAAAGGTGAGCCAAAAATACGCCAGTCTAAACTTTGTGTGTGAAATCCCCCAACACATCTGCGAGGTCGATTCTTTTTTATTCACAACAAATATTTCAAACAAATTGAAAACAAGATCTTTCACGGCCACGCCAAAGAAGATAGAAATAAGAACAAGATTGACGTGTAAAACAGTTTTCCCAACTAAGTTATTACCGAGGCTTGAGTTCGAAAGACGGGCGTGTCCGATTGAGATGGAGTATGTGTTGCATTTCCTCGCGTCTCGCTCGGGACACGCAGGGCTATCAGTCACACCGTGTGGAAAAGTAACAGTACAAGGAAAGAGCGCGGAGTGATGTTACAGTTAGGATCTGGCGCTAAACCTTTGGTTGAGACTGCTTGCTATCTTCACCGGGAGATATTTCCCACGATATACCGGCTGTGTTATTCATACCACTCGCACGTCTTCAGACATAAACCATGGGCTGATTCTAGTATAAAGTTACCTGATATAAAATCGTCCGTACATCCGTAGGCGAGGAGGTGGACCGTTCTTAATATCAGCTACTCATAATATGGATATCACAAACTATCCTCAACCTTGAAAACCATCATCCAGACACCACAGATCATACTAGACACCACCGATCATATTAGACACCACAGATCATACTAGACACCACAGATCATACTAGACACCACAGATCATACTAGACACCACAGATCATACTAGAGACCACAGATCATACTAGACACCACAGATCTTACTAGACACCACAGATCATACTAGACACCACAGATCATACTCGACACCACAGATCATACTAGACACCACAGATCTTACTAAACTACAAGACTCGTGATCCTGGAAACTGTATCTCACAGCCTGGCTTTTTATTAATGTTATGGTTTTATTAAATATGAGGTCAAATAAAAAAGTTTGGCATTCTGATGGGTTTAATCCAAGTTTTTTGGTTTATTTATCTCTTTTTTCATACATCTAAGATATATTTTTAGTTGTTCAGTAGTTTCTCAGCTAGCCATTAGTTATTCAGTTAATCGAAATACATTTTCCGCTGATTCGTTCGGATGCAAGACTTATTTTAAATTAGTTTTAACTAACATAAAACCCGCTTCGGTGGTCGAATGGTCCGAGGTGTCACTCTCACGATAAACTGGATTCTCTATCCCGATCGCATCCTGGTTGGGTGTACTGTGGGTGGTTGGTTATTCCTAAATGGTTTTAGATTCTCCCTTCACGCAAAATTCGGGCACTATTACTTCCAAAATTCAACCTTTCTCATGCCTAACACTTTGTCCTAATTAGTATATATGTTACTATAAAAGTCCGAAGACTGGTAAATCTTAGAATTCACCATTATATCCTAGCATTTACCAATATCTGTTAGTAAAAGTCCAAAATATCTTAGAAAATGTTTACATTTTGAGTTGTAGCCATCTCTAGTCAGTTGGGAGAGAGGATTCCCAGTTCTAGCTTTCACTGGCACTCAAAAGTAAACCAATAACTTAACCTAACTTAACCTAACCAAGCCTAATCCAACCTTTAGGTCAGATCGGATTAGGCTTGGTTAGATTAAGTTAGGTTAGATTATTGGTTTACTTTTGAGTGCTGGTCAAAGCTAGAACTGGGAATCCTCTCTCCCATCTGACTAGAAATGGCTACAACTCAAAATATACTCTTTTTTTTAAAGATATTCCGGACTTTTATTTACCATCATACATTGGTAAATGCTAGGATGAACAGGTAAATTCTAAATTGGACTTTTAAGGTTATATATGCGTGTAACCCAAACGGGTAGTAAACGCGGTGCTATAAAAATACCTAAATTTGATTTAAACTTATGTGCACGAATTCTCCGACTGATATTTGAATATAAGCTTCCTTAAGCCCTAAGAGAGTAAGTACCTGACACTAGCCCACAAGCGCTCTAAGCTCCGTTTTTTATGTTCTTGTCAGTCTAGAAACAAAGTAAGGTTTTTGTCTAATCCGCTCGTTGAAGTCTCCACCGAAGCAAGCACTCGTCCCATCGATCGTCAGACCTTGTGTCCCGGGACTCGAACCCGCCAGCGCGTGAAAGCTTCTCGCTGAGGTGGCACGATGCTCTGTTATCCATGAAGTATGTTCATCAGTCGGAAGACAAGAGAAACTCTCCCACGGTGTTGCTATTTACAGCCACGCTTGTTAAATAGGAAGGTCCCTAAGATGTGCACGCGTAGCATAATTGCCGACACATTCGGTAATGTCATAGCTATGTAATAGGGAACCCCAAAATTGGTCAAAGGGACGTAGTTAAATTATTATCACCCGTCTCGGTGGCTACATTGTCTAAGGCTTCGCAATAGATTGGACTGCCGGTGACGGAGAGATCGGGGTTCGAATCCCCACAGGGTGTATTGAAGGTGGTTTTTCCTCAATTGTTTTCCACTCTCCTTGCATGCAAATTCGGGTTAATTTATTTCTAAAATTCAACCTTCTTCATCCCTAACACATTAACGTAGTTAGTATTTATATGATAGTAACCAAAACAAAAAAACATATTTTGATAGTGATTTTTATCTGTTACATATTAACGATGGATTTTATTATGAATGGACATATCTGACATTTAGATTTACATTTACTTTGATCTTACGTCAAATAATGTAATTTGCTGCTGTCACTTTTTATATATATTAACAATAACTATGAAATAACAATAATAATATAGTAAAATGTTGAAGAGATTGACCACGAAAAAATATTTTTGTAAATTTTAAAAGAAGCTGCAAATGTCCATTCTTATGAAAGTCAAAGATCGATTCCACAATAGTGTAGGTAAACTATAAGACTGTTCAACGCGTCGAAATCGAAAGTAGAACCTCTTGAGCTTTGTCTTCGATACCCAGCTTTGCATCTTCCAAAACATTTCAATGGAAGAAGAAAACTTAGATTCAATATGAACAGATTTGAAGTATCTCACTAAATATACACATAATCGATTTTAAAACAGGTACTAAACAGTATATTTTAACACCGGCCAGTGATTTTATCACTTAACAATAATGAGAAGTGATAACTGCACAACGTAACTGTACAAGAGGCGTACAATTTACAGATGCATTCAATTGGTCACGTTCATTTGCAGATAATAGGCCTAATTCTCAGTAACTATATAGAAATACTGTTTGTGATATTTATTTATTAAATACGCCAACCAGTTTTTTTAAAACTATTTTTGCAGAACATTATGTTGCCATTACTATTTATCTCCAACTTAAAAAAGTATCCACTCTTTTTCTTTTATTGTATCCATCTCTTGAAATACGTCAATTATAAAAGAAAGATCCTCCTCAAGCATCCTCATGGAGTCATTGTCTTCCTTGTGTCGAGCGAGCACTTTACTCGTCTTGAAGTATAATTACACCAGATACTAATACTTGGTCCAACCTGTTTCCACACGAGATTATTAAAAAAAACTCAGGTAAATCGGATTATGTCACATGTTTCCGGTGGGACAACCTCTTACAATTATAAACTCTAAGATGAGATAATTTTTTAAAGCGATCAAGATTAGTTTGTGGGAAGATTTTCCTTCCTCCCCGTGTTCCCGCGCGCCACTGCCTGTCCGGGCTATCTTCATACTCACACTAATGGAGCGGTGATGAAGGAAGTCGAGTTTAGAGGAAATGTACCCAGATTAAGTTTTTGTAGTATAATATTGTGCGTCTGGGATACATCATTCGTAGCCCAGTAATGGAAAGATTAGCCAGTACTAATTTACCGTTGTCCAAGGGACGCCCGAATGTACTAATATGTACTAATCGTACATCCTTTCCTGGAGGCTCTTTCCATGTCCCGATGAGATGAGATGATGATGGTGATAGTGAGTATGATGGTGATAGTGAGTATGGTGGTGATAGTGAGTATGAGGGTGATAGTGAGTATGAGGGTGATAGCGAGTATGATGGTGATAGTAAGTATGATGGTGATAGTGAGTATGATGGTGATAGTGTGTGTAAGGGATTGGGACCACTGGACAAACTCAAAACCTAACTTAAACCTTACTAAACAAACCCCCTTTTGGGAAAATTACCCAAGGTACCAGCCGGGAATCGAACCCGGGACCTCTAAGCTCGTAGCCAGATGCACTGATCTCTACAACACGGAGACCCGCTTCGGTGGCTGCGTGGTCTCACGCAGTAAACTAAACTGCTGATGACGGGGAGATTATGGTTCGAATTTCGGTCGGGTGTACGGAGGTTTTTTCCAAAATTGTTTTCCACTCTCCCTCCACGCAAATGCGTGTACACTTTCTTTAATATAACCATATTAATCCCCAAAGGCATTAGCATAGTTAGTACATAAGCGTATATCTTGAACGGGTAGTAAGACGTGGTGATAAAAATAAGTTTAAAAAAATACACCACGGTCTGGTTTAGTTTTTAAATTGGGAGAGTAGGAAATTATTCTGTTGTGTCCTACGTTAGGATGGGCGGCATTTGACCATTACCACATTGGATCTTCTCTACACATCTCACATGGGACATTTTTACCTGACCAATGAGTGTTTTACTTAGTGATGAGAACAATTCACCAGTACAGCTTTAACTAGCTATGCTTATTCTGGTGACCCTCCACGTCACAACTCTTTTCCTTTCTTTAGCACTACTTCCTTAACCTTCCTTTAGATTTTTTCTTTCTCGATATTTCCCTCAACATCCTTCAACTAATTCTCCTTTTACACCATTTCTCTAGTCCTCCCAAAATATCCCTTTAAATCCTTCTTCTAGTCACCCTTTTTCATACTTCCTTTAGTCCATCCTTTTCATCCTTCTTCTAGTCCTCCTTCTTCATACATCCTCTATTTCTTTCGTTTCATCTTGCTCTGGTCCTTCTTCATCTTTCTACTATTTCTATACTTCAGAATCGAACAATAATGTGAATAGAAAATACCATTTTAGTAAAACCACCTCAGTTCAGATAATCTGAGTTGAATGAGAGTGACTGTATCCGTTGCAGAGTAACCAATCACGTCAATACTGACCTCTATTAGTTCCCAAACTCCTGCTAGAGACCATCGTAATCTGAAGCCCAGAGTAACCAATCACGTCAATACTGACCTCTATTAGTTCCCAAACTCCTGCTAGAGACGCTAGTAGTATATCGTTGTAATCTGAAGCCCAGAGTAACCAATCACGTCAATACTGACCTCTATTAGTTCCCGAACTCCTGCTAGAGATGCTAGTAGTGTATCGTTGTAATCTGAAGCCCAGAGTAACCAATCACGTCAAGACCTACCTATATTAGTTCCCAAACTCCTGCTAGAGACGCTAGTAGTATATCGTTGTAATCTGAAGCCCAGAGTAACCAATCACGTCAATACTGACCTCTATTAGTTCCCGAACTCCTGCTAGAGATGCTAGTAGTGTATCGTTGTAATCTGAAGCCCAGAGTAACCAATCACGTCAAGACCGACCTATATTAGTTCCCAAACTCCTGCTAGAGACGCTAGTAGTATATCGTTGTAATCTGAAGCCCAGAGTAACCAATCACGTCAATACTGACCTCTATTAGTTCCCGAACTCCTGCTAGAGATGCTAGTAGTGTATCGTTGTAACAATCACGTCAAGACCTACCTATATTAGTTCCCAAACTCCTGCTAGAGACGCTAGTAGTGTATTGTTGTAATCTGAAGCCCAGATGACCTAGACACGATGTGTACGGGATTGTGGTTATTAAGCATACACGTCATCCCGTTACTCCACATTCCTGTTGCCTCCGAGCGCCGTATTCTAATGTGCGCCTAGTGATACTCCCTGAACATATGTTCTGCTGACAAGTTATTTAACGAGTGCCGAGTGCTGTCCTGAACAGGTGTTCAGCTGGTGGGGCCTCTATCAGCTACCATGAGGGCCCCTTATGGTACTCAACTAGTACTTCAGAAAATAGGGAAGAGCACTGCGGAGTTTGAAGTGTTTAGCAGCGCGTCTTACTACCCGTTCGGTTTATACGCCTATGCACTTATTACACTAATGTGTTAGGGATTAGGAAGGCTATATTTATAGAAAGTGTACCCATATTTGCGTGGAGTGAGAGTGAAAAAATATTTTGGAAAAACCACCCTCAGTACACCCGACCAAGATTCGAACCTAGATCTTCCCGTCATCGGCAGTCTAGTTTACTACTAGAGTAATAGCGCTTTAGAGCACGCGGCCATTTTAACGGTTAGTTTTTGTTATTAATATAAAACAATATGGTATAATGTGAAGCTAACAGCTTTGATCTAAAGTTTTTGTTTTACTTTTCTGTCACTATCGTCGTCAATTTGAATATAGTTTGTAAATTTAAAGGCGTTTGGTTAGGCTTAATTTATAGTAGTGCCTAATGCGTTACCAATAGTGAATAGTGCATAGTGTACTGTGAATAACAGAAATATAACAGTTTCTAATGAAACCTATTAGTTAAAGTTTTACTCCAGACAATTCTTGTTTTTGTTGTTGTTTTTTTCACTAAACGTTTCACTTGAACCAGAACGAAAATTAATCCGCATCTTTTGAAACATAAATCTAACATAATTTAAGTGATGCAAATTCTAGTATTTTAATTGGCGGCATCTTAAGTTCAATGGCTGTCTATGGTCAACTCTTTACACAATACAGACCTAGGTGGCCTTGGGGTAAAGGGCTCGCCTTAAGATCCGATGTTCTTGGGTTCAAATCCAGGCGAGGAAAACAGATTTTATTTTTACTTGAACCATAAAAATTCGTAACACAACTTTCTTCGGAGGGGAAGTAAAACCGTCGGTTTCATGTCGATTGTGTCATTTAAAATAACACTGGAAGGTATGTGAAAATACCTTTATCTGCAGAATTGGTAGCTCTTTCGCTCTCACTCATAGAAATTCTCGTGTGCTGATATAATCATTTGGTTCAAAAAGTGCACATTTAATATATCAAATAAATGAAAATTTATGCATAACAAATAAAAAGTTAAAATTAAATTGACTTTATGCGTTGTGCACGATTCTCTATTTACTATGTATCTATTATGAAGGATATAGAAATCTATGTGTTTCGAATTCTTGCGCCCTATGTGCTATGCAATATTAGCTATTAGCTATACGTCATGCACGAACATAAACCAAGATTTGTACCTCCGTTAAGCTGTGAACTGTCGCTATAGCTCTTGGTAATAAACAACATTTACTGATATTAAAGGGCGATCGCTAAACACTGTTTCGTGACGGCATTGTTTGTTTTCAGGGTGACTGGCTCATCCAAGTGGAAAATAAGAGTAGTCTCGTTCAAATTATACATCACCTACCAACAGTTCATCTAGGAGCACAGGCCCCGCATGTTACCGGGCCCGGGACTTCCAGGGGCCCAGGCCCAAGAAACAGATTCACAAGTTTATATCATTGGTTCCATCCAGTCCTGTTCTTCGTTTCGAAGTGTTTTAAAATTTCTCGGAGTCTATTATTTGTGTACGGGAACTAATTCTGCAGACAAAGAGCGTTGGGAAGTAAATAAAGTTCAATATGAATATTCATCGTGTAACATTTCAGTGTTCAGTTTAGCTACGGATTAATTTTTTTTAGACTGCTTTTCTTTTGTAAAAGTGACAATAAAGTATTTTCTTTAATATGAAAATCAAAGTCAAGCAGTCTTTTAGAAAAGAAGGAGGGGGGCATTCCCCCTTTTGGAAATAACGTCCCACTCCCTAAAAATAAACTTGCCCCCCTTTAATTATATCTCATTCCCCTCTGATATTATTGACTGGTCATAAAGCTGAAAGATTGCTTTGTATCAAACTATAAATAACTTTTAGAAGCATCCACTTTTCAAAAAATTATCCACTCATCGAAATTTCCAGAATAATTTTATTCAAAATAGCTTTTGAGAGCACGCGATTTTTCAAAATTTGCTGAAAGAGGCCCACTCTAAATAGTTTTAAAAGACATTTAATTTTAAAAAAGAATTCAGAAGATGGCCATTCCAAATAGCTTCTAGAATCTATAAAAATCTAGTTCTCAAATATTTTTTGGGAGAGAACCATCAAAATAGCTTTTAGAGGTATTACATTTTCAAAAAAAATTGCTAAAGAATGGCACTTCAAATAGCTTGTAGGAGCATCTAAGTTTCAAAGTTTTTATTTAGGAGAATCGCTCTAAATATATTCTAAATTAGTGTTATTTTCAAAATAATTCTAGTGGGAACCACTCTAAATATCTTCCATGGTCATTTAAATCTCAAAACATTTATGGAAAGAAACTATCCCAAATAGCTTATAGAGGAGTTTAATTTTCAAAAAATTCCAGATGAGGTCCACTGTAAAATTTTCTAGACATTTGACGTGGGAGGTTCCTCTTCCCCCCTTTTTTTTCCCTAACTGCTCCAAGGTTTCGCCGCCAGTGAAGTCAAATAGCCCGGGCTTTGCCCCTAGTACCGGGCCCAGTTTGAGCATGACGGAAGTGATACCATGGCTCTATTATACGTAGCCCTTGTAGCTAGTTAAAAGAACACGTTTTCTTTTACCATCCTTCCATAAAAAATAAACTCAATCAGGGTATTGACATTTTGTTTCAAACTTGTAACAAAAGCCGACCGAAATAAGCATAACAAATAAAAAAAGGTGTATGTAGCTGTATGCATCAGCCGGACAAAAGACCTTGATTCTGGAACGTGACATCACGGAACAACATTTTTGTGGCTTAGTTGTGCGCAACAAATTGAACCGACAAAATAAAATAAAAGAATTACCCCCTCCCATTTTCTAAAAAAATAAATAGTTACGTGAATAAGAAGAAAATGTCCCAAAAAATCACGGTGACGATGCGGAACTTCCCGTAAGATGGCTGAATGAAGAAGTATTTTCTGAGGACAAGTGTTGCGATGGAAGAAGCGAAGAGAGGAAAAAAAGAGAGAAGAGTACTCTATAGGACATGAACCCCAGACACAAGGTTACTAAAGGACGTTTAATGCCGTCTTGATTTCTCTTCCTCCCCCCTTTTTTTTGTCATCGCGTTTCACTGCCCGTTCGGGGGATTAGGAAGTTTTAAATTACAGTAAGTTAACCCTCATTTTGCGTGGAGGAAGTTCAGAAAACTACTGTGGAAAAATCCCTCTCAGTATACTCAGTCGGTATCTGAACCCTGATCTCCTCCCCGTCATCAACAAACCAGTATATGGTGAGAGTCACGCCTTAGACCATTCGACCAGTGAAGCGTTTTTTTTTTTTAAACTACGTTCAACAGTCTCTCCAGCTTAACCTTAGATACATGGATTATGAAGTTTCCTTAGAGGAAGGGCACTCGCGTGGAGAGGGTATGGGGAACTCCACAGTAATAAATCACGTATTTGAAACCCACCCTACCTATTGCACCCTCCCGCGTCACTGGTAATCCAGTGTATAGCGAGCCTGAAACTTCACACCATTTAGAGTGTGTGGAGGGGAAAAGATTAGTTCATTTTAAGTCGGAAAAGCTACCAAACTTTCCTTGCTTTTTGTCAAACTTGTACTATTACCAATCCTCGAATTATTATTACCAAGCATACTACAACAGCTTATATTTTAAGGGCACACCTAATCCTTTTGAATTATTTTTACCATGTTATTAATTTATTAGTAAGAACATTATTGTATTTTCTGAAAAGAAAAATTCATAGTTTCATAAAAATAAAAATTACCCTGGTAGATTCATAGCCATGTTTATTTTAGAGCTATAGTCTGTTAATTTTTGAACCACAGTATTTTTCAAATAAAAATAAATACAATTTTCTTCCTCCATAACAGTGACAAATAGATTATTTTAGTACGAGATTTAAATTGAGTTTCTAAAAGCACTCGTTCGATTTTCCAATCAAATTATCATCAGAACATACATTTCAATTACCTTCTGACTTTTTCCATATGAATATTAATTTGTAATGTACAAAACAGCTCAGAATGACAATAATTGAACATAAATGAAATATTTTATCTGTCAAAAATTTTAATGGTGAATCATCTTAGTCAAAATTTGTTTCTAAGATAAGTCAAAGCTGATATTTGTTTCGAAGCAAAGTCGAAGTTTCGAAGCTTCGCACCCCCAACTACAATCAATGCATAATGTATAATAAAGTTAGATTAAATCAACTTTATACATTGTGCACCGTTCACTTATTCATCATGTATCAATTATAAACACTGTCATTGAAAATAATGTATTTCAACTTTTTGAGGATTACGTGATATGCACTGTCCGCTGTTAGTTATGCGTGAATATAAACCCATTCTAACCAGCATTACAAATAATAGATGTTTGCATAATTTCTAGAACATCCTCTAGAAAAACAATTCATTAATATCTCGAACATATTTGTATCATATGGTGTTTATTTACATCTGCTGAGGTGTTTGTGGCTAATCGCATATTTCCGCTCAATTTATTTTGCATCTCTCATTCTCAAAATGAACCCCAAAAAAATCAGTAATCCCTCTATGTCATCAGACACCATTTTTCTCCATCAAAAGGTAATTTGATTCTTGTTTTGCTCTTGTCACTTTGTTAACTCCTTACTTGTAACTTTCATTTTGTAGGTAACTCCGCTCACACTTAATGGAGATTTAATATTTCTCGCGGGAGTTTTTCTCTCTTCCTTTGCTGCATTGAAGCATACAATTTGAAAAAAAAAGGAGAAAAAATTGTACTGCAATTTACGAGTGCGAGTGATGGCTAAGATTAGTTTTTTATCGTCCCAAAGTTGCCCACTTAGTAATTAAATAGTGTCGGTGTTTTATCCCAAAGGGGGATAGTAAATACCTATTATTTTCTCATAAAGATAAAGTATTGTAATCGTGAACAATTTCTACCTAAAGATGTTGATGAATTTATATGACTCATGCACGCCCAAACTAAAGGAAAATTGGGTCTCCCAACTATATCTAGGCCTATCCCTGGGACTGCAGACAAAACGAGAAGCCCATCTCTATTTTTGTAAAACTTGAAATTTAGATATTATATGTTCATACCTTGAGGCTAAATCGTGATTTTGATTCTAGCTCTAAAATTAAGAGTAGTTTACTAATGACTGATTTTTTTTAAACTCCAGACTCTTCTAAAATGGCTCTAACAATTTGGTTTTTAAAATGAATATACAGGATGTGTTTTATTTGTGATGTTTAAGAATGTATTTTCTGTTTCATAAAAAAAAACTTATTTTTGAGGATGTAATAAATAAATTTCTTAAATTTGAAATTCATGAAAAATGGTTATAGCAGGTTTGTTTAAATTATATATATAACTATCAAATTAATAAAAAACAATTCTGCAAAAAAAAGTTTTTTAGCTCCGCATATTACTACTTGTTCAGGTTATAAGCATATGCATTAATTACGCTAAAGATTTGTGAATGAGGAATGTTGAATTTAGCGAGAATGTACCTGCATTTGCGTGGAGAGAGAGCGGAAAACCTTCCATACAATCTACCGGGATTTGAACCCCAATCTGCCTGCGGCCATCGAAGTAGGTTAAAAAGCTTGTTCGGAGGTAGCTCAGTGACATATGGTTTTTAAAATGCTAATTACGATGGATCTTGAGAGAGTATGTTCGTTAGTGTCTAACCATTTATTAAATACTTAAATCATAAACACTTTTTTCACATTGATTCAAGCATTGTCTATCAGATACTTTCTCTATAACCTACAGAAATAGAACGAGGAGGGTGAATTTTAAGTTACTAGTTCAGGGTGTGTCTGTAGTAAAGCTGGTAAACCATAATGTTTTAAGGAGGCCGCCTCGGTAGGCGAGAAATTACCACCCAGACGTTCAGCTCTAACGCAATAATTAATTCTATGGTACTTTATTTCAAAATAAGGTTCACGTCCAAATAAAGTTGGGAGATTCTAACAGAGCTCTCTTTCTTTAACCACCCTATAGTTTGAATTTTATTTAATAAAAAAATAATGTGTGAAAAGTATACATTAGCTCATTGTCAACGACTTTTTATTTTTAAATTATATTAAATGGAGCTATGAGATGCAAAAGGGCTTTAGATTTACACTTCTAGCAAATACAGTATTTTTTGATAGGCTCACAACAGAAAATGTTAAGATGTTTGAAAACCTACAGCGAGCTTTCCTTTCTACCTTGAGATAAGAAGTTTTATAGTTCTTTTCCCCTCTTTATAATTGACATGATAAAGGAGGAAGGTTGAAAGGGAGTATAAGCTCGGACAGAGGAGAGAAGTAGTTCCAGAAAACGACACACACCATTGTAATTTAAGCCATGTGGCCTGACGTTGATTGGTAATTTTTCGCTGACCGATTTAAGATCACTCAAAATACAGCTAGCTGTGATAGATCCCTAAAATCCAAAGTCAGGGTTCCTAACAACTCATCTATCTCCCCGGGGATTTTTCACTAAAGATATGCGCTATTTGTTATTATCATTATTACTTGCGTCGGTGGTCAAATGATCTAAGGCGTTATTCTCGCAACACACTGAATTTATAGCTACGACGAGGTCGGGGTTCGAATAACGGCTGAGCTGAGGAGGAACAGGGGGAGTTAAGGTACATCTATTCTAAATTATACCCTCCTCATCCTTACCTCAGTCTTGTAGATATGTGGACTGAGGAGTGCACAGAACAAAAGGTGCTTTAACTTGAACGAGGAAACCCTCGTACTGTGTCTACTCTCGCTGGAAGACTATCTCCTTCCTAACTGGACTACCAATCAGACAGAGACGAGGGTCGCTCCAGACCACGGTGAGACCTGCTCTCGCTGGAAGACTAGCTCCTTCCTAACTGGACTACCAATCAGACAGAGACTAAGGTCGCTCCAGACCACGGTGAGACCTGCTCACACACTCTCTCTCGTGCCATCGTCGACGTGAGCTTGGTTCGATTCCTGGCGTCATCAATAGTCCCGTGGTGGTTGGAACCTCTTCTTGAGACACCACGGTACTCAACGCCGTGGCCGGTTCCACAGTTCATCGTCCTCCTTGACGGGCATAGAGGGGGAAGACGGGAAGGTACCAGCCGCGCGTGCGCACGCATTCAGACCTGAGACTTCTCTCTCACTCACACGTCCAATAGTGTGCTTGAACTAGATAACTACCTCGCCAATCCTTCACAATCTGACAGTCAGGGTCTGCGGACCTTGGACTTCATTGGTCTGGAGGAGACTTTGACTGAAAACCAGGTAGGGTGGGAGGGATCGGGGGTTGAAATCTAGTGGTCGTCTTACTACCCATTCGAATTATACGCATATGTACTAAGTCAATGTGGTAGGAATTAAAAAGGTTGAATTTAAATAAGTGTAGCCAAATTTGCATGGAGGGAGAGTGGAAAAACACCCTCAATCCGCCCTGCCAGGATTTGAAACCTGACCTCCCCGTAATCTAAAGGCCACACTAATGGTATCATTAATCTTAGTATAAATCTAAAAATTATCTTATAGTATCACAGAACTATTTTTTATATCGAAGTAGTTTTTTAAGAAACGTGTTTTTTAATCGTTTTCAGCTCAGACTATTTAGTTTATTTTCGAAATGTCCAGCAGGGAGATTAATAAAGTCCGTGAAAGCAAATGTACGTATATCTGGAATAGGAAAAAACAAAAAATGTACTTTTGAAATGCAGATAGTAGATATAGGAAATAGTAGAGTAAGTGTATGCTCGTCAGTGGAAGAGGGAAAATGATAACAGCATGTAAACAAGAGGTATCGCAGTGTAGACTACTCGTTTTCTTCCAACTCTTTTTATCTATCAAACTGGGGCTAAATGTGGGAAACGCGAGAACGGCGCTGTGTTTTTTCAGGTACAACAAAACCTTTTTGCTGTTACCAAAGCTAATAAAATATTGCAACAGTACAAACATAGAGTTAATTTTCTTCACCTGGTGATTTCAAGAGTGTCCTGGAATTTAATGACAACTTTTTCTCTTCATTTAAAAAGTTTGTCATCTAATGCCGCTATGTTAAATTACAAATATTCAACAATTGTTGATATCAGCATGTGAAGAAAATTAAACTCTACGTTTCTACTGAAGCAATATTTGGTTTATTTTGGCAACAAAAAAAACCCTGCGAAATCAGTGATATTTTCTCGCGTCCCTAACATTCCCACCTTGTGTCGAGTTAAGATGCAACCTGCTTCCTCGTGGCCTTGAGGTATTAAATACCTGTGTAGCTAACATATTCCCCCTGTCTGTCTGTCTGCCGCGGGACTGACCTCAATCAGACGTCGACCGGACGGTTCTTGTCGGACAACAGGTTGGGTGCCCCTCTTGGAACTGACTGACGTTGCTGACTTGTCTGTAACTTCCACCTCAGTCGGGCACAACATCTATAATTACTATTATTATATTTCAGTCACTTCACCACGGGTTAAGCTATGGTCTAATTAATTTGTATTTTTTTATTTACGTGGACCGCGTCATACTACCCATCTGGGATGTACGCATTTAATTACACTAAATATTGAGCCCCACGTTCGCTGATAAATTGAGAGCAGAATGTGCTTGGATGTCGCAGCAATTCACACGCTGGCAGGAATGTATGTTGACCCATAATGCTTTGCAACACAAACTTAAAGCATCAGGTTATTAATAAATTTAATTTTCTATTGAATGAAGATACCTTTAATATTGTTGTTGCGATGTATGTTTTCTAATGATTGTGTTGTGAAACAAATCAACAGAGAACAAGGACTACTCACATGTTTTCCATTTAACGTGTTAATTAAAATCTTTTCATGGCAGTAGATGAAGCTATCCGATAGTATCTCGCTTTGTAGGCGCATGCGCGTGTCGAACCGGTTGGTTTGGAAATGGATTTCAGAGAAAAACTGAGGTTGTTTCAATTTTAAAGTTAGTTATCTAAGTCCAAAGACTCATTTTGGTGTAAGCTTATGAGAACCATAGATACTAAGTTTCAGCCCGTTCAGTAAAATATCATTCAGCTCTAGGCTGACAGGCAGACAGCATCGTGAAAACTACTTTTCCTGTTTCAGGGAGTCATGAAACGTCGATGATCTGAGGAGTCAAAGAAATTTAAAAAATCAAACACTAAACAAAAAAAAGTATAAAAAACCTCGTATGGTAAAAATGTAATTTAAATTTGTTAACAATTTTTTTAATATAATAATAACAATAATTTGACTTAAGAACAATTTTAAAAACTAAGTAAACATATGAAGTTTTTGCTTTTTATTATTTCTTTTACTTATCAGCTTTATTAACAAACAGCTTGTGTGTGTGTGTGTGTGTGTGTGTGTGCACGCGTGTGTTGGGGGGCGGGACGGTACAAAATTAAAAATACTAGTCTCTTCATGTTTGAGTTAAGAAACGAATTTAGGCAAACTATGATTAATAATAATAACAATAATAATAATTTATAATCTTACCTAAAGTGTGAAACTGCAGCTTTCTTGCTTAAATCAGTTTCCACGACCATTAAATGGTTTTAAAGTTCAGTAAGTTTCTGGTGAAACCAGTTTTTTTTAATCTGAATCTACGTCATCTGAATTATCTGTATATAATTTTAATACTCTAAGGTAATGTTGAGATTTTATCTGTCCGGAGGAAAAACACAATACAGACACAACTCCGCGGAGTAATTATTATGGTCGCAGACACGTGAGATTATTTCCTACTAATTATGGCATGCTTTTTTTTTAACCGATTCTAGTATTTATATGCAAGAAAATCGTTTTCACAACCACATAAAAAGTTTAACCATCCCTCGTAAAATTGGAGGTTATCAAACTTTACATTCGGTGAGGTTTCCCGCCAGATATCGCCTTAAGGGGGATAGTTGGTACTCCTTCCTCTTGATGAGTAATTATAAGAGACAGTAACATACCCACCGGGGGGATGTGTGGAGGGTATCAAGGGGGTTCGAGCTCCCCTACCGTAGCTTGGGGATGCCCCAAGATCTGCGCAGATCTGAATAGAACAAAGAGAATATCAAGTCCCCACATCCTTGTGTTGATCCACCCTAGTAGTTCTAATTGGTGTTCTTGCAGTCTAGGATGTGGCCTAAGTCCTGAAGATTGCGGCAGGTTACAATTCCCCCAGTTTCACACGTGGTCCCATCGAGAAGTTGCACAGTGGCTTGACATTTGCATATTATAAATACTCGGTGATTTTTGTGACAGTAGGCCTATGTGACGGATAAGCCAACTTTAATTTAGGCCTGTTTATTTAATATTTTGTTCGATTATCACGTTTATAATAGTAAAAAATTAAATTATCATGTTAACAAATATCAATAAAAAACCTTCCAAAAAAAAAGCTTATAGTTTTATATAATGGTAAAAAAATGTCGCCTCCACTGGTTGGGGGTAATTACCCCCTACTTCGCCATCCTGCGTACGCTACTGATTACACACATATTTCATGAGGTGTGTTTTTATAAGCTTTGGATTCATAATAAATGTGTGAAGTGAAACTAAATTAAATATTTTCGCTAAATTTATTACTTGACATCTTACGAATTATGGTGAATTTAAAAAAAAAGGGGGATATAATCTAACTCTTAGTTTTTGAGAATTTCTTGAAAGCATTTTTCCTAGAGACCTATTCCTACCGTGAACATGCTTTGTTCAACATTGTAGTAGCTAGTCAAAATAAAATGTTACCGTCTTTTACTAAAAAAAATTAATCAATTTTAACATTTTAAGAAATAATAATTAGTATATTTTACTCACTGTCAAACATTTTTATTGTAAAAAGGTAGAGGAATTCAAAATTTTAGTAGGTTTATGAATTACAAAAAAAAGTATGCTAATGTGCAAACCATATTAATGGATTTTCCCTTGACCTTTGAGGGGGTAGATACACTTTGATCAGGCTTTTAAGTTTTGTATTGCAACTTTTTTATAGATTAACTTTTTAAGATATTGCATAAACGTTTCCTAAGATCCCAAAGTGACCAAAGTTTTATTCTGTGAAACCTGTTCATAAGAAAATACAAGTTCAAGTTATATAAAATATATTATTTTTTCTATGTATTATTAATATGTTTGTGTAATAAAATGTAGGTTACTGCAGAATGTTAGGTTACATTATTATGTCGTCAATGAAGGGGTGTAAGTGAGAGCCAGCTAAAGATACCAGATCGCCAAACCATAATATTATCTGCAAGATCATATATTGAGTTGTCACTTTTGGCACACAAACCTTTCTCAACAAACTATTTATTTTTCTTTTAACTTTTGTTTTATATTATCGAAAGACGGACTTATGAAAATAACCGTTTGAATGTTTTTTTTAAATGTCTAAGCGTTGTCTGTGGCTCACTTAAAAATGCTTTACAAACTTTTATAGAGGGCTCCGTTCTCTTCACAAATCAAGATGGCGAACCATACGAAAAATGAAGGATGTTGATGACGTCATACAAACTGTGTCCGGTTGTGTTTATGCGCACATGTATATAAAATAAAAAGTTTTATTTTGAAACTAATATTTTGGATAGCTCTTTCTCTAATTTATAAAAACATTTATTTATTTTGGTAGTCAGTTATAAGAAGAGCCAAGTGTGAGTATAATGCTTATTAATTTATTATATCATGCACTATAATATCACTTTTTGCTACAATCACGAAAACAAAAACATGATAGTTTATTTTATTAATATATTCTGTTCTTTCAATAAGTTACAAAAAAACAATTATCCAGTAATACTTATGGAAGTATTATTAGAAGCGTTTGATAAAACTTTTTATTGATAATATAGTATTATTAAGAATATAATAATTATTTCCACATGTATTGACATAAGTGACTTCAACCAATGTTTGTAATGAAAAAATATTTTTAGCTCTGTGTCTTACTACCCGTTCGAGTTGTACACCTATATACTATTAACACTAATGTGTTAGGGATTAGGTAAGTTTAATTTAGAGGAAGTGCACCCAAATTAGCGTGGAGGGAGAGTGGAAAAACATTTAGGATAAACCACCGTTAGTACACCCGACTAGGATCGAACACCGATCTCCCCGTCTAAGGCGGTCTATTTTATTGTGAGAGTATCACCTTGGACACAATATTCTGGTAACTGTTAGTCCAGAGATCTATTGTATCTTGTACGTCGTGATGTCATTTTATTGTGAGCGTATCACCTTGGACACAATATTCTGGTAGCTGTTAGTCCAGAGATCTACTGTATCTTGTACGTCGTGATGTCATTTTATTGTGAGCGTATCACCTTGGACACAATATTCTGGTAGCTGTTAGTCCAGAGATCTACTGTATCTTGTACGTCGTGATGTCATTTTATTGTGAGCGTATCACCTTGCACACAATATTCTGGTAGCTGTTAGTCCAGAGATCTACTGTATCTTGTACGTCGTGATGTCATTTTATTGTGAGAGTATCAGCTTGGACACAATATTCTGGTAACTGTTAGTCCAGAGATCTACTGTATCTTGTACGTCGTGATGTCATTTTATTGTGAGCGTATCACCTTGGACACAATATTCTGGTAACTGTTAGTCCAGAGATCTACTGTATCTTGTACGTCGTGATGTCATTTTATTGTGAGCGTATTACCTTGGACACAATATTCTGGTAGCTGTTAGTCCAGAGATCTGTTGTATCTTGTACGTCGTGATGTCATTTTATTGTGAGCGTATCACCTTGGACACAATATTCTGGTAGCTGTTAGTCCAGAGATCTGTTGTATCTTGTACGTCGTGATGTCATTTTTTTTATAACTTCCTGAGTTTTAAACGCGCACGTGCGAATAAAGTGAGTCAACTTTGCTCGACATTTCGGCGAGTGGGTTACTGACCCGACACCGAGGAGCCGCCCTTTTATGCTAATATCGGTTTTTGCCACTCAGCCAAAAGTTGAATCTGCAGGTGTGACCTTGAAATGAATCACCATGTTTGTGGGAGGGGGAGGATGTTGACTCTCAAATATCTCCTTCCTCCCCCCTCCCTTCTCCTCCTAACACCTTAATCCTCCTTCCGGGTAGGGGTTAGTAAGTTATCTATTTATTTACCGTTGAGGGAGACTAGTCCCCCTTAGGGAAAAAAATAACACATTCTCATTACACCTTGAAAGGATTCGAACCCCAATATTCCCGTCACCAGCAATATTTATAAAAAAAGAGAGATGATTAATAATTTACACGACATTTAGTATACTCGCACTGGGGGTCACACGATCTAAGGCGTCAGGTTCATAAAAAACCTGTTTCACCTTACGTATCCGTAACGTATACGTACCAAGTATACGTTAGATGGTAATACGGTGTGATTGTCTACATTTAGTAAACGTAATCTATTGTCTTGATTTGCATTTGAAGGGATTATATATAAGAGTCAAATTTAATTTTATTAAAATCTATGTATCCATAGCTTCAATATCATTGGTATCCAATAGTTTTTAATGTAATAAAATTATTTATAATTTCATCAATAAGATAAAGAAGACGTAATGACGAAATTTCAATGAAAAACAAGATAATTGCAGGGGTGACAGTTCAAATAAGGAGTACTGTCGTAATCTGAGTCAGTTTGTAAGTCATGAGCTTATGTAATATATACAATGTATGTATTTAAAGATGTTATAGATAACTACTCTTTCTATCTATTAAGTCCTAAACCAGTGGACTTGAAAAACTGTAGCACATTCCATTAACACGATATAAACCGGGCTCTTCAGACTTGAGATCATTCATCATAGCAGTCCCAGGTCAAAACCGGCCTTTTAAATACAGTTTTTATACAAATATCATTTAATATTTCATCAATGTTCAGTATACGGAACTTCTATTAACTCTTTATCTTCATTAATGTTTAATCAGGAATGATCCACGTGCATTAGTGTAGGTGTAAATTTACGATTTATAGCCGAGTGTATCGCAGAGTTGATGAGCATGTGATGCACGCTCTTAATATTATAATCTTACATCTGACCATTTTTTGTGCTAGAACGGGAGATAAATTACAGTAAGTTCTATTTAACGCATGCATATATATTTCAAACATGACGCGATTATCCATTTATTTCAATCCAAATGCTCGTCATAAATATATGCAAACGAAAGATCATATAACAAGGATATGGCCCCAAATCTACAAATTACAAAAATATCGAAAGGTCAAGCCAACATTTCAAAAAATATATATTTCTTTTGACATTTTGATAATAATGGAAATTGATGGGGTGGGGAAAATTTAACTAATACGTGTAAATTTAGTGAAGAAAGCCGACTTAGGGAAAGAGAAAAAATGTGGTAAGAATCCAATGCACAAAGATGAAATCATCTTCCTTTCTTCTGTCTTCTATAGTAGAAGTAGTCACACACACATTTTAACACAAATTTGAATTTTGAACCCAAAATGGAATAATTTAGTGTTTGTGTAAAATGTATTCCCTCTTCTTTTTTTGTTTGATAAAAGCAACAATCCGAAATATTACTCAATTTGTGTTAAAAATTGTGTTTAAATGTGTATGGCTATTTCTACTACAGAAGACAAAAGAAAGATGTCACCTTTCTGCATTGAATTCCTTCCACATTTTCTCTCTTTCTCCAGGTAGGCTTTTTTAATTAAATTTACACTTATTAATTTATTATTACTTTTTCTTTATTTTTTATCAATTTCCATTATTGTAAAATTATTTGACCATTGGGCTAACTCATTGTTAAACATTTCTTTTGACAGAAAATTTACGCTATTTGTTGACTGCATATGGATGTTATAGTGTCAGAGAAAGCTCACAAAACGTCGTAACTTAATTTGGACTTTATTACAAACCCCGTGATTTATACTCGTAGCTTATCATGTGAAAAAAATCTTGATTAACATTAGTTGAAAAGAACGAGCAAACACTCCCAAATCTCTCAGAAGATAATGTTTAAAATGTTTACAGGATATTGACAATAGAGAGGCTACCAGGACCTGATACCACGTCTTACTACCCGTTAGGAATGAGGAAAGTAGAATTTAGAGGAAGTGTATCCAAATTTTCTTGTAGGTAAAGTGTAAAACCGTTAAATAAAAACCACCCTCAGTACACTAAACGAGATTCAAACCCCGATCTCCTCATTATCATCAGTGTAGAGGCATTGCCTCCACGGAAAGTATGTACTATTTATTAGTACATTCAGTAGTCTCCTGAACAACGGTACATTAGTACCGGCTAATATTTCCACAAACTTGTCTGTGAATGATGTAGCTCAGACACGCTCTATGATTATTATTGCTATCAGTTAGCTTAGCAAGTGCACGTTAGATAACGACAGTACTGAAGAGTAGTAACGTTGTCCTTACCGTGGAAGATGCCAAGGTCTCGGGTTTCACACAAGTCGGTAGTCCTCCAACGCCGTCACTTCAAGTTCACACACAAATTATAATCTTCTTTTAGTAGTTTCAGTTTAAAAAAATAGAAAACACGGCGATTGTCCGACACGTTCTTCTGGTCACCAATTAGTCCTTAGAGGGAAGCTTGCACCGACCACTTCCTGTGGATCCCGCGAGAGATGAATACTTTTTAAAAGATTAACTGATGAGACACTCGTTCAATGAGATGCACCTGCGCGGACGTCCACAGCGGATCTGCCCCGGTCCGGGTCAACACTTGGTAGTTTTATAAGCTGCGTCACCCCGAGGGGAAACCAACGGTCCGCCATTGGCTCGACGCCGCTGTGCGCCGGGGCTGCCATTGGCCCTGCACGCGGTGTGTGTGTGTGTGAACGTTCTCTCTCTCTCTCTCACTAGTGTGCTCATCTAGGCTCTTGTTTTCACTGTCATGGTCAACCTCACAAGGGAGGATTGTTCGCGCATTTTTTACTTCCGTATGAGCCGCGCGGAAAATATCCGGCTGGTTTGATAGTCTCGAATTGCACTACTTTAAGGCGACGCCCACCTGGATGGAAATATCCTTAAACTGCATTTTTTTAAAATAATTAAAACTACATCTTTGAATAATTTTAAAAAAACTTGAATTTTTGTTTTTGCATTGCGTCTTACTACTCGTTCGCCTATATACTAGTTACGATCATGGTTTTAGGGGTTAGGAAGGTTACATTTAGAGGAAGTGTACCCGCATTTTCGTGGATAGAGAGAGAGAAATAGTGGAAAACTATTTAGGAAAAAAAAAACCATCTTCATTACACCCGACCGAGTTTCGAACCTCGATCTGCCCCGTCATCGACAGTCTAATTTTTTCTTGAGCCTGACACTTTAGACCCGTGACCTTTTTCGGTGGTCACATGGTTTAGAAGGCGTCACTCTCGCAATAGACTGCCGATGATGGGGAGATAGAGGTTTGAAGCCCGGCGAGCGAACTGAGAGCAGTTCCTCCTAAATGGGATTTCCATCCACCCTCTCCGCGAACGCGGGTACACTCAACCTCTCTCATTATTAACACATTAGGGTAGATATGCTTGTAGCCGGAACGGGTATTCATACGCGCTGACAAGGCGTGTGAGGCCGACACGGCGTATGAACATCGTTGAAAAGGTTTTCCACTGCAGTTTCATTGGAATATCTTGCAAATGTTTAAAAAAAACTTGAGATCAGGCTATAAAACGGTAAAAAATAACCGCTGTTAATCACTTCTGTTGCCAAGAATCGCCACCAAACGTCCCACATTCGTTATCGAACCCCTCTCCCCTCTTACCAACACAACAGCCACGGTTGAACGAGCGCGGAGTCGTCTTAACACGCCGTAACAAGTTAGCGTCGATAAGTTTCAATTAAGGACATCAACTTGACTGATCCCGTCTTACCACCCGTCCGGGAGGTGTCCCGCATATTTACAGCAACGGGATAGAGACAGGGTGTCATACGCCCTAGGCGAGGCTCAAAATTTGTATCCCAGTTGAAAAAATATTTTTTTAAATTATTAAAGTGGGAATCCTAGGGCGTGTAGAATTTTCTTGCAGGTGCCCTCGTAGTAGACTGACAATCAGGGGTGGATCCAGACCATTTTCATAGGGGGGGGGTCATAGTTATAAATGACATTGTTACTTACAATGTTAGATTTCTGTTTGAAGCCATTTAATAGTTTCTCATTCATATTTGATCTTATGTATGTTCTAAACCGTGGTCATCATCTCCTATTGTTTAAAATCAGATAGTTTTTAAAAATTATTTAGAGTGACCTTCCTTCAGCAATTTTTTGAAAAATGTTTCAATGTAGAAGTTATGATTAGTCTTCACCTTGATTTTTTTTCTAAAATTAGATTCTTTTATAAGCCATTTAAATTGTTCCTCACCTATACATTTTTGAAATTTGAATGCCCTTCAAAGCTATTTAGAGTGATCTTCAACTTAATTTTTGCTGATAGTTAGATACCTCTAGAAGATATTCTTTGAAGTGGTCTTCCACCGACAACATTTTGAAAATTGAGTTATTTAAGAAACTAGGCTATTTGGGGTGGTCCTCGCCTGAAAATTCTTCATAATGACATGCATCTAGAAGCTATTTGGAATTGTCCTCCCTTTGACATTTTAGAAATTTTGATTACCTCGGAAGCTATTTAGAGCTTTCCTCCCCTTTTTTTTTGTGCCAGTTAGATGACTCTAATCTAGAAGTTATTTGAAACGGTCTTCTCCAGCAAATTCCTGACAATAGAATGCATCCAGAAGTCATTTGGAGTTTGATTTAAGGCCATCTTTCAGCTTCATATTCGATAATATCAGAATATTTGAGATATATCTAGGGAGGGGAATTTATTACAGAGAGGGGTAAATGTAAGAGAGAGACAAGGAAAATGGAGGCCATGGGAGAAGTTTGCGAGACCAAGAGAAAGAAACAAGATTAGGAACAAAGTTATCCAGGAAAGATTGGAGTTATAAGCAATACATGAGATAGTAGAGAGATAAAAGGAGCAGATAACAGAAAGTATGCAAGTGAGAGGAGAAGAATGGTGGACGGTTAGAGGAAGATAAAAGGCATTTCACTAAACTGACCCAGCCACAGGGTGGAAACAGTTGATGATGAGTGATCTTAACAGTTGTTGAATATCTGTCATTAGCATGGAGTATTCATTTTATGAAGAACATTTTAAAATAAATATGAAAGATGTTGATAAATTACCGCAACGGCCGTGACAGATTCTATCATAGACAGTAAAACACAGCACAGTAGCGTTACAGTTGGTGTCTGGACGAAAGATCGGTCGGTGCCGCAATCTATCAGGGAGAGGATGTTTCCTCCACAGCTAGGGGACAGGACCCCGTTGTGTTCCGTGTTTTGGAACAATCTGGCCCGACCCTCTATTAGTAACGTCATCATCCCATGATGACAACCAGTGAGGGTGGAGCACACAAGAGATGTAAACTAACTGTTGGTCGACACAGCAGCGCGCACATCTGCACACGCGACACTCCCTCCCAACTCGTACAGGCACACCAACATGGGAGACCTCAAGAACTAGTGGTCCTCTTCATATACCATAATTTAACAATTAAATACCCCCGTCAGAGTTATACTGATTACGCTAATGTGTTCTTAAGTTCACAACCCGAAGGTTGGTTTGATTTGCTTTCTATCCATCCTGTGTTGGGCATACACTCAGCCCTTAGGATGGCTAGTTCTGCCCACACCATCTGGTAGAATTCCCATGTAATAGGAAAGTTCAGAAAGTATTATGGTCCTCCGTTGTCTTCCAAACTGAATTTCTATGAGCGAGAAAGAAAGGACCTACCAATTTTGCCGGGATAGGTATTTTTATATACCTAACTGGGTTATTTTACAAACCACAATCGACATGGGACCGACGGCTTTGCTTACCTTCCGGAGGAAGTTGTGCTACGGATTTTGATCACAATAACATCGGGTCCTGAGGCGTGCGATTTACCCCTAGACCCCCGAGGTCAACGCTTATAATTGTGCTAGGGATAAGGAGATCAGATTTCGAAAGAACTTGCACTTGCATTTAAATGGAGGGAGAGTGTAAAATCATTTAAGGAAAAACAGCTTCAGTACACTTGACCGGATTCAAACCTTGGCCCCCCCGTAATCGGATATCTAGTATATTGCGAGAGTGACGCGTTAGACCAAGGATGGTCGTGTGGCACGCAAATACGACTCGTTTGTCATGACTACATGGAAATAATTCAAAATAAACTAAAACTTTTCTCGGCGTGGCTTACGTGCATTTGTGTGCTGTTGAAGACAACATAACTATACAACAAGTTTCAAACTAACATGCAAAAGATAATATTTGTTTTTGATTTTAACACACATTTCAATTTATTTATTTAATCGTTTTTTTCACTGGAGGTGTTACTTTCAATTCTTTACTCACCCTAAGTTATTGAAATTAATGGTGTGTAAAACACCTACTTTGACAATTTAATTAATTCTCCTTCTTTAAAGTTAAGGCATTACTAAAATAGTTACAATTTGATTTGATTCATTCATTAAATTTTATAATATTCAATATTTTTTCAATCTTTAAATTTTCGTTAATAAAGGCAAATAAATGATGGAACATTAGACTAGTTGAAAATTCAGCTTGCTCTCAATTAGCATACTGGTCGGACAAGCTTCGTCATCCCCGCCTTAGACCATGTGGCCACCGAAACAGACACAACAGCCTGCCTCCCGGCCGTTTCCTTAGCACCACCGTGTCTTACTACCTGTTCAGGTTATAGGGACTAGGCCTATGTTCTAATTACATTAATGGTCTAGGGAATAGGGAGGTTTAATTTATAGGAAGTACACCTGCATTTATGTGGAAGGAGAGTGGAAAACTGTTTAGGAAAAACCACCCTCAGTGCACCCGACCGGGATTGAACCCTAGTCTCCCACTCTTCCGCAGTGTATTCTAACACGGGAGTCGCACGTTAGACCATGCGATCACCGAAATGGCTCCCCGGCTGTTAATTCATCACTGTGAATGGTGAAACCAACATTAAACCAATGATAAGATTTACGGTCATGCCAGCAATCGAGCCTGGGACCTTTAGCTAAGTAGACAGATAGTCTGCCGACTGAGTTAAGGTGTCACACTCTGTATTATTTAAAATAGACGAAACTTCCAAAGATAAATAATATGAGATTTTAAATTACATGTTATATTTTACATTAAAAATAATGTAAACTTAAGTTTTCTCACACTATTTCATTACTTTTAATCATTTCTTTTTATCCAATCTGAAATAATATTTTAAATATAATTAAAAGTAGTTATTCTTAATTTTGGAATGTTATCTATGATGTGTAATATAGTGTTTACAATAATAACTTTTAATACAGGAATATAATTTATTTGGAAAAGAGAAAATACTTGTCTTTTTTATATATATAATAAATTATTTTATGATTATTTTATCGTATTTTGAAATATTTAACTGAATCAAATATTTGTATTCACTCCGTGGGTGTACTATTGTAAAGAACTTGTTTCAGTCATGTTCAATCATATGGTTTAAATTCGTCGGCCGCCATTTTGAAGCTCTGTTAGTTAGACCTTTTGTGAAAGTGCTGTGAATAATATATTTTTAAAGTGGAATGAAACGATAAATAAGCTCTGTATCCGATCTCAAATAAATATATAAATAATATTGTCCTAAAATACTGCGGTTAACTATCACATTCATATATTACCATCTGTTTTCATTACAGTTATCCAAAGGGAAAGATGCCAGCTGTCGGCGTAGGGATACTTTAGGGATTACTTCTAGTAACGTTTTGAGCTGTCACACAAGTAAACCCGGGTCGTGAATGTACTATAGATTCATCGCTTGTGTTTGCCTGGTAATTAATTAACTCTGTGCACATGCGCATAACGAAGCTGTGACAAGTTCCCTTGAGTTGATCTATGGAGGTGTTTGTCAAACTGTGGTACGCATAGCCACAGAGGGACATCATGTGCCACCAAATTTTATTAATCATAAACAAGTTTTGATAATAGTAATTCTGATAAACAAATTAACTCAAAATTTTACATAATTTCGTGGACTTTTTTGATATTTTTTTTTGCTCCGTCCCGGATTTGTTTAGCTACCACTTATTAGAGTTCAAGTGCGCCCATGTGGATTTTACAAATGGAGGGGTGTATTGGAGTCCCATCTGCTGGGGGTGTAGCACCCCCTCCTCCTCGAAAGTAAATTTAAGAAATTTGACCTTGTGGGAGGGAATTTTAGAGCATCTGAACACAATTCTGAACTAATTATATGAGTTTCAAGAGACAGTTTCAGTAACAATTTTTTTTTTAGAATAAAACAAAAATAAAAGCTAGTTATAGCTGAATTCATTGAAAAGAAACATTATGTTTTTCACAAGTTTATTGAACAGAACAAAGTGAAAAATAAGCTGTTAAAGAGGGAATGGGAGGAAATATATTATATTTTATCATTTTTATCTGTTAACTTGGATATTAATGATTCTAAGTTGTTAGTAGTAAATTGCTGTTGAATAACAAACACACAATTTTATTTTTTCACAAATATTAACAACAAAAAGTAAATTTGAAAGAGTGATAAGGGGACTAGAGCCCCCACCCCCGCACCCCCAACCCGCCTTATCACCCATTTATGGAGGCCCATGTGACCGTTTCTACATGACAAGATGGCGTGTATTTGTCTCCTTTTTTATGTAGACCTGGAGGGGCGCGCTGACTAGATCGTTGCTCCGAAAGAAATGCACTACTGGCGCAAGTTTGTGAAACACTGGCCCGTGGGATTCTTAAACTATAGTTATAACCTGCATCGGAAGAACTTTCGACGGTTTAAACATGTTACTAAATCTATTTTCCGAGCCATGTGTTGTGTTACTTTGAACAAGTTTGACAGCTCCAAGAAAAATACAGTCAATGTTTGTTACACTTAATTATGTTTTGTATCCTGTAAAATTATTATTATTATTATTATTATTATTATTATTATTATTATTATTATTATTAGCACCGCGTCTTACTACCCGTTCGGGTTATACGCACTTACGCTAATGTGTAATGGTAGTGTGATTGTGAGATGAAATGAAGGACCTACAGTTTAACGTGGAATCCGAACCACGGTGGCGGCCTGGCATTCCCCACATTCACAAGATATCTTGTCAGAGGTGAAGGAAGGGTTTGGTAATCAGATAAATCTGTGCCGGGACCGAGGATTGAACCCCGGCCGCCAGCACAGAAGTCTGACACCTTACACCTAGACCACCAGGTCACCATTATCCGGTAAAAGATTATCCCAATGGCGAACCAGATATATTTTAGTGATTTTTTGTCCCTTATTTTAGGTGAATCTTGGCACATTTACCTAAAATGAACCCTACTCGGACTGTTTTCTTTAGCTCAACTATTATATTTAATAATAGCCAGTATTTCACACTACTGCCCATCCTCGTCCTATGCTCTTAAATTAGATGGTCGCTAAGACCCGGTGTGTCCTACTACCCGTCCGGGCTACACGCATATTCATACTGATAAGTTATGGGCGAGGAAGGTAGATTTTAGAGGGATTTTACCCGCATCTGCGTCGAAGAGTAGTGAGATACCATTTAGGAAAAAAAAATCACTTCAACTCACCCATCCGGAATTCGAACCCTTACCTCCCTGAAACGACAAACCAGACCATATGAGACTCACGCCTTTATCGGCGTGATCAGCTATGAGTGTTGGTATCAATACAATGGCTATTTTAAATAAACCTAACGGTGCAGTGCACAGACTTTCTCAACATTTTATTTAAAATTATACTTAAAGCTCGTAAAATATGTGAAACGAAATAATACATATTATTATAGATACAAAATGGCGAAAAGAACATTACATTTCACCAAAGAGAATACATGAAATAATATGAAATAATATACGCTGTTATGGACACACATTGTTTTTCCTGTGCAGTTTCAACTCGCCATTTCCCAAATATCTATTATTTTTTAAATACTAAAACTCATAAAATATTGGTTTTATAAATATACTTTCAAATAAATATTGTTCATTGTTAATGTTCCTAAAACTTGGTAATGATAAGTTATTTAGTATTTCAAAGGGCTGCGGGAAAATTATCAAAATTGGAAATTTCCACTTATTTAGAGTACCCTCAGAGAAATGAAATTTGCCATTTTGTTTGTAATTTTAAATAATGCCTAGATATGAACTTTAATCAATAGCGTGCATATTCTGAGAAATTTTATTTGTTTTCGTTTTTAGTCCCTAAGTAAATCCTTTAATATTAGGATTATATAATTAATAATAATACTTAGCACCACGTCTTACTACCCGTTCGGGTTATACGCTTTAAGTACTAATTACTTTAATGGATCAGGAATTGGTAAGGTTGAATTAGAGGAAGTGAACCCGCATTTGCGTGGAGGGAGAGTGGAAAACCATTTAGGAAAAACTACCCCCAGTTCACCCGATCGAGATTCGAACCTCGATCTCCCCGTCCTCAGCAGTCGAGCTCAACAAGACAAGCGCGTTAGTCAACTACGCCACCGAGGTTATATAAATAGTTCCAACAACTTCTCCGGGGAAACCTTACATAACAAGTTTTATCCTGATTGGTGACTTGGTTTCGACTCTAGTCTCAGTAACATTGCAAAAAACAAACAACAAAAAAACACCTTTTCGGCTTTAGGGGTTCATGAAACATCGACATTCATCAAAATCTTGAATTTGAATTTTTTGCGATTACAATACTTTCTCTCTGCGAGAGGCCACGAGAAAATGAAAATATTAATCGCTTAGTTATGTTAACATCATCTCAGAAATAGTCCTGTTTTTCACTCTCTAAGAAATTCATCATTGTGATTTATACATCTTCATTGGCATCTAATTATTATTTAATTTAAATTTTGTGGCCAAAATAAAAGTGGTTTTTTTTTCAAACGAATGCTCGGTGTTTATATTTCTATAGAAACCCTAGATTGAATATTTAGCCGGCCGGACTGTTTATCTGTTGTTATCGGTATTTTTCTATAGAAACCATAGATTGAATATTTAGCCGGCTGGACTGTTTATCTGTTGTTATCGATATTTTTCTATAGAAACCCTAGATTGAATATTTAGCCGGCCGGACTGTTTATCTGTTGTTATCGATATTTTTCTAAGTCACACTTAGTACGTTCCTACACGCCGAATGGTTTGTCCCTGTTGATTGATATCGGCGTCACAAAGGATTGGTGTGTCTTCTCGCTTTGGAACCAATCAGACGGAAGAAAGAGAGAGAGAGGTTAATGATACCTTTCCAAGAATGTTCTCTTCCCTCTCGTACGTTTCTCAACTAGACCAGCCCGTGAGAAACAATCTGACGTTATAGTGAGCTGCTAAATATTTACTGACAATAGCAGGAATGGATCATGGAACAACACTCATTTACCTTCGAGCAAAACGAGCCATTCTTTGGTTGAGTGGAAAACACTCTCGTGTATTCAAGAAGACTTAGGGAGAGCCACTCTTTGGTTGAGTGGAAAACACTCTCATGTATTCAAGAAGACTTAGGGAGAGCCACTCTTTGGTTGAGTGGAAAACACTCTCATGTATTCAAGAAGACTTAGGGAGAGCCACTCTTTGGTTGAGTGGAAAACACTCTCATGTATTCAAGAAGACTTAGGGAGAGCCACTCTTTGGTTGAGTGGAAAACACTCTCATGTATTCAAGAAGACTTAGGGAGAGCCACTCTCTGGATGAGTGTAAAACACTCTCGTGTATTCAAGAAGACTTAGGGAGTGCGACTCTCTGGATTGCTGGAAAACACTCGCCCACATCCTAACATCTCTTTGGCTGAAGGTGCGGCGTGTAGAAGCCCCATATAGGTGTGACGTCAGGGCCAGCCCATGGCCTGCCTGGTAAGGTGGTTAACCACGGTAATTATATTGTAACAAAACAAGGCCCGGCTGTTACACTATCGGGAGTGCCGCCCGCCCGGGTTCAAGGACATTGTCTGCACAACTCGGGTCATATTGTCCGAGGAGACGTGACAGTTTCCGCTCCATTCATCTTGCTCAAGGAGCCTCCTACGTCAGGTCATCCTAGTATTCAGTGGTTTACATCGTTTTGCAAGAATTGACCCCAATTCTAGGCCTTTTAGACCATCGCAACCTCTTGATGACCTGCGAGGGTTCATATCCTAACCTTTAAATTAATTAGTATTCTCACTGAATCTTTATATCCGCCAGGGCACTAGTGGTGTAGATAGAATTTATTTAGAAAAATTAACTTTATTTTCGTGGAAAGAGTAGGTGGAAACCATTTAATAAAAATACCCCTCTACTCCCCGGTCAGCATTTTCCCCTACGATCTACCCATCACCTGCAAACAAAAAACACCTGTAGTTAAGCCCACGTGCTTCATCTAATTATTGGACTGTTATTTTTTTATCACCGCTTCTTACTAATTGTTCATATTATACGCATATATGGTAGTTGGGTAGGGATAAAGGAAGCATTTAAAAGGTAATCCATCGTCATTTGCATGGAAAGAGAGTGGAAAATCATTTAGGGGAAAAAACACCCATACTAGACCCGACCGGTATTCGAACCCCGACCTCTTCCGTCATCAGCAGGCCAATATAAAAAGAGAGTGACCCCTTCTTAGACTATTTGGCCAACGAAGCTGGTTTAATCATTATAAATTGCTTATATAATTACTATACGAATTAGGACTAAGATGGTGCAAAAAAGATATATATATATATATATAGAGAGAGAGAGAATCAACGAGCTTGGTGGGTATTTTGGAAGTTATGTTAGCAGCGCCACTCGCCTGAACACGGGACTAACACAGTAAACCGAGTCAGCAAGCAACTGTCGGAGTTGTGTAACCAAAAGAAACCTAAAACAGTTTTTATCACTTTATTCGCTTACATGTGTTAATTCTGCACTTTCAAGGGCGACATGTTTGTCTAGGGGTAAGGTATCGGACTTCTGAGTTGGGGTCCGGAGTTCAATCCTCGGTCCCGGCACAGATTTATCTGATTTCCAAACCCTTCCTTCACCTCTGACAAGACGTGTATTAATCACAACTTGTGAATGTGGGGAAAGCCAGGACTTCACCGTGGTCCGGATCCCACGTTAAACTGTAGGTCCTCCATTTCATCTCGCAACCACCCTACCATTACACATTAGCGTAAGTGTGTATAACCTGAACGGGTAGTAAGACGCGGTGATAATAATAATAATAATAATAATGCAAATTCACTAATTCCTTATAATCATATTAAAAATTAAATATAAAGTTATAACCCCAACATACATTGCGAATCCCTGCCTCCCCAAAACAAGCCACGTTCCCCGGGTTGAAAACCACTGGCATGCATGACCTTTCATACACAAGGCAGAGTGACTGTTAACGGCATTCGGCACAGTTGTGTAGTGGTTAGTGCACCTGGCTACGAACCCAGGGGTCCTAGGCTTGATTCCCGGCTGATACCTTGGGGATCTTTCCCGAAAGAGGAATTCAGCGTACAGCACTAAGAGAGCAAAGCTGTTCAAGCATGCGTGTACAACAGGTTGCATAGAAGTTAGGCACGCGGCACTTCACACCTTGACATCTTGGAGCACGGCAGCAGAACACAACACAATTAATAGTAAATAACACACCAGTCCATCTAGAAATGGGTATAAGTTCTGAGGGTCATCATTAATGGTCCTACATCACAGAAAGTGTTTGCCATTACTACATTTGCAGGGTCGCGCGCCTGACTCCTATACAACTCAATGTACACGCATACTTGAACAGCTTTGCTCTTCCGGAGCTGTACGCTGAAACTTTGAACACAATTTAATTGTACTAGCACAGCTTTCCGGATATAAGTGTATATATATTTTTTGGGTCAAACAAGCTATGTGTCCAGTTTGGGCTATGAGTTTCCGAACGCCGAACGTATATTAATTACCATGTCTAAAAGAAACAAACAAAATGATTATTAATTTGTTTGAAAAAAACTAAATTTACTGCAAAATAAATAGAGACGGGTCACTTTTAGTCCAGCTGATAAAGCGTCTGACTACTCTTCAACGGATCACGGGTTCGATTTCAGGCATGGATCCATAGGAAAATAATATTGAATTAGATTTTTTAATCCTTTAACTTGGAAAAAAAATGGATGAAAAGGATAAAATATATATTACGTGTATCCGCATTTGAATGTAATGAGAGAGAAATACAATCTAGGGAAAATAGCCTCAGTGTATTCGAACCCCAACCTCTCCCTCATCTGCAAGCCATACTAGACGAGACTAGTGCCTTTGTCACGTTCCCAACGGTGTGCGCTAGCTGGGCTTATTATTATTTTAGCACCACGTACTAACCGTTTGGTTTATACGATTATGTACTAATTGATATAATTTGATAGGGATGATGAAAGCTATCTTTAGATGTGTACCCTCATTCGCGTGGAGGTAGAATGGAAAACCATTCATAAAAACCATTCCTCAGTACACCCGATCGGAATTCAAACTCTGATCCCTCGGTCATCGTTAGCTCAAACTATTGTGAGAGTGACGCCCTAAACATTTCGACCACCGAAGTGGGTTTTTGAGTAGTGAATAGAAATATTTTAGATGAAACGGATTTTCCAGAAACGCTTAGTTGTTTGGCAACTCAGACTATTTATCCAGCCCGAGGTCTCGAAACACCGTAATTAAATGACAACCTGCAGAGCTGCTGGTCACAGGTGACGATGACCCTCAACAGTCGAAGAGCTCTTTTGTTTATCACGTGCGTCCTCTCCCGAACACGTTGACCACGAGAAATGAGAGTAATAGTATTAAAAAAAAAACTGCCACGACTTTTGGATTCCACCACGCCGCATTTAGCTATTCTTTTGTTCTGGCCCTGGTTCACGATTGTTCAACAGTCTCGCTATTAGCTTCCTTGGTAGGAATTAAATCCCCTTACTTCCTTCAAGGTTCCGGGAGTCCTGGGCTGTGAGTTGTGATGCTTGGGTGTCAGAACTGATTATCTTACTCGTTTACTCTATGGCATTGGGAGCACATGAGTTCATTGCCGCACTTACAATAGTACTACACCTATATTTTGGCCTAGTTCTATCCATTCCACCTCATTACGCCATATCATTATCGTAAGATATTTCCATCCAGTCCCCCTCATTACACCCTATCTCTATCTTGAGCTAGTTCTATCCAATCCACCTCATTACATCCTATCCCTATCTTGAGCTAGTTCTATCCACTCCACGTCAATACACCATATCCCTATCGTTAGCTAGTTCTATCCAATCCACTTCACTACACCATATCCCTATCGTTAGCTAGTTCTATCCAATCCACCTCACTACACCATATCCCTATCGTTAGCTAGTTATATCCATTCCACCTCATTACACCCTCTCCCTATCTTGAGCTAGTCATATCCAGTCCACCTCATTACACCCTATCCCTTTCTTGAGCTAGATCTATCCAGTCCACCTCATTACACCCTATCCCTTTCTTGAGCTAGATCTATCCAGTCCACCTCATTACACCCTATCTATTTCATGTTCATTCTAATGTTGTCGTCCCATCTAAGTCTTTCCAATGGTCTCTTCCCGTTGGGTTTGCCAGTCAATACTCTGAACAAGGTTCTAGATTCTCTCATTCGCACTTCATGTCTTGTGATAAATACAGTTTGTGTACCTCACCATTATGTAATCTCCTCCACTCTCCAGTATCTGTATTCCTTTATGGACCATATGTCTTCCTAAGCACTTTGTTTTCGATTAGCCTAAATTTGTTTTCGTCATGTAAGGTAAGAGACCACGTTTCACAGCCAAAAAGAACAACCGGTAAAAATTATTGTTTTGTATATTCTGAGTTTTATATTCCTTGAAATCAGGTGAGATGTCAACAACTTACTGACGGAGTAATGTATTCTTTTCCTAATTTCGACTCTAATATCGTTATTGCTAGTTAAAATGGTTTCTTATGTTGTTCGAAGTATTCTCAAGTTAGAACTAAAAGCGGATTGAAGTATAAAACACAATGGTAGAGAGTGAAAAGGCTAGCTAGTGCTCACTACCATCTACTCGAACAATATCATTTAAAGACCTAGGTTCATGAGGTTTGTCAAGCCACCAGATATTGCATTACCAGAAATATAAAGTTGAAAGTTTATTGTAGAGAATAGAAATAGGCACGTTTTTGTTCAAAGTTAATCGGAAACTGTCTAGTTTTTAACTACACTATATGAAGAGGGAGTTTGACGCTTAGTCGTCGTGAACACAGCTACAGATGAGTCCTTATCCCCTGTCCAAGCTAGACACGTTTCCCGACTGGATCTAAAACTCCTCGACCATGACATTGTTAGTCTTGACCACACTGACAGTTTTACAGACTCATTTCAAACAGGAAAATGCTTTTTTCTTTTATCAAGGCGTTAACTATTTACTGAGGTTCCAATTTAACAACACAAAGTCTGTAATCTAACGGGTCTGATTGGGATAATTTCACACATCCTCTAGTGAGACGTCTTTCACTCTTACCTGGGCGGTCCTTGCTTCAATCTCTTGTCAGGACAAGTAAGACTGACGGCGATGATTCACAGCATCCTTTTACAGGATCCGGTGAACCTTTGGGCAGTATGAAGGGCTCCGTGAGTTTAGATAGGATGTTAGTCACCGCGAGCTAAGGTGGAGTCACCATGAGATAAGGTGGAATAAAAGTAACCACGGGTTAGTGTGGAATAGAAGTCACCGCGTGTAACGTTGGAATAGAAGTAATCAACAGTAAAGTTTACTTCTATTCCATCAAGAGTAAAGTTGGAATAGAAGTAACCACGTGTTAAGATGGAATAGAAGTCACCACGAGTAAAGTTGAAATAGAAGTTACCACGTGTTAAGATGGAATAGAAGTAACCACGGAATAAAAGGGAATAGAAGTCACCACGAGTAAAGTTGGAATAGAAGTAACCAAGGGTTAAAGTGAAATAGAAGTAACCCCGTGTAAAGTTGGAATAGAAGTAACCACGGGTTAAAGTGAAATAGAAGTAACCCCGTGTAAAGTTGGAATAGAAGTAACCACGGGATAAAAGGGAATATAAGTCCCCACGAGTAAAGTTGGAATAGAAGTAACCACGGGTTAAAGTGAAATAGAAGTAACCCCGTGTAAAGTTGGAATAGAAGTAACCACGGGTTAAAGGGGAATAGAAGTAACCAAGAGGAAAGTTGGAATAGAAGTCACCACGTGTTAAGATGGAATAGAAGTAACCACGGGATAAAAGGGAATAGAAGTCACCACGAGTAAAGTTGGAATAGAAGTAACCACGTGTAAAGTTGGAATAGAAGTAACCACGGGATAAAAGGGAATAGAAGTCCCCACGAGTAAAGTTGGAATAGAAGTAACCACGGGTTAAAGTGAAATAGAAGTAACCACGGGTTAAAGTGAAATAGAAGTAACCCCGTGTAAAGTTGGAATAGAAGTAACAACTATTTAAAGCAAAATATAAGTAATCACAATTTAAAGTAGAATAGAGGAGGAAAGCAAGACGTAGGTAGAGAAAGATGAAACTTAGTGGAGGCCTGAGATGACAGTAAAAGTTCACTGTTCTAGTTTGTAGTGAACATTCCTAAAGTGTGCTTCCACACAACTTGTTAAAAATTACCCACAAGTTCTTTCGAACTTAAAAAAATATATCTTATTTTAGGACAAAGACCCCTGACTTCCGAATAGGAGGTTTTTAGTGCATATTAAAAAAAAAACATCTTATTATCGAATTTAGGAAGAGCAACCTTTTGA